>CAHIKZ030003325.1:3417500-3515000 GCA_903632075.3 Acanthosepion pharaonis
GTGTGTTTGCGTGCGCGTGTATGTGTGTGTGCATGCGTCTGCGCATGCGAGTGATTGCAGGCATTCACACTTCCTTTTCGCAGATACTCTGATTACGGTATCTGGTGCATATCATTCTGCAGAGAGAAAATTTTACATTTACAATTTAGATTAGTATTCAAAATACCGGGGATACAAACTCAGCCACAAGCACACTAATATTAATATATATATATATATATATATATATATATATATATATATATATATATATATATATATATATATGGTGATTGAAAAGTAACTCCCTATTTTATGTATGATAAGCCAGTCAGGACTCCTGACTTATCACCTCATGACCTTTTATTTGGTGTTGTCTAAAGGAGTAAGGCTACTATACCAAACTAAGTCTTTGGAAGAAATTGAAGGGTGAATACAAGAAGTTATATCATCCATACCATAGGAGTACCTTGCAAAATCAGTTGGAGATGCCGGTAGCACAATCTGGTGCTCATATCCAATTTTAAATAAAACCTCTTGGTAAACGCGTTCTTATCATATAGATTTATTGTAAGAATTATAGTTAATAAATAATTTATAAGTATTTTAGAATAGGGAGTTACTTTTCAATCGTGAATATGTTGCTGAAATATAAAAAATATATTTCCCCTCTGGTTAACCCGAACGAATTTTAGCTTCCTCTGGTTAACCCGAACGAATTTTTAGCTGCTTTTTGATTAATTTTTCGTATATCATTATTTATCTTGGATCCAGAAAAAAAAAGTCACCTGAACCTAGATGTATTTAGTCAAGGTTTGTTATTACATTTTTATAAAATATATTAAAAATGTGCTTGAAATTATGTTCAACAAATGTTTAATATAAAAGTTGATTCATGCTATAAGCCAGGAAATAAAAGCAACATACAAACACTTTAAAAAGTTAAATTATCGATACCGAATTGTCCTAGGATATCTATCATCATTTACCTTAAATTTATTCATAAAATACCCAGTGTTGCGTGTAATTTATGATTTTTGGAATATATCTAAGGAAAACAACAATCAAAAGACTTGTCGGTACATGTAATAGTTAGAAATATTTAGTTTTTAACTCAAAGCCACTAGTCTCACTTTTCTTACCTTATACAGATAGAGTGATTAAAATTATTATTACATTGTATTATATCCAGACATTAAATAAAAAGTATATTATCTTACTCAGAGATGTTATAATTAATTAAATGTGCATAAAAATTTAAAGCCTTCTGGTTGACATAAAACTTTACTGGTCAACATTAATAAAGTTTGGAGAATTAATTTACATGAAGACGCATTATAAACAAACACACATATAAATTACATATAATACGTTCCATGCTTCGTTTAAGCATGAAATGTCGCCTCGGTGTTGACCGCAATGTCCACTTTTATAGATACTTACATTCAGTCCCTGGTAGGTAGAATTTGTATATATATTAGCATTTTATATATTTATATTTTAGGGCATAAACACACACTCACACACACACACAAACACACACACACACACACATATATATATTTTCCTGACGACGCGCTTGGTGAAACCTGGGTAGGTTTGTCTGGCTCACTAGGTTTATCTAGGTCTGCTCTACAGTTGTATTGAGCTCTTTTGTTAGTTAGTTGTTTACTCGTATCGGGGTTTTTTCATTGGGCTTTAAACCTGTATCTGTGGCATTTTTTTCGGCAGACTTTAATGTTTCTAGCTCTTTCTTTTTCTAAAACCTTTTTTCCTTCGAGATTGATTTTATTATTGGCAAATCAAAAATTCGAAGGGTTTTCGAAACGAGTATAGTTACCTATATATATATATATATATATATATGCAAAAATATATAAATATTTATAAGCACGTGTATGTACTGAAAAGTTCTCAAGGGATATTATTGAAAAATATCTTTTTCTCAGTCATTTAGATTTCTTTTTAGTAACAGTTTAGGCTGAATGCTTTTTAAAACTTTCTCCTGGGCTGATACCGGGCGTAACAGCAAAATGTCCAATTCCTGGGTTACGGTCTGAACCTTTGAAAGGATTTGACATATCTTACTGGAACTCTCTGTGTTTTTTATAACACTGTTGGACTCTACACTATGCAATAAGAATGTATAATTACTCTCTAAGGTTAATAAAAAAAATTGTGATGAAATCGATTATAAATGAAAATGACATGTTCACCGTTAATTAATTATTATATTATTCCTGGATCATTTTCCAATTTATTCAAGATGTTTTTCGCCCTATCTAAACTTCTAACTTTCTGTCCTTGAGTAATAGGTTGCCGCACACGTATCACGTATATTTCATTTTCAATTCTTTTTTCATTGTTATTTGGACTGTCATAACTGAAACTCCTCTCTCACGTGCTAAACGTCTTATGAACTGAGTTGGATCATTTCTAATTGATTTATTTAGCTTTAAGTTGAAATGATGATCCCTCTTCTTATTGTGACATCCAGATCTAGTTTCCGTCTCAACTGTTCTCTGTTTATTTAAATTTATTCACTGGTGTCTTTTTGGTTAATGAAGATGGAAACCAGAGTATGAATGTTGATACAATTACTAGAGGCCTGAATGATCGTTTTCTCATCACTATTGCTCAGTTAGGAATACAAACAAAACAATTTTAACACGTTCCTTTTCTAGCTGAATAACCCAATAGTGATTCTTACGTAAATTTGTGTCAAGATGGCTAAACGTCTTCTCCGAAAACGTGAAAAAAAGAAACAAGTATTTTTTTTTTGTAGTTATTAAACATTTTGTGAGAGGGACAATAATGTTGTTACACGATTTTGACAATTTTGTTGTTATACCCAGTATATACAGGGTTCGTTGGATAAATTTTAATCCTTATAATGTTTATGCATTTTTATAAAACCTGAAAATTTACCAAAAATATGAGTTTTATTGCCATACTCGTCAAAGACCTAGGCGGAATTCGTTCAACAGATTTCTGCGAATTGCCATGACTTTTGGGAAGAGTGTAGACTTTCCAGACTGAATACCACCAAAGTTAGAGATCTCTACGCTACTATTTAACCCAAAGTTGCAATATCCTTGGCTGGCAACCCGTCTAGGAGAAAAACAAATCTGACAACCTACAATTTTCCAAGTGGTGTGAATACGTTTCAGTTTTATTTTTCTTTAACAGCATATCAACCTCAATGAGTTACTGCCAACAAGATTTTTAGGGTAGGTTCGTATGAATAGAAGTTTCATTGATGCATTTTTGTAAATAGAGATTTTTGTCCAGATTCAAATGTATTCCTGATAATATTTTTTTTTGAAAAATGTATTGCTTGTATTTTTACTATTAATATCTATTTTTATACTTCCATAGTGTTTTGACACCAGTTTCATGGTTAACACTTCGCCCATAGCTGAGACACTAACATGTGCTACTTCCTAAAGTTAGAGTGGACCTGAGAACAATAACGATTAAGAGGTGTTTGAGTACAGTTACACCTCTAAATAAATGTTCAAACAAGGAAAAATGAGAAGACTCTGGAATTGGATTCTTTGAAAAAAGAAAAACTTTTATTGACGTTCTTCTCAAGATTATTACGGCAAATTTGGCCCCAAGAAATGAATCTGTACATTAAACTCGATTCTGTCTTCCCTCTTTCAACGCCAATAACAGTTCTTCTACTCACACATCTGCAAACACATATAAAATACACGAAAAATTGTTTCTTTTGCACTAAGAGTGATTAACTGCTGAAGCTTCTCACTTCATACGTTATCTGAGAAATAACTTTTAGATGTCAGTATTAACTAACTCCATTCACCACCAAAATAAGAAACTGTTATTTAGTTACAGACAAGATCGTATGTGAAGAATTCCCTAGTGAATTAAACGAATTCTTCTTCAAGAATAAATTGTCAAACATTGATCTACGTTGGGTAACTTTCAAAAGAAATGTCTTAAGAAATGTTTCTAAAATTATCATTATATAATACTTAATTTTAGAGATTTACTTTCGCCTACATTATTCTGGCATGAGAACAAGATTATAAAATAACCATTTGTTATCGAACAATCTCAGAAAGGTTTGCCAGACTAGTTTTCGAATGATCTTTCCATCGTAGGTGGCCAATGGACAGAAGATTTAGATACATTTATCAATTGGAAAAATTTATGATGATCTTAAGTTAGATTGATTTAAAACCTAAAAATGGTGTTTACCCTGGAAAAGTTAAACATTTTTTTCTATGACTCATATTTCAATAGAAAAGTCATGATGCTAATTATGAAATATTATTTATTTTCCACCTCAAAATATTTTCACTACAACATTGTTAAACAAATTAAACTCATTACTTCATCAGTTATCATATAGATCGAAAATTATATAGGAAAAATTCAAATCCAAATTCGGCTAGTAAATGTGTTATAAGAATACATCGATCCACTGTCATTACAATATATGCGAAGATAAGTCAAAATTATCATCACTTTCGCCATAACATATCTGTAAACAAGAGTGCTGATAATTTATTACTTTGCCTCTGATGCATGTGTTTGCGTGTGAGCCGAAAAGTGCATAGGCTGACTATGCGATGGAGTGATGCTAGAACTGTGAAATTTTTCAGGTATTAATTTCAGCTCCTATTGATAAATGTTTTGTCCTCTTCCAGGTAAACTGACGTCTGACTTTTTTAAGAAGACTTCAAAAGTAACTAGTCGGAACTTCTCTTGAAAATGGATAAAATTGGCATTGTGGTTTTCTCAAGTACCAGCATAAATAGGGTTTACACCCTAAGGTCATTCATGCTAACATGGTTCCTATATTAATGGATGATGCTCGAGATTTATCAAGGGCAAAAGTGGGCAGTTGAATATAGAAGGGGAAGGAATAATTTTTTAATTAAATTTTTTAAATTTTTTAAATTTTTCCAAGACCCACATGATGAGGGACGACAGGCAATTCACTATAAATCAAATAGCCGAACCTATAAGGGCTTTGCCATGAGAGAGTTTCGAATATTCTGTAGAATGAAATTGGTATAGCAAAGGTTTCTGCTCGTGGGGTTCAATATCTTCTGACACCTTATAAAAAGCACAAGAGTGCATCAAGGCAAATTCTGACATTGTTTGAGGCAGATCCATTTCGTTTCCTTGAACGTTTTCTAAATCAGGGTGAGTGTTTTGTTCATCATTTTTGTTCAGTGAAAGAGACAATGCATGCAATGGAAACACCAGTGGTGCTTCAAAGAAGGCCATGGTCGTTTCATCTGCAGATGATAGCCTCATTTTTTGTTTGTTCAAAAGGGTTACACCATCAATGGCGAGAGCTATGCCAACTTGCTCGGACATTTACGAAAGGCTATCAAAATCAAACTCACAGAAAAAGTGACGAAAGAGGTTTTGTTTCATCAGGGTAATGCTCCAACACAAGTCCTTAGATTCAATGAAGTTTTGCGTGACTATGGCTTTGAACTGGTTGATTACCATACATTTTGCCCTGATTTGACTATCATATGTTCCGCAACAGGAACAAAATTGGCTAGGCACACATAGCCCAGTGATCATGACGTCATGCCTGCAGTTGATGACTTCTTCGACGAAAATGATGACTAGTCTTAAAACAGTCAATTGTCATTTTACCTGGAAACAAACAATGTAGTTATTAACAAACGGGGTTGGAATTAATGCACGCAAGATTTCTAAGACTTGCATCAATCATACCTACTCAGCCTATAAACTTTTCAGTACACCCTCGTACTCACAACGCTTTTTCAAGTGTCTGTTAATATGCTCGGTAAACATGTTTAAAATGTTTAACTAAATACTATATTTAATCAGGATTCTACATTTTTTTATAATTCAATTTTCCATGTCTAGTTTTCATCACTTAATACGCACAAGCATTATTCGCCTACGTCAGTTGATCCTTTTATTCGATAAATCAGGCTATATGACATTTAGACCGATTCCAAAGACTGAACACTTAACAGCCAGGAAAACTAGATGTGTTTTAACTAACATTTTAGCTCACTCGATCACGCAGGCGCAAGGTTTACTGTTGGGAACTTATGTGCGCTTGATTCGGATATCTATCTATCTATCTATCTATATATCTATCTCATATTATATCGTACTGTGTCACAGTTTTAATCTCAAAAAATATTTGTCAGCTTTTGCTTAAAAATTGGTTATTCACCCGTTGGGTCACCGGGGACGAGATTAAAGAAAATAAATACGTAGAACAGAAAAGAGAAATTTTTAGACACAGTAAAGAGGCTGAGTAAAATATGCCATGTCTAAAGAGAGCTATTTCTTTTTATTAAGTTTGAATGCGAGAAATTGACCATTGGAAAAATTATATACATTTTTAATCACATTATTTAAATTTGAGTATTATTTTAATAATCTTCCCACAAGCAAGGCGTTAATGTCAAAAAGACGCAAACGATTACCGGGTGTGGGTGCAAAAATTAAGAAAACCGTAAATCTAATCATAAAGAGGAAACAATCGATAATCATCTACTCATATTCAAAAGACGTGGAAAGAATGCCAGACGAGCGAATGATTCCGCATATATACACGATGAAGGAAGCTTACCGTAGTCGGAATCATACAGTTAATGGGAAACCCACCTCTTTTCACTAACTGCTTTGTATGTCCTTCAGTAGATCTATACACGGTTTTGAAATCAGAGTTGTCCTCTTACACTCTCTTTGAATCAAGGCTGATAAACCCAATTTGTTGACCTATTCAGCACATAGCCATTGAGAGAATAAATACGAGCCGATATATAGCTATTTATGTGAAGTAGATGTAACGAACTCGACTGAAACTCGAACACGGCTCTCCAATTTTTCATTCCGATTCGCTATCTATTATACAACCTGCACATATGACCATTACATCATCTATATATCAATTATGTCCAAGAGGCGTCATGGCTACATGCAAGGATATAGGCGGAAGCGAGAGGGGGAAAATAGATAATCGAGAGACCGCATATCAACAGGTTGGATGAAATTTCATCGCCACGTGTTTCCTCGCCTCACTAAGGAATCTGGGTGCGGTGAAGTGCCTTGACTTATCTACTTCTTGCAGGCGTCTGACAATCTTCGGTCTTTTTTTGTCTTATATCAAAAGCAAGATGAATACAATCTATTATTTTCAGAATTCCACGCCAACGAGATAAAAAACTGTCCAGTCAACCTACGCATTCTGTAACATAACATGAAATAACAACTTTTAGTGTGGAAATATAACGGAAAAAATATTTGCTTTCTTGTGATAATCTTGTTGTAAAAGTAGAACAAATATTTTTTGCAGAAGGAATTATTCTATTTGGCGGATGTTGGCGGTTTGTCGTTTGTAGCTGGTATAGCTAGAGATAACCGAACATTTTCAACTTGTATTACCGAGTATCTAAATATATACTGTAATATATATACGTACGGCCGTGTATCAAAATATAAGAAACATTACTAAAAAGTGATGCAACATTAAATTTTAAGAGAACTGCTTGATACAGAATTATATACATAGTATGGTGTCCTCCTTCTAAAGAGTCTATATTGGACTCTTCCGCCTACTATAAAATTAGTAGGAAAGTAGGCCTTGGGGTAGCACTCGACCAGATTGTTCATCTGTCGAACTCTCTGCCTCGGCAGAGAGGAACCAGGACGAAACTTTGCCCTACGGCAAAGCCTCGTCCAGGGAGGTAGACAGACCCTGAACCCGTTTATACGGGTTCTACGGGGAAAATTTTGGCCGAGCCTACGGGCTCGGAGAACGCACGGTAAACTCAGCCTTGTCCAATACATCCCTCGGGGGGAGCCTTAAATATAACAGTCGAACAGATTTTTCATTGCTATCGAAATCTCTGCCTTGAGCAGAGAGGAACCCTGACGAGGTTTTGCCGAAGGACAAAGTTCCGTCCGGGTAGGTAGACAGACCCTGAACCCGTTTATGCGGGTTCTAAGGGAATATTTTTGGCCGAGCCTACAGTCTCGTAGAACCCACGGTAACTCGGTCTTGTGCCACATAAATTCCTCGTGGGAGGTGGCTGTCAAATATTAACAGTCGAACAGATCTGTACGCACTGTGCTGGTCAAACTCTCTGGCTCCGGGCGGAGAGGCTCCCCAGACGAGGATCTGTCGAAGGGCAGAGTCTCGTCACGGTGATACAGCTACCTGACCCCGTTTTATATGAGGTCTATAGGGAATTTTTGGCCGTGCATACGAGCTCGGATTGCTTAACATTAAACTCGGCTTTGTGCCACATCCTAGCTCGTGGCGAGGCTGATAAAAATAACAGTCGAATAGATTGAACGCTGGGTCAACCGCTACACACACCCACTAGGCGTGTAATACACTTCTGCTGTACTTACTGTTTAATGTATGATATACCTGTAACACTTGTTTTGTTATTTCTTTAACCATCTACTTGGTCACAACAATACATTAACAGAAAGAAACACAGATTCATTCTTATTTTATTAATCCAAAATTGCTACTCTCCAATACTCAGATACTTATCACCTTAATTGATCTCACGTTATGGGATTCAGCGCTACAACTGATCGGCCTTAGCATACATTTCCTAATTTAACTGGTTTATTTTTCCGGAAACGGTCAACACCCAAATAATATCTTTCTGAGTGAAACTATATAGAATATAATAGAGAAAAGAATAAATATAGAAAAAATATTAGAAATATTGGGGATTTATATATACATATCGTTCTCATATATAAATGCATATCTCTATAAATCTATCGCACAGATTTCCAGAAATATGAGATAACACTACCTCATCCAACCATAAACTGTTGATGTTCATTATTTACATACAAAGACTGGACATATATATATATATATATATATATATATATATATATATATATATATACGGTAAATATAATTGTCTTGGGTTGAAAATATACATTTCTGTCATGTATATTCAACTGAATCGATTAATTATATTTAGGAAACGTAAGCAAATTATAGACATGAAAAATATTTTGACAAAAATGATATCATTTTAAGCAGAGTGGCTGCATTTAGAAACCCTAAGGATTCCTTATACCATAAGATTTTAAAATTATTATAAATAATTTAGATATGTTTTAATTTCATCTTCTATACAAACGCCTATTTCTTCTATTTCCGTCTAGTATCCAATTTGTGAAACATACGAAAACGATAATAATATAACTTCAGAAAAAGTCATTTGAAAATAAAATAATGGGAATTCTTTATATCCTTTTTATATATATATATATATATATATATATATATATATATATATACACGTATATATATATACATATATATATATATATATATATATATATATATATATATATATGTATATATATATATGCTCAGGCCATTAACTTTTGACTTTTGATATATTTGGAATTTCAATTCTATATAGAAAAGTTCGGGAAAATAATAGGATTTTTTTTATTTTCTTCATTATGATTCGCAAATTGATTGTTTTTTTCATTTCGTTGTCTATTGTTAAGATATTTTGAGATATTCCCTGTTTAATAAGTTCTAGCTTTTTTAAGAAAAATTTCATAATGAATCAATTTAATGAGATTTCTTGTTGTTGTTGATTTTTTTGTTTTTTTTTTCTATTTCTCTTAACTTTCCCCTTAAAAATCAAATTTGACTCTTACGAAATGGAAATAAAATGAAGACTAGATCAAAAGTCATTTTGTTGGCCTCCGTAAACCAGGAAAGGATGCTAATAGATTCTATATTAACTGAAGAATTAGACAAATATAAAAGTAGTTCTTACGCATTAAAGATTTTATTAAAAAAAAATGTCCTATACAAGTTATATTGGGCTAATTTTTTCTTCTTTAAAGTAGAGCTAATGTATTTATTATAAATGCTATTTCAACATGACTCTCCATAGTATGTTTTCTTTATTATCCATATATTTCTATGAATACTTGAGTAAAATAATGCAGTGATTTCTCCCCTGTTTTAAATTCAAAGTTTGCCTTCTATACTAGCCACTACCTGAAAGATAGAGCCCAGCCAACCGTGTTATTTAAAGCATACCTAGAGGAAGAACAACTGGAAATGTGTCTTTCACAATGGTGTAAGTGTGAAAAGAAACGCAACCGGCTAGATCGGAGCTTGAACTCGGCTTACGTATTCCAATTTCCGCGAGTATAACCGGTAACACCATGCGTACAAACATTGCATATAGTAGAAGAGACGAATTAATTTAGAATAAAATAATTTGATTTATGTAAAAAGAGAGCTGCTTCCCTGCAATATTGAGCACATTTCTTATTTAATATAACAGGCTCTCATGCTTTTAATATCAATAGAAACTGTTGCAAGATCCACAATAATCAAAATCTTATTGATATTACGTTTTGAATTCAAAGAATACAACGACTAATTCGCTATTATAGACGTAACCCGATTCCTGGATTTTCGGGTTTATTTTTTAGATTAATTTTGATCCAACTGTTAATTATATTTCGCATAATTTTAACATGTTAATAATCCATTTTTGGTTTTTGCTTCCTTAATTTATACCATTGTCTTCAGAACAATGATCTTTTAATTCATGAATGCCAAACCAAAGCGAAATAGAAAGGAGAAAACATCCGCGCCATATCTATAAAAATAAAACTGGTTCAGGAACAGGTAGAATGATATGTTTATGCATACAGGGCAAATGCGCCTCTGTCTGATCGATCATAAGTATGTCGAAACTGAATTACACTACGCTATTGCAAATCGATTACTGACTCAAAGTGCATAAACGTATGAATATCTTACATTTCCTTAAGGCATACCTTATTGACATAATTACAGATAAATCTGTAAGTAATGGTTTTCTTCGCTTGCAATGTCCGTGGTTTAAGGCGAATCATACAAATAATAGTTTGGTATGTAATGGGCAGGAAGTTAACGATGAGTGAGCGAATCTTTCTATTCACCTCATCTGCTTGCTTGCTTCGAGTTTGCTGGCGTTGAAAATCTAGACAACGGCGCTAGAGTTTAAACGAATATCTTCTTTATGCGTCGTGTCCCTTCAGGACGTGGGTGATCATGGCTCTCCACAACATCGTATAATTTGTAGAACTTAGCAATATTTTTCAGGTTTATTATCCCTGCAAGTCTATATTCTGACATGTTCTATGCAAGCTCCTTATGTTTGTTTCTTGTTATTTGACTCTTCACGTCTTGCCTTCCCTATGGTCAGATTTTCCTCATTATGAGTTCCAGAAATTTCAAATATTTCTTTCCTAATTCTGTGTATCATTTTGGCTTATTTACACGTTCATAATTTGGTCACATGCTGATTCCATAATATTCCAGACATAAGTCTGTAGATCCACATCTCTGTTGACTTGAATCTTTTCTGTGTGAAAGTTTTCTGACATTCAACATATAATGCATAGCGTTTCCCTAGGAGTCAGTTGGAGCATACTTCTAATTAATAAATTTTGCATTATCCTAGGCACAATTAAATAAATGTTTTCTATAATCATTTTAATATGCAAATATGTGTTTGTATCTTCTGTAAAAAAATAAAAAAAACGTTTAAAGCAAAATATGTACAAATGATATCTGAGAGGAATGGGTAAAAGCACACACAAAAGAAAACATTTTATTAACCATGTTTAATTCTGCCGTGTGCACTGCATTTCTTAATTCTTTATGACGCAATTTCAATTTCGAAAGCACAAAATTATTTTATTACACCAGCCATTCAATCTAAGTAAGAGGAACATGTTAGAAATTCCAAATTATTTCCTCTCTGCATAAGAATCTTCGTCATTGTTTTTTTTTTTTTTGTCTTTTTTCGACAATGGCGCCTTCGAATCTGTTAATATATTCTCTAATAGAATAGATGCCTTTCAGAAAATAGGAGACCAAGGTTGTTGTTGGCAATGTTTGAACATGGATGGACAGAGGCAAAAGAGACTGGCACATTGGGCCCAGATCATCAGAGTAACATGGCTATGCAACGATTTGATTACATAAACTATACACCAGTTGGCGCCAGGCCTGCTGTGACGCGATGATTGGATTTAATTAAAATTATAAGAAACCTTTTTATTATTACCCGACGCAACAGCAAATGCATTCTGTGTTCTTTTTTAAGTACAAATCGAAACTGCCGCTTCATACACACAATCAAGTTTTTTCACTGTCCGTCCCAACAGATAATATTTCATTCTTCTTTCTCCATTGTTCTCTGAACTTCTGCCAATTGACCTTTTTCCTCTCATTTGCTCAACAGCTTCTATTTTCGTCAAATTATTTTCCTCTTTCATTATTACCTCACCTTTTTTGTTTTCCTGGTTACATTTCCACCAGTTTTATTCAACACCAGCATTTATTTGCTCAGATGCACATAGACAGCATACCTTTCGGGATTCATATATACACGATACTTTATTAGTCTGCAACGTATAATCTCTTTAGTGCTATGTGGCTTTCAGTTGTTTTCAATGTAATATAGACTGCATTCAATTGAGTGTTAATTGGATGAATTATTATGGAAATGTAATAATTTCTTTAAAAATCATGGTTGTTTATTCAGATAATTATAAGAATTTAAAACACATGTGGTTCAATTCGAAACACATGAATATTTATTTAAATTATATATATATATATATATACATATATATATATACATATATATATATATATATATATATATATATATAATATAGAAAAGTTCTGTCTAATAATTTTTTTAATTATATATTTCAAATTTCCGAATTGTTTTGGGTTATCGGTTAATTTGACAAAATTAATATTAACTTTTATTTTATATAATTTTTCCAGAGAACTTTCGAATTGTGCTACGTTTGTATTCAACGATTGCTTTGTGAGTATTTATATATCTATCTATATATATATCTATATATACATATATAGATATATATATATATATGTATATATACACACACGCACATATATATATATATATATATACCTCACACTGAGTGCTAGTATTAATAAAATAATATATGTAATATAAAAGAGCTATTAAGTATATAAAAAAGTAAATATATATATATCATGTAAAATATGCTGATCCAGTCTAATTTCTACTGTAGATTATATCATTTCCTATTTTTATACAGAACACAAATCCCACTTACCTTAAATGTATTTTTTAAATATATATTTAAATACAAAACATTTAAATATTTTTGTTGTTTTATTTTTTTTTAATTAATATAGATAGGCCCTTCTATTGCGCTGTCCACTGTCCACCCTCCACCCTCTTCTCTTATTCAGTTGCAGGTGTTCATCCCTTCTTCCACGTTTAGTAAGGGGCCCCTTTTCTTTCTTATGGCCTTAATATTGGTGCTGTCATGAATTCCTTGAAATGTAGGTAGTTGGCGGCAACATTCATTCTGTGGGTATCGGGTTAGCAGTTTTCTGCTTTCTGTTCCCGACTTGTACGTAGGAGCCTGAAATCTTGCGTAGCGTCTTGAGATGCCTCTCTGAACAACAGTTGCATAATATCGAGGTTCTTACAGTGCTATATCTCGTATTGATGGGTATCCCTGCAAGCGCTTGCGGTGGGCAACCCCGAGGCCACAATATGTTGCAGTTTGTGCCAGTTTCTTTCTGCAGATGCTACATTTGATAACCGGCAGCTACTACTGCCCTCGACCTTTTCTTTACTAAAATAAAACATCATGACTATAATAAAAAAAGTTATAAACTTAAACCAGCTCACTAAAAATCACTTAAGCCATTTGACTTCTGCTACTCCAACATTCATAGTATTCGTACCAACCTCTAGAGTGTGGAATCAATCCTCTTCGAAGATCTCCGTACATCCTAGCTCTCTATGAAATTAACCTTCTCAACAATCCCTTTCTCTGATTTCTCGATTACCGGCTATCTTTCTCTACTTAAAATGGACTCTAATGTCTACAGGCATAGCCTGGGAGTTTATGTCCGCGAACATATCCCGCGAGCTAGGGAGCTCTCTCCAAAATGTTTTCACCATTCGTATATGTGTCTCCCTCTTTCTCTACTTAATTCACTCAGCTATCTCGTTTTCTTTACCGTTCTCTCTTCTCTCAAGTCTGTGGCTTGCTAGACCATATTTCTGATAATACAGAGTCACCCCCCTACAACCCTCTGCGGTCATATTCGTGTTTGGTTGCTTTAACATCCAGCATATCAAGTGACTTGAACACTCTGTCACTGATCTCGCTGGCATCCAAATCCTGAACTTTTCAATTTCTCAATCCCTCACGTAAGTGGTTGATTTTCCTACGGATTTCCCCAGTAACCCCTGACGGTAAAGCGTCTCTTCTCGATCTCTTTTTTCCCCTCTATCCCTGACTCTTGTCTCGCGAATCAGCTCTGCCACTTGGCAACGCTGATCATGTCGTAGCATCTGTAAACGTTTCCTTCCGCTCCCTCACCAGACCAAGACATTAACTTCATACCAACAGAATATTTTTCTGTTATCAACGGGCAGACTGGGATTCGTTCCGTGTTTTTTTTTTTTTTTCTTGATGTCCCTTGGAAGAAGTTTTTTCAGACATCCTGTTTAAAAAATGCGCATGGACTCCTCCTGGGTGAACGCCGCGCTGATCTCTAGTTCTCTCCAAACTGGATCCAGTTCTCTCTTGTTGGAAGTCCTCTTCTGTCGGCCCTGTCTTTAAGAACTCTGGAGAACGTCCTGACCCCTCTAACTACCACTCTATTAATCTCCTACCGATTTTCAGCAATGCCGAATTTGTTAAGCATCATCGTTCTCACGATTTACTCTCTGAAAAACAATACGTATTCAGTGTTGCCCAATATACGGCTGACGTCCTTACGGTCATAACTGAATATATATATATATATATATATATATATATATATATATATATATATATATTATAATTTTATCACATAGACAAAGTCAGATTACACACATAAAGATGCAACTTCGTTTCGGTGCATTTCAATTGCACCCCGACTGGTGAGAACCAACAAGTTCTCGATAATAATACCAAAGCTCGTGGTGTGGCTCTAGATATTCCAAAAGCGTTTGACAGGGTTTGGCATGCTTGTCCTTTACGAAAGCTTCAGGGCTATGGTATTACAGGACGTTTACTCGATTTAATCCAATCATTCCTATCAAATCGGAAAATGAAGCCTGTCCTGTGAATTTCTCATTTATGTTACTCGTTATCGCACCGGGGTCGAGGTTAACCTACCGACAAACATCACTCAGGATATAAGGTTTCTTTTTTTAGAATTGTAATATAAGACAACTACCATTTTTTACAGATTATTTTGTCGATATAAAATTCGTCTTACATGCGAAAAATATATATATATATACACATTTGTGTTTTTGTGTGTGAGTCTGTGTGGTGTGTGCGGGCGTGTGTATTAAATTCAATCAGTAAGATTTAATTTAAATAAGCTGTTATATTCAACTTAAATATTATGTCTGATCAATTGTTATCCTATTTTCCTATATTTAAATATGTTACATTTATGGATAAACTGTGCAGCTTTTATGATTTTGTTCTGTGTTTCTTCCAATAATTTCGAACGCCACTCTCATAATCATAGACTGGATGCTGTTCGTATGGTAGACAAAATGAATTAAATTTGAACAGTGGCGTTCAAAAATTTTGCTGATTAACTCAATAAAATCATTTGATTAAATTACTTATTCCCGGAAATAAATAAACGCGTTAATTATACTAAAAGGAAATAGGCTTTGAATAAAATTAAACGCAGTGCATATGTATATATATATATATATATATATATATATATATATATATATATATATATGTGTGTGTGTGTGTGTGTGTGTGTGTGTGTGTGTAAATATATCTGTTCAAGAATTTTATGATTATGAAAATAGAACCCGTCTTTTAATAAGTATGTCAAACACTATTTTTGCAGACACCGAACAGCTCTCCAAATTAAAACCTCTTCTTTCAGTAAGTAATGTTTTACAAGTCTGATATTTTCATCGACCATAGCTGGAGATTATTCTAAATTTGATCAAAGATGACCTATTTATAGAAAAATAGACGTCATAAAAGCCATTCTAATTATTATCCATTTTCTTCTTCGATTTTTTTCATTTCTGTGCTGCACCTGTTCGTGGATAGCAGTGGCAATCTACAATGTCTTATCTTTTGTATTTCTTAGCAATATTTCATCCATTTTACTGACTCTCCATGTTCATATTCTGCCATCCATTTACTGATGGTTAGATTACTCGCCGTTCCCCATCTTTTCCTCCTGATGTTTTGTATGTATGAAAGTTTTCATGCCTTCCTCATTATGTGTTCTAGATTTGTCAACGATATCCTGATTCTAAGCATCAGTATTTTTTTATTTATATTTTGATAAAACTTTTCTCACAAACTCTAACCATGGTATTTTCAGCATCCTTCTTTAGAACTCTCTGTTGCTCCATCCTTATCTTCATCACTAATTACCTGTCTCAGCACTTACTTATATGCAGGAGGATTGGTATTATGTAGCCTTTAAGAGCTCTTTTTTTTTTTTTTCAAGCGTTGTTTTTCTGTTTCTTAATAGTTTACTTAGATTTTAGTTTACATCTTTCGTTACTGCAATGCGCCTTAGTGTTTATGTTTCCGTCATCTGTTTATAACTTTGCCAGATATGTAAAAATCATATCGTAGCTTGCATTCTAACCTGTTCCTATTGTTGAAAAGCATATGTTCTGTTTTCTTATTATTGATAGTTCAACATTTCTTACCGTTGTAAGCGAGAAAGGGAGGTTGGAAATGAAATGGTAATCTTTATAGCATCAACAAACTACAATACTCGCCAGCGGCGTGAAGTAGGTAAAACACTGCTGGTGGTGGACTAATGAGACAGCATATTACCCCCACTTATAATAGTTTCTAACCTATTTATGAGCATTGAAACATACACTTTAGTGTTCATACACACACACACACACACACACACATATATATATATATATATATATATATATATGTATATATGTATGTATGTATGTATGTATGTATGTATGTATATAACATTTTGTTTTACTATATTTTATAGGAATTTCTGCCGTTTTCTTTCTTTCTCTGCCATCAATACTGTCTTATCTGCATATTTGTGTTCTTTAGGGTGTGTCCACCTAAAATAATTTCCGCTCGGACATCTTTGAATCATCCCGCTTTAAACGGTGAGACGTCTCTTTGTCATACGCTTCTTTCTGTTTTCGTCAATTCACACAATTAATTCCCTATCCACATCAGGCGGATTTTCCTCAGAATATTTTCTGGATTTATCCAATATTTTCCAAAATAAATCATTTTCCTTGCATCCAAATAACTCGAAAATTATAATGTTATTAGATTCAACTGCTTTATTTTCATGGAGAAGTAATATTTATTCTGTTTAATACACAGAAATGTGGCACAAAACCGAAGGGCGGATTGAGGAAAAGACGGTCTTCTTCTGTCTTAACTATAACTTAGCTAGCCGCAAACGCTGACCCAATCGTACAATCAATATTCCTTGCACCAAAACAACACATTCATACGTACCTTTCTTACTACAATCACCCTAATATCTCTTTGTCTCTATGAAAATTCTAACTAGTCCACATATTTACAATTCATTGTCTGGGGGTTGAATAAAACAACAATTCTAAAAAATAGTCCCAATGAGTATATTACAATATGAAACCAAAATCTATTTACAAGAAACTAAAGAAAATAATTTCGTGATTGTCGGGGTTTTATTACTAATACTATTTTCCATGCAGAAGTTTATAATTAGATTTCACCAGAGAACAGTTACTTTGTCAGAAATGTTTATAAGACGTAGAAGCGCTACGTCTTTCTATGGCAGATTGTGGACTCAGTTGACTTAATCCTCTTTTCTATGAATATTGAATATAATGATAAAATAAACTATATAAGGAGTAAGTATTATATGTCGGTTGGTTGACGATTTTTAGCAGTAAAATCTATTCTATCAGTAATTCGTAATAGTCTGGGAGACACTACCTTGTTTCTATTCGTTGGTAGCACAGGTAGCAGCAGAAGAAGGAAGAGGGAGTTTTTTTTTACCAAACTTAGCCTATCTTGTATTCTGCTCCCACCTCTCTCTCTGGTTGTTCACTGTTCATTTACGCAGGTTTAACAGGTTTATATAGAAAAAGTTGAATACTTCTAGCATATTTTTAGATAAGATTTCTATAACGTATCATTATCTAATAACAGGTTTTATTTTTCTTTAGAGTATGCTTTGTTCAACCTCCTAGAAAGTCTTTTTCTTGATTGAGAAATAACAGTATTTTAAATAAGCATAGTGTGAACTCTTTGGGATTCGGGAAATATTAGATAATAAATCCTGTTATATTGCTCAGTATGCAGCAGATAGTTTGGGTAGGTCATATTTGAATAAATGCTACTTGGTTTATTTCAGCAGCAAATCATCCTATAACCTTCTACAGACCAATTTTATAGCTTCGAATCATTATTTTCGATCCATTCTTTCTTTCCTTTTCTATTCTACGCATAACTACTCTCCCACAGATTTGAGTTTAATTGTCACCCGATTCAAACCATCATTAGGCACTCTCATACATGACAGTGTTGATCAGGGTCACCACCCTGTTAAATACATCATACAGTTTAGATTGTTGACTATGTTTGCCACACTGTTATATCCCTTAGGCAATAAAATGTTTAACCAAGGTCACAACCGTGTTATGTTACCCATGCAATAAAATCTTGAACGAGCGTTACCAACATTATATGGCCCACATCCAGTAAAACGTTAAACCAATTTCACCACTCACTTATATTGAAGTAAGAATTTGAACTATGACTACAACCCTGCTACATACCTCATGAATTTAAGCGTTGAACCAGGTTTAGTACCCTGTTATATCGCGCATGCTGTAAAATTTTGAATCATAGTTACCATCCTGTTATATTTATACTAAATTCAATTGCATGCGTATTAAAGTAGGAAGTAAATAAGGAAGCAAGAAGTAAATAAAAAGCAGTTCGTGAAACATTTAATAACAATAATTTTATTCATCAATCATTGCTTCTGTGTCATTGATTTTTGACACGAAATTAACTCAAGTGTCCAGGAAAGTTTACATGCTAAAACGTTTATATTTTCAACCAATGTTAAGTTATATATTTTCTTAGTATAAATATCTAATATTCGAGATCGGTATACACTTTGTTCTGTCAAGATTTTCGATCCACCAATTCTCTTAAAGTGTAATCGGTTGCCTCGGCAACTAACATTTGAACAGAAATATTTGACAAAGACTAGCAGGGGAGGTTCCAAAAGAGGAATGTCTCTAAGGATTTTGATTTTCCATATATAGTTGTAGATTCTGTTTCGTTACTTTCGTCTTCCGCCGGCTTTACGAATAAAAAGAGTTATATAAATCCACGCAGTTAAGCAAGCGACTTATATTTATCTCTTCACAATGACGATCACAAGAATTCCTAGGAAATGAATCTCTATTTCCTTTTTCTTAATTTTCCATTTCCATTCTATAATAGATCCATATTAATAGAATTATCATTTTTTGTTAACCTCCACCATTTGGCAACCTGCACACATTCTATTATGCTGAGTCAATCTTACACCTATGAATATTTCCTTTGAACTCATCATCAGCTTTGCAATTTTCTATTATCTCAAGTGAGAAATTTATAGATTCATTCTAGAAACGTCATTTTTTAGAACGTATAAAAAGAGCCATTAAAATGCGAGTCTATCAAAGACGAGAAATGAAATTGTCAGGATTCTTCTTGACTATTTCCGTAGATGATACAAAGATTGTTATTGGGAGATTAGCACTAAAAGATCGCAGAAGGTTTTTGAGAACATATGAAATGTATAATATATTTCTAACATGCAGTAAAAGAAAAGAATCCTCGCCAAGGTTAAGATCTTTACGTTTAACAAAAATCATCTAACATCTAAATATTATATGTGTATATCTCTTTTTATATTTTTTCGAGTATGAAATAACATTTTAAGGAAATAATTATAATTTGAAAAATGTAAAACGGTTAATATTTAGTTGTACAAGAGAATATACTGAGAATATCAAGAACAGAATTTGTGAGCAACTATGAAGTTTGATGTAAAATTGCATTAAATTAGTAAACGGCTTTGTGTCACTGTTTAAATTTCTGGGACATTTAATGAGGAAAATGGGGTTGGAGAGCACAACACGCACGGTACATATCGAATGCAATATATGCAGATGGAAGCAGCGAGTAACGCAAATAACGAGCTTGTGTAAAATGGATGGCAAAACATGACCAGGGATAGAGAGTAATATGTCAAACATTGATTTATTCTAAAATATTCTAATATTATTCTGGTAATAACATCCTGATGAAGTTCAAGTGTAACGCTTTCAGAAAATATATTCTAATTCTTTCATGACGTGCATATGGCACACTCACTCACTTATTTCATTGAAATATATAATCTGTCGTCAAAGTGCCTCAGCCATATTATATCTTATTTCCCTTTCTTTCTTTTTTCTTTCTTCCTTTCTTTCTTATTTGTATTTTATATTTAATATAAATCTAATTGCTTTATTCCGTGAGTAATTTCAGAAATATCTTCCAGAGTAATAATGATAGCCATCAACACCTAGAAAATATCTATGGAAACATTTACTCATCATATTCTTACATATATATATATATAAACCCTTATATATCTACAAATTATGTATTCATTCACAAATACGCAAATAAAAATATTGAAGTATTTAAATAAACACGTCTATATAGGTACCTAACTGACGCCGATTGAAAACAAAGTTACTGAATTAGGTTTTCGCTGGAAGTAAAGACGAATGGAATCCCTGAATTTTTTCCCCAGCTTTTTATATCACTATCTTATTGGTTTAATTTCATAGTATTATTATTCAGTCATTAGATGTAGTTTTAAGATGACTTATTCCAACATTTAACTAAATGGTGTATACTCTAATTAAAAAAAATATATTCCGGTTATGATTGGAAGAATTCAAGACTTGTTTGATTAATCGAAGTTCTAACCTAACAACAAAGGTTTTATGGCGAAGAACAAGCGACTATTTGAAAAACATATGAAAGAATTCTCACCTCAGTTCAATGATAGATGTCGTTTCATACTTATGTTATCTCATTAAAAATCCTCTTAATGAGGACAAGATTCGATTCGAATTCTTGTATACTTTATTTTGCGACGTCTGGTTTGTTTTTTGGATTTTAATAATATTTTTTTTCTATCACTAGTGAATATATTTGCTTTTATTCATTTTCTGCGGTGAACACGCATCCATAAAAACATGTGGTTTAAATACGCACCGATGTGCCTTTTATCTAAGTTAAGACTGAACGCATATTTTGTGTTTCATAATTTTGTTAATAGATCATGATATTAAAATGATTTCACACGAAAGAAATCATGATTAAACATGAACGCAACTCCTGAGTTTTGCATAATATTATGCAAAAATCGTCTGACATATTTGACATATTAATACATATATATATATATATATATATATATATATATATATATATATATATATATATATATATATATATATATATATATATATATATATATATATATATATATATATATATATATATATATATATATATATATATATATATATATATATATATACTACTCGTATTCGAGGATACCGGTCTACAATGACGGCAGACGCACGCTTAGGCATATTTGTGTATTCTCAACACCCACAGACCACAGAGTCCACCTGTGGTTTATACTGCAGCTATGCTGAGAAGAGCTTACAGAAGTTACATTTTCTAGGAGAGAGCGTTCTATCTACCGGTATCAACAATATGAATAAGGCTCAGTTTGCACAAGCCGTCGCCTACGATGACTTGTGGCTTCGTGCAAGAGTTCTCTCTACCCAACTTCACTCACAAATATTGGGTCAACACCTGGTATGGTTTTTCAGGTACTTTTCAAAGGTGCCCCACGCTGGGATCAACCTCAATTCAGTCCCATAGCAGCAGGAAGATCGCCTTCCTGACAAATGAGATTCGAACCCGGGTCTCATGGTCAGAAATCTAACGTTTTAACTACTCGTCCACGCGCCCAATGTATACATTTCGCATCACTGTTGACTTGAGTGTTCACTTTTATATTTACATATGCTCTATCTCTGATATTGAGCACTTTATCCTATAAATATAGCACACCTTAAAAACTATATTTCTTCCTGTATATATATATATATATATATATATATATATATATATATATATATATATATATATATATATATATATATATATATATATATATATATATATATATATATATATAGAGAGAGAGAGAGAGAGAGATAGATAGATAGATAGACAGATAGATATACACTGTGTAACGAATTACTAACGAGGTGACAATTTTCTATTTTGTCCACAAAATTCCACGTTGGAATCAAAAATGTTCACAGAATGATGGCAACAGTTTTATGCACATACCTTATAAAGGGTATAAATTTCCGCAAAAATACACAGAAACTACAGCCATTTACCTAATTTAATTAAATTATAACTGTTCCAAAATATTAACGAGGTGTAATTAAAACCCATGTAAACAATAAAATAACGCTTCAAGTGCTTCATATACAGATTGTAATGGATACATACAGTAACCGATATGAAATAAATAGAAATCAACAAGTACACAGAGTTAAAAAATAATAGTCGATCTGGTTAATAAGGCAAATGTGATCCTCTTCTTAAGATGACATTGATAAGGCGCTGTTCCATCGATTTTGTCAATTTCTGGATCTTCTCTGATGTAATTCCATTTGATACATCCACTACTCCCTGCTACAAGCCCTCCTTTCTTCGAAATTGGCATCCATTCTCGTAAACCCATCGTTTCAGAATGCCCCGTAAGTTTACGACTCGGTTTAAGTCTGGAGAACTGGCCGGCCAGTTAATTCTCCGCTGTCCTAATTTTGCATGTAATCCTTATTTTATATGCAGAATGCGAGGTAGCATTATTTTGCAAACATAGGATGGTTCACCTGAACGTGATCCTTTGCTTTTTAAACAAGGTTCAAGTTATATCTGCATTAATTTTAATACCGTAAGACACTTTCCACGTATCCAACATGATACCTCACAATAATAACAGCCAGAATCATGATACTCCTTCCTTTTTGATGGCGTCTCAATTGGTGATGACGTTGTTGTCTGTTTACAACCCAACTTTTGGTTCAACCATCAGGGCCATCAATGGTAGCACGAGATTCATCTGTGAACAAAACCTTCCAGAAATCGACCATGGTGTTATCTTCTACCAGTTTCAGTGGCTTTTGTACGTGTCATTTTATCAATGGAGACGTTGTCACCGGTTTCAATGATTTCCCGACCTTTTTCAGAAGACGACATAGTGTTGTTCTGGACATTGTTGTTTCTCTAATGCGCCTAAAAAGGTTACCGCAGCTCAAGTCTGGCTTATTTACAGCTTCATGTTTAATTCGCGACAGGGAACTTTGAAACAAGTCGCGGATTTGCCAAAATTACAAAATTCATATAAAAATTCTCACTTGAAATGTTTGAACTTTAGCGTTGCGACTTACATGTTCCAATATTACATAAACGTTACTAAATAAGAAGTCAACTGATGACTTTTTCCTTATCTTCCAAGATATTTTTGGTGTGATGTGTGTTTTGTTTTTATTTCCCAGATATACTTAGAAAGCATAGTACTGTTCATATTTACTATTTGTGAACGATGTTTTTTTGTATAATTTCTTTGCTTCCAGGGTCCTTCAGTTACTCCTATGTATACTTTTCTTCATTATCAGATAATGAAGTAAAAGCATATAACATGAAACAGACTGTCGCCTCTAAGTGTTGACTTCTATATTTCACTTTTTATATATATATATATATATATATATATATATATATATATATATATATATATATATATAAAGAGATAATCATACATTGAATCAATTAGCAATATTAATGCAATTAATGGCGAAATCTCTTTGCCAACTTAATATAAGCATTAAACTTCTAACAATGATGCAATTCTTATGTATAAAATTGTTGTCAGATGGATTTGGTGTATTTTTAGAGCAGCTAGTACTTACAAAATCTCCATGTCCTCATCATCAGGCTGTAATTTTTTCTTACAGAATCAAAACTCGAAGAGGAAACAAATGTGTTGTAGACCGAAAGATGTTTTATAAGAATGTGTTATTTAGTAACGTTTATGTAATATTGGAACATGTAAGTCGCAACGCTAAAGTTCAAACATTTCAAGTGAGAATTTTTTATATGAATTTTGTAATTTTGGCAAATCCGCGACTTGTTTCTCAAAGTTCCCTGTCGCGAATTAAACATGAAGCTGTAAATAAGCCAGACTTGAGCTGCGGTAACCTTTTTAGGCGCATTAGAGAAACAACAATGTCCAGAACAACACTATGTCGTCTTCTGAAAAAGGTCGGGAAATCATTGAAACCGGTGACAACGTCTCCATTGATAAAATGACACGTACAAAAGCCACTGAAACTGGTAGAAGATAACACCATGGTCGATTTCTGGAAGGTTTTGTTCACAGATGAATCTCGTGCTACCATTGATGGCCCTGATGGTTGAACCAAAAGTTGGGTTGTAAACAGACAACAACGTCATCACCAATTGAGACGCCATCAAAAAGGAAGGAGTATCATGATTCTGGCTGTTATTATTGTGAGGTATCATGTTGGATACGTGGAAAGTGTCTTACGGTATTAAAATTAATGCAGATATAACTTGAACCTTGTTTAAAAAGCAAAGGATCACGTTCAGGTGAACCATCCTATGTTTGCAAAATAATGCTACCTCGCATTCTGCATATAAAATAAGGATTACATGCAAAATTAGGACAGCGGAGAATTAACTGGCCGGCCAGTTCTCCAGACTTAAACCGAGTCGTAAACTTACGGGGCATTCTGAAACGATGGGTTTACGAGAATGGATGCCAATTTCGAAGAAAGGAGGGCTTGTAGCAGGGAGTAGTGGATGTATCAAATGGAATTACATCAGAGAAGATCCAGAAATTGACAAAATCGATGGAACAGCGCCTTATCAATGTCATCTTAAGAAGAGGATCACATTTGCCTTATTAACCAGATCGACTATTATTTTTTAACTCTGTGTACTTGTTGATTTCTATTTATTTCATATCGGTTACTGTATGTATCCATTACAATCTGTATATGAAGCACTTGAAGCGTTATTTTATTGTTTACATGGGTTTTAATTACACCTCGTTAATATTTTGGAACAGTTATAATTTAATTAAATTAGGTAAATGGCTGTAGTTTCTGTGTATTTTTGCGGAAATTTATACCCTTTATAAGGTATGTGCATAAAACTGTTCCCATCATTCTGTGAACATTTTTGATTCCAACGTGGAATTTTGTGGACAAAATAGAAAATTGTCACCTCGTTAGTAATTCGTTACACAGTGTATATCTATCTATCTATCTATCTATCTATCTATCTCTCTCTCTCTCTCTCTATATATATATATATATATATATATATATATATATATATATACAGGAAGAAATATAGTTTTAAGGTGTGCTATATTTATAGGATAAAGTGCTCAATATCAGAGATAGAGCATATGTAAATATAAAAGTGAACACTCAAGTCAACAGTGATGCGAAATGTATACATTGGGCGCGTGGACGAGTAGTTAAAACGTTAGATTTCTGACCATGAGACCCGGGTTCGAATCTCATTTGTCAGGAAGGCGATCTTCCTGCTGCTATGGGACTGAATTGAGGTTGATCCCAGCGTGGGGCACCTTTGAAAAGTACCTGAAAAACCATACCCAGCGTGAAAAACCATACCAGGTGTTGACCCAATATTTGTGAGTGAAGTTGGGTAGAGAGAACTCTTGCACGAAGCCACAAGTCATCGTAGGCGACGGCTTGAGCAAACTGAGTCTTATTCATATTGTTGATACCGGTAGATAGAACGCTCTCTACTAGAAAATGTAACTTCTGTAAGCTCTTCTCAGCATAGCTGCAGTATAAACCACAGGTGGACTCTGTGGTCTGTGGGTGTTGAGAATACACAAATATGCCTGAGCGTGCGTCTGCCGTCATTGTAGACTGGTATCCTCGAATACGTTTGGCCAGCTATTATATATATTAATATATATATATATATATATATATATATATATATATATATATATATATATATATATATAGAGAGAGAGAGAGAGAGAGATAGATTGATATATATATATATATATATATATATATATATATAGAGAGAGAGAGAGAGAGAGAGAGAATTAATATAAGCAAAAGTTTGTCAGCTGATTGATGTTTCCTTCAGCATCTTGACTTGATTTCAAGGGATATCACCAATTTGCTTGCATATTCATACATTCACACACACACACACACACACACACACACACATATATATATATATATATATATATATATATATATATAATTATTTATTTAAAAATTATAACATAAATATATTATTAAATCCCTACAAAAATAGCCATTTTGCTTCAACGCTTCCGATGTCTTATCATGTGATGATGTTGAATGTAGAATAAATGGCTTTATAAGTTTAAAATTAATTAACGATATTAATTGGTAAACTTCTACAGATTGGCTGCTTGCTTCATATTTCTATCTAAAAAAATACCAATAAGGTATATTAGCCCAATAATCAGCAAAATATTAATCTACACATACGTTATATTTAATATTTGGATCATTAGATATATACTTCTATTTTTTGCGTTGGGATAATTTTTCATTGAGAACTAAATTAATTACTCATAGCATGGTTTCGACGATATTCTTGAAGCACTCTTTGAAAATCTAGGTTATTGTGCCATCCTTAATTTCTTATAGATTTCTTTGTTGCACAAAGATGATTAGAATTTATTTTCCAGTCACTTTCTAAAGTTGCTGTATGAACTTGAGATGCGGTGAACCTGAATGTCACATTAATATTGAAATCTGTGTACCATGAATCAATCTACGTCTATTTTTATTTGTGCCTCGGTGCATTGTCAGAGGATTACTAAATGTTTGAACCAGTCGGGGCATCACCACCTGAACTCTTCATTCAAAGGATTATTACTAAATTATTACTTCGATCATTTTCTTAAAATACCCTCGACAGACTTACATATGGATGTAACAAACACGTTCAGAAATATCTATATTCTCAGCTGGATTCGACCACTTTCTCAGATCAATGTTTAAAATAGCATTGAGCGAGTCAAACCTGTGGATTTTGACGGACACCATCCTTCTTCGAACATTGTTTACTGGCGCTACATAATCACAAACAGACAACCAAATAACATCAATCACACAAATTAAACACCTGCAACAGCTAAAATGGATATCACATGTAACACAAAGAGAAATACTGACAAAAATAAATGTTCACGGTTCAAATTACAACAAATAAAAGGCTAGAAAGAAGACCCCCCATTAATACTGGAAAGAACGATAACAGATCTTAAAGCTGTAAATCTATTTTTTTGAAAATTGATTTGATAGAAAAATTTGATTAATATTATCTGGCAGAAGCACTGGCTGATCTGTCAATGAATGCCGAATGTTTACTTAGAAGAAAACGGCTATTACCATTGTTTTTGCTGCTAACTGGATTTATATTATTTTTATCATTAGTCTTTCTAAACTCTATACATTGTTATCTGTGAAAATCCATATATATCACTGGTTACTGAATTACACATATTCGTTCGTCTGAGACTAATAAACATGCCACATTGAAATCATTTATATCTCATGTCTTTAACGTCTTAATGCATGAAATGATATTTACCAAGTTGCCCTACTATATTTAAATGCTAATGTCGATTAAATTTTTGTCACGACATTTGGTGATTAGACATTTCTTGAAAATAGCTTTTCTTCAAGGTCTTAGTATGTGTCTATGTACGAAGACAACGTAATGTGAAAATATATAAATCCCTTTTTCTTCGCTATTTTCTTAACTCTTGAACAGTAGGAAAAGTTTGAACAAATGTACACGACAAACGCATAAAAAACGAGAAAAATTATTTTCAATAGATAGGTTTATGTTTATTTTCTCTTGAATGAAATTCGACATTTATAAAAAAGAAATATATAACTCATTTCGATTATAAAAATAAAGAAGTGTTCGTAAATGTAATATTTTTATCAAAATGTTATTCATTGAACGATTCCATGAAAAATTGAACTGTGCATTTTTTGCACCAAGTTCTCACCATTTTTCGCTTCTTTTCTTTTAACCTATGTTTATTTTCAGGCAAATATTCCTAGATTAAATAGTAGTTCCATGAAGTCTAGAGGTCCCAGTTAGTCACTTACACGCTAATCATGAGTAAATTATGCCAGTATTGTTGGAAGAAATTCCTAAATCATCATTTGATGATGTCCAGTGATCACTAAGGAAATATCAATTGATGTATCCCGCCGTTCAAGAGTTAAGTCGAGTTCATATTTCCCGGTATGCTGTAGAATTGCTACTTGTAATCCTTACATTATTTGTACTTCGCAATCGCCTATTTAAATGTATATATGTGTATGAATATAATGCATTTATATAATGTCAACTTGAAAGCAAGTTTCGAGCGAAGAGTTTGAATATATCCACGTAGTAATATATTGTGTCATTTTTCATTGAGCTGCATTACATCAGTTACTAAACATGTTGATGCCCACAGCAAAATTTCACATTTTTATAAAAGCGAGAAAAACATTGTTAATTCGTTCAGTGAGCCTGTCCTGTCCAATAAAATCACAGCTTCAATAAACACGTGTTGCTATACACACAAAGTAATAACGATACAAATATTGGGCTTTTAAAACGAAAAAAAATAATTAAGTGCCATTTGTAATATAAGGTACTTACGAAATTCTTTTTAGTAAGCACATACATTATTTCGTTGTTCAGTGAGACGTGCATCTTTCTATTTTATCCGACCATTTGCCGGGCGGATGGCAATCTTCAAAATCTCCATTACGAAAAATGGAACATTCTAATTTCATTAAGAAAATGTGAAAATAATTTGGCATATTCAAAATGACATTGGAAAAAGACAGACATAATTCCGAACATACTTTTACACTGTAGTAATTGATGAACCACAGGGCAGCACTGAAGATCGACAAATGCGATTAAATGAAATATCATTTAACCATCGCTTTGCAGATGACAGCAAAACGGAAACGTCCTTTTTTTTTCCTTTCCGTACAAAATATAGACGTTCCAAAATGTAATTCTATTAAAACAGAAGGTTAAAATTGTTCTAATTAACAGGCGAGTCGAAGAGAACTTATGATCGAAGCAAATTTTTGCTCCATCATTGAATACATGAAGTCGCTTAATACGACAGATGACAAAAGATTCTTGGTCCGACTCACTTATTCACAGTTTAACTAAATGGCGAAATATCAGATTTTTTTATTATTTATTATCTTTCTTGGTCTGTACAAGAACCTTTCTATGCCATTGTTAGTGAATATCTAGATTATGTTTCGTATAGGATAAAATATGACGAGACAATCTGTAATCAGTTAAATAAAAGGGAGCAAAAGATGGTAAGATTTATATGCTTCCTTAATGATTATGACAGTATTTTGGCCGAGTGTGTCTATATCCGAATAGAATGACGACATAAAATATTTTTGTAAGTTTTTCTATTACCAATAATTCAATATCACGTTTTAATGTTCTATGATATGTTTTCAAATATTTTTTTTATTATTTTCCCACCACACAATAGCATATTGTTTCTGTTTTGATGTTATATGTCACATATTTCCAAATATCACTATTATCAATAGCATATATATATATATATATATATATATATATATATATATATATATATATATATATATATATATATATATATATATATATATATATTTGACTTTCCGTCGAATTCGACGTATCATGGTCAAGCATATCAGTTCCTAGGAAACCGACAACAGCACATGAGATTTGATTATAGTGGTGAAGGTTTCGTGCGGGACCATCCACACTTTTTGAAGGACCGAATACAGAGACCTGGTGCACTATCTGCCAGGTTTTGAATTCATAGTTGTCCTTCTCCTACTATTTACCCATAGCTTGATGGAGAAGAAGAGGATTCACACTTTTCCCAAGCTATATATATAGATAGATAGAAGGATAGATAGATAGATAGATAGATAGATAGACCTTTAAATATACCTTTTATAGCATACCTTAAACTATAATTTATCATTAATATATATATATATGTGTGTGTGTATGTGTGCGTGTGCTTGTGTGTATATATGTATACATACATATATATATATGATAAAATATAGTTTAAAAGTGGGTTAAAGTGTTCAATAACAACAATATATCCCATGCAAATATAACATGTATATTTAAGTCAGGACCAAGAGCAATCCGATTGTTTCATGCTTAAACCTGATCGTCAGGCCATATAAGTAGTGTTTTTTTCTCGACTATTTATATATACAGGTCAGTGATGCATTCTCTGTAGTCTATTTTATTGTTTTAACTGTACACTCTGTCTAGAGATAAAACATACTAAACTTCTTTCCGAGTAATTAGTTATTTATTAGACCCTTATTTATTATAATCGAAGTAAGCACTAAACAAATACTTATAGTGTAAATAGTTTACATTGATTACTTAATTACCATATCAAAAAATATAAAAAATATTACAACCTTAATAGATTTGTTATAAAAGTCGACGTATTCACCATACTAATTCTGATTTTTTTATTCCATCTCTTTTCTTATAGGCTTACTCTGGAATAAGCCTGGGATAAAATCATGCTAAAAACGTCGGTTCACTTTCGATTACTGAAGTTAAATAATGTCATGCTCGCTCAACATTTAGTTTGGCGGGGGCAACCAAAAAATAGTGAGTAGTGAAAGGAACATCCTATAGTCCGGAATATGGTCCAGTTTTATATAGCCCACAAAAGTTTGATATTCCTTAAGAGACAAACCAGTCAATCGATTCTCCGGAATACAAATTTACAATCTATCACCCGACTGATCTATATCGTAAGAGTTCTACAGTGGGAATACATTAGTATACTTTTTACAGTGGGATACTTTGATATTTTTAATTTTTCTAATTCAAATTTAATTTGAGTTTTTAATGATATATTTTTCTTTCATTATTTTGGTCGTTTCTAACCTCCAGTTGAGCGACTCATTACGCAATCTCAGGCCATATTTTTTCGCTGATATGAAGTAGTAAGAGTATATTGAATAAATAGCTAAGTCTGCAGCGAAGAAAGGTGGTTCACTGTTTCGATCTAGATAGACAATGTTTTTTCTCGCCACACTCTATCATACATACTTATAAGTCTATCATTCGCCCATGTTTTGAATGTTGCTGTCACATCTGCTCTGGGGCTCCTAGTTTATATTCAGACAGTCTTAATAAGATTCAAAGAAGAATCTGCAATGTTATTGGTTTTGCGTTGACATATGGGCTTCAGTCACACACCCACCAACGTAGCTTCTCTGTGACTTTTCTATCAATACTTTCTTGGTAATTGTTCTGATTAGCTTTCCGCAACATATCGGATAGCCGAAACTGAATTTCCGTCTGTTTCAGTGCATTTACTTTCGCGCAGATACTATTTGGAAATGTATGCATCCATATCAATCCACAGCTATATGTTAAAGAGTATCTTGTACCTGGCCAAAATACTCAAAATATTTCATTAACGCAATATTCATTCGCAAAAACGAATTATTCTTCAGTTCAAAATATGTTTTGTCTTTAAATAAACAAAAATGTTTGACAAGTATTAAAAATCAATCAATTCATGAATCAAAACGACATAGAGATTCCTTCATTTGAAATGATATATATATATATATATATATATATATATATATATATATATATATATTTCCTACTTTCCTTAGTAAGGATTTATATCCCTAACGCTGACAATTATTATTTTAATGACAATCTCTCTCCATGATACTTTAATTGGTAAATATTGAAATATTATATTACAACGATCGAATATGTCAAAAGCATTTTGCGAAGTTTTCTACTGAAGATTTGTCCGTAAGTTATGTTTCATAGTCGAGATGAGGGTCATAATGATCAAATCATCAGTAATTGGATAAATTCCTTCAAGATTTGATTGTCATATGCTGGCTTTTATAGGAGAAAATTCAGGAAATCGAAATTCAATTCTCGGACAGATTTCAAAATGAATCAAGAAGAGTTCAAGAACATAAAAGTTAATTCTGGAAGATTTAAACTGTGATTTTGTCTCAAACATGTGGAAAAACATCTGTTCAAAACAACGTGTTATAATAAAATTAATAAAAATTATTATAAGTAAAAATCGTTTAATATACTGATTGTGCGTGTATCTCAACATTCCTATTTACAAAGAAATCAGAGACAAATCTCTAAAACGAATATCCATTAAACCATCGTATATATATATATATATATATATATATATATATATATATATATATATATATATATATATATATATATTCATATAATTATTCACACAAAAACAAAAGCAAAAGTTAATGATTTAATTGGCGAGAAATCCATCATCGCAAACGATTCAAATAATATACAAAAACCTCCGAATCCGTTATGAATGAATTGATCCTTGTTTCCATAAATTTCTGCCGTATTAGTTCTTATTTTTACTACAAGCTTTCGTCTGTTCCTACAGACATATTCAGGTATAGAATAGATGTTGTTCTTGTTTTTTCTCTTAGTAATAAGAGGACAACGAAAATATATGTATTGTTGTATCCGAAAATGCTATTGAAAATGAGTTTTTAAAGGTTGTGCGTTCATATAAATATGGTGATGAACGAATTTTTTACTGGTAAATTTTCTGTCAAAGTGGCATGAACTATATTGTTCAATAATTACAGTAATTTCGCACTTATTATCCAAAATTTAAAATCAAACTCAGCGTTGCTACTGCGCGCTCCCAAAACAACAACTCATTTTCAATAGCATTTTCGGATACAACAATACATATATTTTCGTTGTCCTCTTATTACTAAGAGAAAAAACAAGAACAACATCTATTCTATACCTGAATATGTCTGTAGGAACAGACGAAAGCTTGTAGTAAAAAATAAGAACTAATTTGGCAGAAATTTATGGAAACAAGGATCAATTCATTCATAACGGAATCGGAGGTTTTTATATTATTTGAATTGTTTGCGATGATTGCCAATTAAATCATTAACTTTGCTTTTGTTTTTGTTTAATCGTAAATTGATTGCACGTTTATCGTAATATATATATATATATATATATATATATATATATATATATATATATATATGGATATTAGTTTCTGACTCTGGGTGTATGTTTTTCTATGTATGTGAGATTGTCACCCCAAATAAACACAGAAGGAAATTCCCCCACCGCCAAGCACAATCAAACACAAATAAACATAAATAGATTCATTTTAAAAAAAGAAACAGTTTGTCTGATGATAGCAAAAGCGTGAAACCCAGGGTCACAGACTAATATCCATCAAACTGAATATATATATATATATATATATATATATATATAGAGAGAGAGAGAGAGAGAGAGAGAGGGAGAGGGAGAGAGAGAGAGAGAGAGGGGGATTAAGAATAATGAGACCTACGGATATCAGTACATAAAATGCGGTCGTATATAACAAGAAAATTTCCATAATGTTTATTGATCTTTATTAAAATAATTGAAAAACTGTGAGTAACTCAAAGTTGTGGAACATTTATATTCAGGAAATGACTTATTTAGTCTGGTTTGCACGGCCATCTGCACGCGCACACGGCCAGTTAATAAAAATCGTTTTTGCTTGGTTGTTGTCATCTGTTCGCAGATTAAAATACACAACTTTTGAAAAACTTCTTTTATATGGTCACCGCCCATATAGTCTATGGCTGGTAATGCATAGAATGTTATGATATTCACCAGAACCTTACAGCCTCAAATCAGGCGAGTTGAATCTCTTGTAGGACAGAGAAGAAGGAGACAAAATGAGGTTAGAAATGCTATCAGTCAAATGCCCCTATATAATCGAAACATGCGTTGAAGAGGTTAAAATAAATCAGCATCAAAGAAGCCATTGATAGAAGAAGACTGCAGCCGTTTCCATTAGTTGTCAATCTCGGGAAATTACAGCCTATGAAAACGTGTTGTTACAAGATGCAGAATTATTGGTTATAGGCTATGTTGCAAATTTGACAAGAAAGCTAATTGAAAATCAGGAAAATTTCGTGCGTCTGTAATGTGATCTGTCAGCGAATCGAATAGGGGCCAATTTTACATGTATCCTCTTTTTTTTAAATTAGAAGTCCCCGAATACACCTTGCTCAGATATAGAAGAGATATATGTACATGTTTAGATAAAAAGATCAGTTAATTGGCATAAAATCTCACAACGTTGGTTCTTTTTAAGTTATCAACATTCGTAAAAAATAATACGCTAGAATTTCCTCTTCTCTCTGCCGTGCGCTGATAGCTCAGGGGTAGAAACTCCGACTGATGCGAAATTGACCGGGTTTGAGGCCACTCTGATAATATGCTATAGAGCGGAACAGGCCTGTATGTGGATGACACTATATATATATATATATATATATATATATATATATATATATATATATATATAATGTTAAAGAAGAAACATGAAGCGTTATAAATCTAAAAAAACGCTTCGTTGATATTAAAGCTTCAGAAGAAAATGAGAACTGGAAAATAATCTGGTATTTTTATATTTTTGAGTTGTGTTGTTTTCATTGCTTAAGGAAAAAAAATAACAGAATTGTTTTTCCATGTCTCATTCTCTGATGAATCTTCAATAAAATCGAAACATGTTAGATTGATAAACGCTTATTATTTGTTCATTATCCTATCATTCTGTCGGTTTGTGACACGCGTAAATACACGAATACACACACCCGCACACACTAACACACACACACACACACACACACATATATATATATATGTATATGCTGAATAACATCGGCGTATAAATATTCTAAGTGGAACATTTCAATCATTAGTTATGTATTTTTCATGTTATACGACATAGCAAAATATAATATAAAAAGAAAAGTTCATTGACGTTTCAATTTTAAATGATTTCATAGCATTTTCAAAAGATATCTTCCTTATCAGAGGGAACCGTTGTAAACTTTCGAAAATTACTCCCAGTTTAATTTTACCAACCTATTATATATTTAGAAAAACATAATAATTTTTCTTAAAGATTAGTTGCTCAAGGAAAAACGATTAGTAATGTTTTGAATATAAAATTTCAAAGTATATACTATAGTTGTAAACATATCTCTGGTAATATGAAAATGCTGGAAGTGTGTAAGTAATTCACATTTTAATTCCACTCTTATTTTTACTTAATGTCATATTCCTCATGTCTTAATTGATCATTATATTTGGATAGTAAATTGTTCACATTGTTTATTCCATGTTTCGTCATTCAGAATATTCTTTCTCCAAGACTGGCTACCGTACTAGGTAAGAAAGCCAAATTTACCCTAAAAATTACCCCATATATTTGTAGAATAAGAGTTGCATTTCGCCAATAACCAAAGGCATTATAGCAAACTTGGACACAACCGACGCAGATTCAATGTGAAATTCTATACAATATAAGGATATATATATATATATATATATATATATATGTGTGTGTGTGTGTGTGTGTGTATATATATATATATATGTGTGTGTGTGTGTGTGTGTGTGTGTGTGGGTGCGTGCATATTTTATTCGATTTTCTTCACACATGTCGCACACGCACCTGTACAAAGAAAAACCACGAAATACTGTTCAAAAAGCCCGTTTTTTGGTCATAACTCTCTGGTTTTTCATCCTATGCTTTCCAAATTTGCCACGTAAATTACATAGGGCACACAAATAATCTTCCGCCAATGTTTGATTTAGATTATTCCAGTTAAGTGGATGGAATCTGCAACAAACTAAGTCCAAAATCGGCTTTTGCCACTTAGACAATAATTTCTTCACACGATTATATCGTAAATTGGCATCCGAACAACCTTTGATGCAAAGGTTGTTTGATAAGGATTATAGAAGCGTTATGAAGAAAAAAATAACCGAATAACATCTTATTAACCTTAGCTTTACAGTAAACGTACGAAGAAGGTGTTATCGATGGAATTCCTTTATTAAGAACAATCAAAATCTTGCGAAGGACATACCGTAAAAAGATGAATGGGGGTAACCAATGGATGATGCATGCAAGCAGGGACGAAGGTAGACATATACAGACAGTGTGTGCGAATGTAAATTGCGGTGCGATTATAGAATCGCAGCAATATACACCCTGGCAACACCAGGTTTCCTCGGCTATATATATATATATATATATATATATATATATATATATATATATATATATATATATATATATATTCATAATTTACATAGGGGTACAGAACTTTTAACATGGAAATAAAAAGAACCAGCCAGCGTTATCATGAAGAGTAAAATTGGCCTTTTTTATTTACATTAATATAATATATATATATATATATATATATATATATATATATATATATATATATATATATAATAAAAAGGCTTAAACACTAATATTCCATGGTTATAATTTATTCCATTGGAATCGTAAATACGATCAATTCATCAGGCATACAAATTCAAAAAGAAAACAGAAAAAACAATATATATATATGTAAACTAGAGAAAAACAGAAAAAAATATATATATATATATATATATATATATATATATATATATATATATATATAAATTAGAGATTGTTATTTATAAACTGAATATATCTTTATTTTTATAACCATATTTCAGTAGACGCTACATTTACTTTTTATTTTGATTTTGAAACACTATTTTATTACCTCTGCTAACCTGAGCATTCACGACAACTTATTACAGATGGAATGCACACTTTAATAAGATTCCTCTTATGTTCTGCCCGGTAGACGAAACAAGATACTGTTTAAAACAAACAGTGTTTATGCAAATATGGGTATCTTCTAAAAATAAACTGTAAATTAAAAAAAAAAAAAATGTCGGTTTAATAAATAAAAATCTTTGGAAATTGCTTTGTTTATGTTTTGAAACTAACGACGGTTTCAGCTACAAAGGACAACTCAGATTCGCATTTATTCCTAAATACAGTTGTTGTGTTGCGTGTGTTTTCCTTTTGTCTTTACTTATATATATATATATATATATATATATATATATATATATATATATATATATATATATATATATATATACGTGTGTGTGTGTGTGTGCGCGCGCGTGCATATGACCGTGTTTTCCACTTCAGTCATTGCGAAAACACTTTTGCATTTGTAAAATCCCTACTATTTTAACATGTAGCATATCGGAGCAAAAATTAATGTTTTCATGAATGAAAACTCTTAAAAAACTGCAAATGCTGTAAGAAGTAAATAGTCGTTAGCCCCGGTGTCAATATATCAATAAAAGGCAGTGGGATGATGCATTAAAGCAAAACCTGCCTTCTTTCAAACCATTGATTTTTGTACAAACTTCCTATAATGTTTTTTAAAAACTTTTTTTTTCCATTGGTAACAGAAGTGTGTAACCCGTTAGCAGAGTGTACGAGAAAGTATTCATTTTCGTTATATATATATATATATATATATATATATATATATATATATATATATATATATATATGAACGTTGAAGTCAACGCTCAGAGGCTACAGGTTGTTTCATGCTGACGATTGCGTCCAGCATGAAACAGTCTGTCGCCTCTGAATGTTGACTTCAAAGTTCGCTTTTATATTTATATTTACATACGCTCTATCTCTGATCTTTGAACTTTATCCATAAATATAGCACACCTTAAAAACTATATTTTTCATATATATATATATATATATATATATATATATATATATATATATTAAGTAGTACATACACTAGTAGTTTTGGTGTGCGACTTAAGTTTCACTGAAATGAAGCTCATCTGGCACAAGGTCTATCTTATGGCTTATGGGAGCAACGCTGCTACGTAGCGCAAAATAAAATTGAACAAAAACTGTTGTAAATGCGATGCAGATGAGTAAGTTATATGAACACGGACACCAACCCGTAGGTACTAGTACATGTACTAATTACTTTGTATCTTTGTTCTGTCTAACCACATGAAGCACTTTTATATTTACACCTTATGTATAAATTTGAATACTATTTAGCTGCACATATACAATTGCTTATATCAGGTCGTTTCTTTTATCTTTAACGATTATATATATATATATATATATATATATATATATATATATATATATATATATATATATATATATATATATATATATATATATATATATATATATATATACACGTATGAGGGTCAAGCAGATCAGTTTCTACGAACCGAAAGCTCGACACAAGCACATAAGATTTGATTATAGTGGTGAATGTCTTTGTGCAAAACCATCCACACTTTTGAATGGCCGAATAGAGATCTAGTTCTATACGTGACTAAGTTCCCCAATATATATATATATATATATATATATATATATATATATATATATATATATTCAATTTATTTTAGTTATAATCCTTTCAAGTCCACGAATTAATTTATTGGCGGCTGTAGAACATTGATTATGAAAAATGCCAAAATTTTCTTTCAAATCATGTTATTTTCCCAAGTACTTTCAATTTCATCTGAGACCATCTTCAGGGGTTGCATATCTATGGATGTGCTATCCGTTTGCACCGTAAGTTCAAAATATATTTACGTCTATGCAAGGGAGGTAACTTATGTCATTTTAAAAAAAAGATATTTTAATTGTAGTCATTTACTTTAGTATTTTTATATCAAACTTTGTTGCTACAGACATTTAAGAACATTCTTGCTATACTCGTACATGACTTTATTTATTTTTGGCCACAATTCTCTTATATTAAGGGCTTCCAGAATTTTAAGCTTTACCTTGTTATCATCTTGATGAATCACTGATGTATTTTCGACTAATACCTGTCAGTGTGGTCATGAGTGTACATTTAAATGTTCTGAGAGTGAATTATGATCAAGTGAAACATAAGCCTTCTCGCCATTGTCGTTGTTGTAAAACCAAAATACTTATTAACATTTATATCAAAGAAGCAATATCCCAAAGAACATTTTAATTGAGATACGATGTTACTCTTTTCTAAGATCCTAATTTACGGATAGGAGTTGTTATGGATGACTAATTGGTTGTATTAAATTTAGTATAGTATATAATTAATTTTATTTTTACTTGGAAGAGTGGGGGATATATTAGTGTTTATCAGTCTTTTTTTCATAAGGTTTTCCTCCTGCATATTGTTAGAATATATTTAATTACGATATAGTAGTTTGATATATATATATATATATATATATATATATATATATATATATATATATATATATATATATATATGTATATATATATATATATATATATATATATATATATATATAGTTTTAAGTTTTTACTTTTTAGTTATATATATATAGTTTTTAAGTTTCATATGTTTCATCCTAGGCGCAATCGTCTTGCGCCTAGCATGAAACATATGAAATATATATATATATATGTAGATAGATAGATAGATAGATAGATAGATTTGTAAATGCACGAAATATGCAACTACTCGTGGAGTATGTTATAAAAGCACATTGGATAAAAAAGGTCAATGCCAAAAAGTGCAAAGTTTCGTCCTTTTGGACGTCATCAGACTGATTTTGTTATGTTGATGCGGCTACACTTATGTACGAACGAGTGATGCTGGGAATTTAAAATCTATTTATATTCAAACCGATTTCGTTTAGATACTTTTTTTCCGTCAATTCCTTTCGTGGGTAAACCACACCATGATAATAAAGGTTGTGTTATGACCTTGCGATCAAAGCACTCTCTAGACATTTTCGTGAAAGTGATTTGTTTTTCTTCTTTAATCAGAGTAGCATTTTTTATATTATAAATGTAGCCAGTCCCGTCACGGTGAGCAAACAACGCATGTGATGTATTGTTTTGTAAAATTGTTCATGTGTATTTACAACATAACAAATCTAGACCGATGAAGCTCTAATGAGAAAACCAGTCAGAAGAAAATATTTTTTCTGCTTTGTCATAGATTCTTCCACCGATATTTTTTCATTATCGTTATCACACACACACACACACACACACACACACACACACACATATATATATATATATATATATATATATATACATATATATTTTAACAATAAAAATATTAAAAATTAAAATCTTCAGACACACTGGGTTGTAGATTAATATTCTTTCGTTTTTTTTTTATTATTTCATTTAGATTCCTCGACTAGTTTCGGCCAAAATGGCCATCATCAGTAGAAGAAATATATCTGCTTGCTGGTAGCAGTGAACTACAGAAATGAATGTCTTGATGGAGAAAATGAAATGTTGTCTGTAGTTTTCATTTGTTTTTTTTTGTTTTTTTTATTTATTTAACATGAATCTTACATTCCTTGTGTTGGTCAAACAGTCTCTTTTAAGTTGTTATTTGAGATAAGAGCTAGATGGATCTATGCTGCTCTGAATTCCCCTGGTCAGTTTCACAGTTTTATTTGTCCTGGAGAGGGGATGTGTCTCTGTTAAGTGTTTGTGTGTGTGTTATTGGGTTCTTAACGAGTGAGTGAGTATGATATGTGTAAGCGTGTATATTGCTGTGGGTGTGTGTTATCATTTGGCTCATTAGGGAGTGAGTATGATGTGTGTAAGTGTGTATGTTCGTATGGGCGTGTGAGGCCTCAACACCCCCGTAAGCATGTCTGTCTTGTGTGGGTGAGAAATGTGGGTAGGTTTTGATTTGTAAAGTTATATATTAGTACTATCTATATTGTTAAATTTATGGTTTAGCCCGGCTGGATAGTGTGTTTTTAGACGTTGTATCCACTTATTTTCATGGAACGCTAACATCTTTCTAATGTTATCTGCTCTGAACTTTTCTATTCTCTCAATTATAGTGAATTTGGCATGGGTTTTGAAATCGTGTTTTTCTAGGCGGAAACCTTGTTCTACAGGTAATAATTTTTCATAGGGAGTCGACTTATTTCGATTGCGATAATTATTAAATCTGTAGTGAAAAGGGCCATTCAGATTTTCCTACCTATTGTTTCTAGCATAGTGTGCATTTCTAGGAGGTAAATTATGTTATGGCTTCTACAGTTAGAATCGTGGTAGATTTTGAAATTAGATTATATATATATATATATATATATATATATATATATATATATCGAAAATATCGCACAGATATAGGTTTAAAGCCCAAAGGAAAAAAAACCCCGACACGAGTAAACGACTAACTAAAAAGATCTCAATACAAGCGTAGAGCAGACCTAGTCAAACCTAGTGAGCCAGCCAAACCTACCCAGGTTTCACCTAAGCGGATCGTCATATATATATATATATATATATATATATATATATATATATATATATATATATATATATATATATGCGCCATATTAAATACGGACTGTACGGGTTTATTAAATTATTTACCTAGACTTGTATTTAAGTGTAAATGAAGCTTTACGATCGGTTGGAATGACGTGTAAATAGCAGTTATTTCTTTCACTTTAAATAATCACAACAGTGATAAGAATTAGAAGTAAATCAAGTAGCGTATGTTTCTGGACTATTTTTATTTCCTCATACATTTGGCAGATAGGATATATCTTCTTAGATACACTTTGTCTTTGCAATCCATTCAAACTCAACTGACATATATATATAATTCCACCATTCAAAATAGATCTTACTGGAGCATGTTTATTCAAATTATATTTAATACTAGCTTAAACATTAGTGACTATTATATATTGCATGTTACCTCCTGACTATATTTAGTAATATCTCTAGATATTGAATTATTTATATAAATGTGGATTTTCTTAATTTGAAATATCCATGGCAATAGTGATGATTAGTTTCATAAACATGAGGCAGAGTTATCAATACTTTCGTTCAGATTTCAGTGTAGTCTCCAAGATTGAACCCTCTCGTCTAACACAATTATCGGTCCCCGTCGGAAGATTTCCAAGAGGACACCAACCAGTATCCCATCACTCAGGAGCAGCTTTTATATCTAATTGTTGTTCAAGTGGAGCCGGCGGGAAGAATCTACTCAATGAAGTTCTCCATTTCCCTTGGGGCACGTCTGAACGGAATTCAATTTGCTATGCAGAAATGAGCCAACCAATAGATATTACATAGTACTAAATTTAAATCTACATCTTCTGCTCGAGTAAATCTCTCTCTCTGTCCTTATCTCTCTCTTTTACATCTGTCTCTTTCCATCTCTCTCTCTCTCTCTCTCTATATATATATATATATATATATATATATATATATAGAGAGAGAGAGATAGATAGATAGATAGATAGATAGATAGATAGATAGATAGATGTAGATATAGATACATATATATATATATATATGTGTGTGTGTGTGTGTGTGTGCATATATGCGCATATTTTTATATACATTTCCTTTAAATTACACTTTCGTTTAAATTTTCGGACATTCTAAAGATATTGGTGCCTACTTCATTAAGGGGTACTGAATGATTACCATTTGTAAAACCTTGCATATATTTTTGAAAGCAATAAATATGGTTACAAAATGAAACAATATTTAGATCATTTGATTGAATAATAACCGATTTGCATAATATCACACTCTATATTTTATTAGTTAATCTCATCATTAGCAAAATTCCATATTCTATAAACTCACCTGATTCGAACGTTTATTTGCATACGTTTTTCCTTTTCTCACGTAAGCAGTAACCTCTATAGCATTAGCAAAAGCTGATCATTTAATCCTAAGAGCGTGCTTAAGATCCGAAAAATCTTCATGAACTAGATATAGAAAACTGGACATAGAATTAAGACTCTCCATAATTCGCTGATATGTGTAGATGCTTAATATTGCATGCGAATAAGAGAGACCATGGATCTGCACACAAAGATTAATTTGTCGATCAATTCTGTCTCTGCTGCTAATAGCGGCCCAGCATTTGTTATGGCTATACAGGTCCACACGGCAGGGACAGTCTCGATTACAACGAATGCATATAACGACGTTCTCCCCCGATGTTGCCGTGTGGCTTTCTTTCCTTTCAGCACGCTTCTCCCCCGGATGCAAGCTTCCGTTTCTTCGCAACAACCCTTGGTGTAAATCGCGTCTCCAGCGAGAGCGATCCTTGGCAAAGTTTTCACACTTCTCGATATCCATGCCCAGCGTCTTCATGTTCCTTTTGTCCTTGAAGCAAAGATTAGGTCACCTTCATGTCCTCTTGCCGGTGATCAGTTCTTCGGAATCCTCCCATCAGTAGACTGCTGTTTCCTGTGTTTTGTTATTGCGGTGATGCGACGCTGATGTGTCTTCTCCAGGGCGCAGACATAAAATAGATCGTCTCCCCTCTCCACGTCACTAATGTTTTCCAAGGGAAAGGTAGAGTCGAATACTGCTTGGCACCGGCGCTATCACAGGAGTTACCAGAACGAAGTTGATCATAATATCGAACTATCTTAGGGGCAGTGAGCGTCAGGGTTTACTCCCGAAGATCCGGCATTAACCTTCAACAATAAGTCAAAGTTGTCTAGGTACCTGGAGTTCAGAAGTGAGTGAATATTTCCGTATTTATAATAATACCTGAAAGAGAATATGGTTGAGTTTAGAAAAGAAAACTAAAATTAAAAGAGACTTCAATGATTTGCACTATATTTTGCGAGCGGCAAAATAGAGTTAAACATTATCTTTAGTTTGTTTTAACTTTTTAACCAACTATTTCGAATCAAGAAGGCATTTTTCTGAAAATTTCTGAAATGATATATGGTTATATTGATTCGTTCATAAATAACTGAGTGGATCTCAGCGGTCGTAAAGCATATTTGACACTATGAAAGACGTGATTCCCCTTTGCTGATTGGTTAATACGGATATACATCAACCCAGTGGCGACTTGGATCAACCATATAAAGTAGAATTGACGGTTGCAACCTCTTACGTTCCCAGGGGAGAACATCCGTTCTAGTAGGTACAGGAATGTGAAAATATATTTACGGAGATAAAGGATTTCGATCGATATTCCCAGATTAATATAAAATTCAGCGCACAGTTGAGGAATGTCAAAAAATGAAACGGTGTAAAGGTAGGGTATTAATGAGAAGGAAATTAAGCTTCATTCTTTAAGTTATGTATAGTGAAGTCGCTGCATAATAATAAAAAGAAAATTAACAGAGCTTCCAGATTTGGTTTCATATGTAATCGCAAATAAATCCGATTTGACATTCGCATTATTACCCCGCCTTATTTTCAACGACCGCTTCATACTCCGGTCTTTTGAGGAGGGTTAGATGTTTATCCATTGTTTCATGTTTAGGATTGGGTTTCCGGTTCCATCTAAAGTTTAATTCAAATCTGTACTTCTAACAATCTCCACCCTAAACTCTGAAATTTTAATTTTATTTATTTATTTTTCCTCAATAGGGGTAGATAGGTTCACCTATCGCTTAGTTCACACTTCTCCCAGTCTTTCGAACATGAGTAGAGTGTTATTCTTTGTTTCCTGTTTAATGTACGGTTTCTTGTTCCTTCTAAAGACTTCTCCATCTCTTTCCGTATGTGACATTTTCACCTTGGTTCGAGGGAATTATTTTTTCAAAAAGTAACTAAAATGTTTCAAGTAAGAAAATTCAATATTTTAAGACAATTTTTTTGTTTATACATTCTTTTTTTATAGATACAAATATTTAAGTAAATGATCTACTTATAATAAACAGTATTAACAACATTTACCGGCCTGAATGTCCGAGAAATTGCCATAGAAAATATGCGTCCTCCGACAAGAATCGAATCTGTATCCTATACGGAACCGTCATGTAACCTGACGTGCTTTTACCGATTTCGCCACAGAGGGGAGTTTCGGTTAGCAAGATCGATTTTACGGTATTTAAACTACAATTTTCCATGATTTTCTCAAATACATTCATATCTGCTCGATGCGTATCCAAATGTAAAAATATGGCGTGGCACATTATGAAATGGACAAAGTCCGACAATTATTTTAAGTCATTTTTATGTTTATGTTTATGTATATATAAAAAAGAATTTATAAACATGAAAAATGTCTTAAAATAATTGTCGGACTTAATAAATTTTAATAAAATTCAATATGTATTAGCGCCAATATTACAAATGCAGCCTAATATAACAACCTTATAATAATGGTGCTGAACCTGTACACTTATACTTTGAGGCCGTGCAGATGCTTTTGCGCAGCCTTGCGCGCCATTAATTATTTTCCTCTTTACAACTCCTTTCCCGTAGACGAAACATTGCTAATCTCTTGCTAATTTGTTGCTATTTTCATGGTAGATGTAAAGACGTGTTACATCCCTTAGTTCCAACAGTTCATACATTCACAACTAGGACCCACAATGCTACATACACATATTCGACTCATCCACATCCCGTTCGTAAGGCTGAGGTTCCACTCAATCTAGAGAGGTTCTTCTTAAAAAATGTTAGTACAGACTCTCGAAAGGATGTTTCCCTGATCACTACAATCTTAACCTCTTATGTGGACAGTGGCTATCTAATCCTAAAAATCTCCACATCTTACATCCTTACAACAGCGATCACCCTCAGTGGCTTTTAGCGCCTTGTATTAGGTGAACAATACTATAGTATAAAAACATACATGAACAAAGCGGCTGTTGCTCGAAACAATAGATTTAGTCTGAAACACGCGTGTTCGTCCGATACACAAACTGTAGGGAAATTCATATCAAATTGTAATCTAATAGAATTTATATGTATGTAAACTTTTAAAGGTTGTCGACAACACATAATGATGGCAGCAAGAATAATTGGATTAATGACGACAGAGGCGACGATCGACTCTACTTTAATTCTAGTGAAGAGTCAATTTGAAGAGGTGTGCTCTTTATACATCTGTCATTTACATTGGAGGCTCAAATAAGAAATCCACCATATTCTCAGATATGTCCTCTCCTAATGTTCCAGCCTTCCATAGATAGATCATAATGAGAGCAAATGATTTTGAAATAATAGCAGTTAAGTTATACTTAACACTTATTTGCACCAACTAATAACAAACCAAACGTATTTACTAATTAAACCTAAGGATAATTATAAATTACGGATTATTTCTTCTTCTTCTTCTTCTTCTTCCAAATTCCAACATCTTTGAACTTCTTAGCAATTTTTCTTTTAACTATTCTGTTCTCCTCCCTCTTCTGCCGTCAAGTTCATTATATGTTCTTTTCCTCTATCCCTCTTGCCCTCAATCTGCCCTGTTAATAACAGATTATTCAAGATCCGAAAAGAAAGGATAAAGCAGAATCCATTCCAATGTTTTTGATAAGGAATTCATTGCGCCAAGAAAAAATAAAACAATAATCAGTCCGATTACCTCTGCGCTACACATATACACTCTTTATAATTTGCTATATTTTTTCTAATTTAATAAGTGTAGCTTAGACATGGCGCTGTGGAGGATAGTGGGTTATCACATGTGGGTAAATAGGTTATCCTCTAACAAGATCCGCTCCCACCATATCTAGGTATAGATGATTTGGGTGTATTTTGATCTTGACTAATGATTAAATTAAAATGCGCGGTGTTGATATATACGAAATAAATATTTATATACACAACATAAGAGTAAATATTTTGTATAAGATGTATATACACATACAAACGCGCTCGCACGCATGAACACACATACAAACACAGAGACCACCATACTATATGGTGTGGATAAGGTGGACTAAGGTATTGCGGTTCGGTTTGAGGAACCGGAGAGCTGAGTTCGAATTTCAATTGAATTTATTACATTCACTTACGTGAAGGTAAGAAGCCGTCTCCTCCCCCCACCAACTATGGATAAATTCCAAGAGATACTGGGTTCTATAGCCGTGGATGGCAACCGGTCTAGGAGGAGGACATCCCTGAATTCAAAACCTTTGGGTAACTTGTGGCATACTATGTACCAGGTCAAAACGTGGTTGGTTCTGCACAAGCCTCCACCACTATAATCTGATATGTGCAGGTAGTCTGGCTATTGGATCTAGCAACTAAGCTGCTTGACCCTCACATGTCGAAAACGACAGGAGAGTCTAGTACACACACACAAGCACTCACACATAATAATAATAATAATAAGAAGAAGAAGAAGAAGAAGTTTCAAATGGGCGTAGAGATGCAACTACAGCACAATACACCGGATGAAACTGCAAAATACCTAAAAAAAAAGACAGCAAAGACGAATGCAACCGACCAGATACAAAAGCGATGGCTAGATAAACCGCTTCATGGCCAATACTCTGCCCGTATCAAACAAGCTGATGTAGACAAAACCCGTACCCATCAGTGGCTACGTAGTGCAGGGTTGAAAGCGGAAACTGAAGGTTTTATCCTTGCTGCACAGGACCAATGCTTGCTAACTAGGAATTATCAAGGACATATCCTAAAATATTGTGTCAGCCCAAAATGCAGATTGTGTGATAAATATCCAGAAACGATTGATCATCTTGTATCAGGTTGCACGGTGTTGGCACCCACTGAATACAAAAGCCGACATGACAGAGTGGGCCAATATCTGCACTGGAAAACCTGCAACTTCTACGGAAATGAAACTGATAGAAAATGGTATGAATACCACCCAGACCCGGTTACGGAGATAGAATCTGTTACAATTCTATGGGACTACACAATACCCACTGACAGAACAATCAAGTCCAACCGGCCAGATATTGTTATTAAAGACCACAAACAAAAACGGTGCCTCCTTATTGATATGGCAGCCCTGCTGACTGCAATGTATCTTTGAAGATTTTCAAAATGTTGTCAAAATACAAGGACCTTGAAATAGAAATCTCGAAAATGTGGCATATGGTAACATCAACAATCCCTGTTGTAGTTGGAGCCCTAGGACTGGTTGGAAAAGATTGCAGTAGACTAATTGAAGGGATTCCTGGAAGTCCATGCCTCAAGGAGATACAAAAAATTGTTCTGACAAGTACAGCCCACACCTTACAAAGGGCTCTATCTATGTAATTTAATTTTTTTTTTTTTTTTTGTCAGTGGAAAGTGTCATGAAGCCATTTCTAATCTTAGGTCCCTGGGCGGAACCCGGGAAGAAATGTGTAAACGCCAGAAATGAAAGAAAGTAAAAAATAATAATAATAATAATCTGTCATCAACGTTTATAATGTTCGTCATTCACCAAATCATGAGTTTAGATGTTTATTAAATTCGCAGCCAAGAGCATCATAGAAAGTTAGTCTTACAGGAAAAAGTATGTCAAGTTTAACAACAATGGTCAAGCAGGAAGTCGCTTTTAGTAAACATCTTGCATTTTACCAAAACACTTATCTCTTTATTTAAGCCCATACCGTATCACTGCATGCGTTTATATACAAAATGTTTTGATGCTTTCAGCTACACTTCGATCGCAGTTTTCCATAAAACCAACTGGGAGGGACAACTGCCAATAACCTTTTTTGCGAAGCTTTCTAAAGTGTCTTTGGGTATTAAATATAGGTAGGCAAAGAAATTATGAGACTCCAACTCGAAGGACAAACGGAGAAACAATTAGACCCGAACACATTTTTTTCTGTCAGAATTTTTCGAATGAGAATTTATCATTATTTACACTATTTACATTCGAAACATTATCCTTATCTTTATTGTTGTTATCAGAAAGTTTCGACTATTGTGCCTTTGGCCTTCATCAGATATAGATCGATTCGTATAACCTATAGGGAATTCAGAACGGAACACTATATTTAATATATTAAAAGACAACAACAGATATATTGATAATAGTCTGAATGTAAATAGTGTAAATAATGCCTTTTCTTTCTCATGATCTTTTGTCGATAAGTTTCACTTTCGTTGTCTTTTATTTTTATGGAAGAATAAAAGACAAATATTTTTATGGAAGAATAAAAGACAAATATTTTTTGTTCCTTTAAACTAGTTATGGTTCATTTCTTTACGGCTCCTTTTAGAAGAAAAGAATTCGTTAAGTTACAAGTCTATTATTTGCCACATCTAATTCCCACATACAAACTAGTAAAGATATCTTTCCAATATCAAGCGGAAGCGTAAAACCACGAAATGATTGTCTGATTGGCTAAGATGAGTTATTTATATATAAATTCAAAACGAAAGAAAATATTTGGATCCCGGAAACTGATGTCAAATTGGATGATGAGTTCTAGGTGTCAGAAACAAACTCCTCCTTTGTCTTCTGTCATTACAATATTCACTATATAATATCGGAAAGGAAAATTCACTTTCTCTCACTTTCCTGTCAACATACGGTTTAGTATTGTTTATGAAGTTAAAATTAGAAATCCGAGACTCGTTAACGTTCTTCTTGTATTTGGTAAGTTAAAAGCACATCTCTCAAGTCTTATTCTTCGAGACACAAACAAAGAAATCGACGTCATTTTCATTTTCTGTTACTGTTTTGTTATCCTTTCATTATTTTCTTGATAGCATCTTTGGACCGACATGAAAATGACACTAAAACTAAAAATCGAAAATAATTATATCCTAATTTTATCAGTTTATGCCATATATACGTGTGTGTGTGTATATATGTTTATATATCAATCGGTGTTTATGTCTATGTATATGTATGTGAGCTATTACTGTAATATCTTATCTCTTATATTATATTTTTTACCAGGGTGTTTAACATAAGTTTATGTCTGTCATCCCATATTTAAATACGAAAAGAACCATTGGTGTTTATCATTAAAATCTTGGAAAATGTAACTTTATATGTGTGGAAGAGAGTCTATTCTTGCCAAATATATTTTTAAAAATGATAATTTTATAAGATAGCCACACATATTTGTTTACATCCAAAACAAATTAATTAGTCATATTCCTTATATTATTTCAAGATTTTCATTATAAAATTCTTATCTGCCATAATTCTGACTTTTGTCATTCCTAAAGGGAAAAATCAGATTTCGAAATTTGACTTTCAATATTGTGTTTTTTTTTTTTTTGTTGTTTTTTCTACTTTTGGTTGGTTTCTTTGTATTACGTTTTTATTAAGTTTATTTTATTATGCTTATTTTCTTATGTTTTATTTTATCACTTTCCTCGTTGATGTTCTGTTCACAATCCTTGAATCGTTTCTAAAGAGATAATTAAATTATATCGTTTTTATCTGAATCTTTTTTATTTTGGATTATTTTTATTTAATTTTTATCTTTTACTTCTTTAATATTTCCTCTCTTCGTGAATCACAAGGATCTCACTTTCTGTTATCAATGCTAAAAACACCTCCGCATATATCTTAAGAGTGTCTAAAGATGAATTTAAATTACCTGTAAGCAAATGCAATTTATTACTTTTATTGGGTCCACCCCTTTTTCATACAAGTGGACTCGACCAGTGTGTACCTGGACTGCTGCATTTAAATACCCAGAGTCACTCAGAGTAGAGAGACTGAGACATTGTGGTTGAGTTGGAAGTAGATTAATAGTGTGAGGTAACCGCTTGTAGAAAACACAGTTACAAGCACGTAGACTCTAAGGAAGTCCTACTTCCAGACTGGATTTACCAGACTATATATATATATATATATATATATATATATATATATATATATATATTATTCTTGCTACTAACCGCGTTTCAGGATTTACTAACAGTATTACCAATTGTATTATTGTGTAAATACATTTATTTGTTATATTTCATTCCTGTGTTTATTATTCATTGGAGACCGAATTTCATCTCAGAATCCACAATTAATTACAAGACTTCATAATTATTTCTCATCGCACCATTAGAGGCTATTAAAGGAATAACATTAGAAAATATTTCTCTGGTAACATAAACGTAAACTGATCCTTTAGGAAGTGGAAAATATTTAGACAGCCTAATTTTTACCACGGCATAAATAGTTGCTGATTTATCCAGTCTTATGTCCGCAAAATATCCATCAAATTATTCAGTTACAAATGCTTTATCTTGAGACGTTTGAGGTGAAATCCCGTTATCAAACTTAGCATATAATAATAGCTTACTATCACTTAAATTTAGAACTACTCAAATGCATTCATTCGTTAGATAAGAAAAAGAAAAATAACTTTCTTATTGAATATTTCTTTATTCTCGATAACTTTACTGTTATCACATTTATTCTCCCGGCTAACGTTTAAATAAACTACAGATAAAATGTATACGAAACCCAATTTTACTTTGATCATGAGAAAATATCGAAGTAGTTTCGGCTGAATGTCCATTCTCTAATTTAGTGAGTTCTATCGGATCAGGTGTACAACGAGAACAAAATGAGAGTCACATTGTCTATAATCTCTTCATATATTATGTTCAGCTTATGTACAAGCAGAGATGTGAAGATATGGGTTGATTGATTGATTTGCTCTATGTTGCTTATCAACTGTTTTCAGGTTATTTAAAACCAGAAAATATATTAGCTTGTAAAAAGCTTAGGAGATAATAATGACTTTTTCTTATACAAGTTCTACTATTAACTCAGAGCTAAGAGAAGAGATGGATTCATACGTTACCTAAGGGTATTTGTGCGTTGGTAAATATGACGATAAACGACTGGAATTATGACTCCGATTTCGAATTCCGATCCGTTATTCATTATCCCACCCTTACATCCAAGCCTACAGCAGGTTGCAGTCACCCATCTATTTACAGACAAGGTTCAAATTTGTTTAACTTCGGTGATCATACGAGAACTGTGAAGAAATATTTAACAGAAATATATTAAAACTAAGTTATAGCTGCACCAATAATTTTGGGAGGATCATAAACTTACAGAATAGTAAAAATTAAAACCAATTTAATAATCTGCATCATAATACAAGTTCAATCCAGTATAATTGTAGGAAGTCTGACTAGTGCGCATTGCCAAACAAATGTTTACCTAAGTATCTTGTTTAGCTTTGTAGTATCTCTACAATATAGAATCCGAGGGTTGAAAAGTTCTTATTGGTAGTACTAAAAATACTTTCAAGACTAGGCGGTATCAACATGTTTTGTCCTTTACTAATAATACATCACTTTCTAAATATTTTTGGAGTTTGATGATAACTCCTAAGGTGAAATGTAAAATTTTAAAAATGGCAAGGACATGTAGATCCTTATATGAACCCTGTTTTCTGTGTTTATGTGAAAATTTGGAAATTATCAGGTTCTTTGATAAGAATGCTTTATTAAATCAAAGATCCAAGTTAACGCTAAATTGTAAAAATATTTTACCTTTTACCTTACAATTCAGTTAAACTTGGAAATTGACAATGATTTTTCCTAGATTTTAGTTGAACTCTGTTGCACCATATGTAGCTTATCTTTCTATTTGTAAGATTAATTTGGATTTAATATAATTATTTCCTAATCTCCTGATAGTATTAGTAACATCTTGTCCGGAAGTATTGGTTCTTGGTTGGTATTTTTACATCTTATATGAAGAGCATTTAGCCAACAGTTGCATATTAACTTACCAAGTAATTCTATGCGTTTAAAGTATTTACTGGTTTCTTAAAGTAGCTATTTATTCATCAACTATAAAAAATTTATGTAGGAAACTCACAAAGCATATAAGAGGTTTTGCATTTTGTTAAATTAACACTCCACTCCAATTTTCCTTAGTAAATAGAATTGTCTAGTGTGTATAATTCATATATCTATTAATATTCGATCCTGTTTAATTTTGTGCTGCCATTAGCTGCCAATCTCCGGGTCCTGAACCATTTGTAATTTTTTTTTAAATTTTTGCCTCTTCGCTTAGATTAAATTTAAAGTAGGTAATATTTTTGTGGTTGATCAGAGCAAAGCCCACAAACCTTATAAACCACCCTTTTTTTCGTAAAAAGATGTTATATTTTGCTTTTAAATCTAAATAAATCGTTCACTCGCCATTAATTTACAATCTCCTGATGAGATGCATCGATACGCACCGAAATACGACTGCAATTATGTCGCTATTTTGACGTTTTCTGTATAATATCTGAATATATATATATATATATATATATATATATATATATATATATATATATATATATATATATGGAGAGAACTAGCTATGAGGTAATATATTAATGATTCGCAGTATGTGAACGTATAGATAGATAGAGAGACAGAGAGAGAGAGAGAAACCAAAGTGATGACGTGATCACAAAAGTGATGAACTAGAAAAGAATGCATCGTGTGACAATGACTCTCTTCTTCCCTTCTGTACTGGTAATCATATATAAAGTTTATTTTAATGTTCTCATGTTTACTTGGAAAGATTAAATCAACAAACTTCCTAGGACATATATCCACCACCTGGCTTGAATCTAATGTATATTTCCAAACAAAACAATTCAACAGGTTTCTTAATGCGACCACATGCATCGCAGTTTCATTATTCCCCCCGCAAGAGTTTTTTTCTTTCTTTATATAATGAAATAATGCTCTCTACTAATTTCTTAACAAGCTCCAATGTTATATTAATCATTGAGAAAATTTTCAATGCATAAAATGAATGATTGAATTATGAAGATATCTTTCATATTCCTAACTCCATTTTCTAGACAGAGATATGTCCTTAAGAAAAAATTGAAAACAGTTAGAGTTCTGACTAAGTCATTAGGCAAGCAATGAATATAAAGCGCTGGAATGGTAAGTACAAAACTATTTTCCATTTGCGAAATATTCACGCAGCTGGAATAATTGCACGAAGATGTATTATATATTAACATCCTATTGTCAAATACTAGCTCTGTAACTAAATATGATGGCGTGTGATTTTCAGTTAAACTGTTATTTTATTTTATATTTGTGCAAACATGTGCGATTTGCTATGCCTAATAACTTATTACATTTTGTAGGATTAATATTCTAAACAGACACAATAATACACACATAAATAAATATATATATATATATATATATATATATATATATATATATATATATGTGTGTGTGTGTGTGTATGTCTCTTTTTCTCGATACACACACACACACACACACATATATATATATAATACAAAATTATATATTGCATTAATGTCTGCACTACATATTTGTATTTTGAAATTTAATTACAGTTTTAGTATGTATTACATACAAGCATACATACATATGTTCATATATAAATATATATAAATGTATTCAATGTATAAGATACGATCTCTGTGATCCAAGCGTGCTACTAGGTTGGAATCTCGGTCCCATCCTTTTACTGTCTAAATGGTTAAATGTAACCGCCTGTTCTACTCCAACAATTATTCTCTCTCACTTCCCGGCAGTGAAACTCCCCTTCTCTTACTTGCTTCTGATAACTATAATGAAAAATGTAAATTTAATGTCAATCGACATCTTTTGTTGCCTTGATCCCCGTTCTTCTTTTTATCCTCCACATTCCCCCTATACACAGTCTTTCCCTTCTCTGTAGCCCCTTGCGTACTAGTTGCACTCTCGCCTTCTTGAGGTGAATTGCTTAAGAAAAATATTCAACAATGATTCAAGTAAAGAAGAATATATAGAGTTTTGCACCTATCTCAGTGTATGTAGGAGTAGGGGCGTCTGTGGGCCGCAGTATGTATATATTCTATAATATGTATTTTACTTTGCGTTCATTAGTTGAAGATTTCCCCCCCTCTTCCCTTAGTAATTAATTGCAATACAAGCGCCATATTCCCTGCCAGGTTCCATTCACTATTAACAAAACATCTTTGCGGATGTCTATTTCCACGTCGATAACAGAGAGAAGCACATAGGTGATGATCGGATATCTTGGCCCTAATTTCTCAAGAGAAATCGAATCAAATGTTTATTCAATAATGAAAACGGTATATTTGTGGAAGTGTACTCATTGACCGAAAATGAACCTCCCCCCCCCCTCATAAAAAAATTATGCTGCACTGGTTACACTTCATTTGCGCATCCTTCATTTGGAAGGCCTTTATGACAGAAAGAGCCGCGACAGCGGTTGTTAATTCAAAACACGGAAAGAGAGAAATAAGCAAAATATTAGAAAAATGAATTATATGGCCGGTGAATAGAAATATCAAATGTGTTTGTCCTCTTCCGAACACTGAGTTCAGTTCAGAAGAAACGGATATTTAAAGGTCTTCACACGCAACATTTATAAGTAAATATTTTTTGGAAGAGAGACGATTCGCTTTAACACTTTGATAGAATACAAAACGATTGTAAATAAATTTGCATAATATATGTTGACATTTTTTAAAAAGAACGTTTTCATCCATTCTTTCAAAGTAGAATTATTTGAGTATATAAAAATGCTTTCCCATTTCAACTCGTTGGCTTTATCTCGTATTTAAGATTTCAATTCCTTCTTTACCGATCGATTCCTTATCGATGATGGGGGTGATATCTAAATTCACCTCCAACGCGTAGATTCAGACGAGAAGATTCACTAAAACAAGTTCCTATCAACCATTCCCTATTGCCGTTTGGCTTTGCATGATTTGGTTGTAGGTGAAAGAAAATCAGAGTTGTACAATGTGCCGATGGTATGCATTTGTAAAGGCGGACCTAAGCTTTACATGAAATGACCCACGTACTTGATTTACTGATCTTCCTTTTCTGCAAATATGGAATAATATATGCAAAATCCAGTTATTAAACTGCAACGGACAGACGCTAAATCTGTTATTATTTTCGACTGACGCCTTCTGTAGTATGTCCATTATGCGTAGCACTATTCATCCGCTGGTTCAATCGTTGAGAACTATAATAAACTATTTATCAACAAATAAATGTACTTGTTTATGCACACGCACAACCATACACATGATATATATTAAAAGATCTAAATATCAATATAGCTCAGCTAATATCAGTATATATGTGATACCAAATAAAAATAAATAAAGAAATGATAGTAGCAGTCTGTCAATTTGATGCAATGTATTATAGAAGATTACAAGCTACAAAACAATATCAAAATATTATAGTTTATGCCAGGAGTAATTTGCAGTTGGCATGTTCGAAGGACAACATATCTTACTGAATATGATAAATGAAATAAGGTCTGCAGACATCCATGCAGAGCTCGTATGTTATAATTCTTCAACAGTAGTCGAAAAAAGAAATTTTAGCATATGTAGGAGAACGCATATTTTCTACGGCATTTCTCGAACATTTAGGCCTCTAAATTTAATTAATACTGTTTTATTAAAAACAGAGGATTTGCTCAAAATCACTGTACCTATAAAAATAACGTATAAAGAAAAAATACATTAAATATTTGTTGGAGGTAATCCATTTCAAGATATGATGTCATTGTTTACCTTAAGATATGTTTCGTGAACAGAAATGATCGATCGAGAAATGTTGCCGAAGATTGTGTTTGTAAACAGTAATTTTGACTTTGCTAAATGGTACAGTGCGTCTGATCAAATGACGGTTTCTGTATAGGAATACAGGTTCGATTCCTGTCGGAAAACGCATATTTTCTCCGAAATTCCTCGAATATTCAGGCGGGTAAATTTAATTAATGCGGTTTAATTAAAAACAGAACAGATACTTAAATTGATTTTATCTATTAAAATAACGAATAAACAAAAATATATTAATAATTGTCGGATTTAATCCTTTTGATGATATGTTTATATATTTAAAAAAGAAAAACGTAATATTTAAATTCTCTATCTTCTGGCTCTTGGTAAATTTTGGTTTACGTCCACATTACATTAACACGCCGATACGATCACATGGTCAGTGCTTAGATTGGTGACCGCTTGGGAATACCAGGTGTTGTGAGCTTGGTTGTGTGGGTAGTGTAATTGTTAATGGCTCAGAATTGATAATTATTATATTCACTTGCGTGCATACACTTCTTTTTCCCCAGCTATGGATTAATTAGTAATATATGTATCTGTAAAACATTTTATAAACCCCACCGAAATCTTTTTATAAACTAAAAATATTTCCTGGATGTATATAACCTGCAAATCCTTGATAAACCGTAAAAAACGAAGAAACAATAATCCATAATCTGGGTGTATAAACAACGGAACAATCCAAGGTCTCAAAATCGAGTTGCGCGTGAGCTGTTTGTGAGCAACAACGAAGTTTCTATCCAGTGGGGGACCCTATTGAATTCATTGTAAATCTATTCTACAGAATACACACGCTGGCTCAAAATGGAAAGTTCTACCATACTAATTATTATAACTTTTATTTTCATTTTGCATCTCAATATTCGTTTCATTTTTAATTTTCCTCAATATATATTTCGATTTGTCGTATAGAATTTGGTTTTCTTCCACTATGTAGATGCGTCATGTCCACAACCTTCTTATTCTTGTGTCAGTTCATTAGATGTTATTTTTCAATCGTGACCGTTGGAGTTTTCTCATCTACAAGAAGTGAATTTTGGACTTTAACTTACTTAAAGCTTCATATTTACATTCCAGATTCCCTATCCATGTCCTCTCCGACTCATGTACTTCTCCATTATCCATCTATAACAATTCATACGGTCTGGTATAGTCACTGATCAATCTCTCCCTTTGACCTCTCTTTCCACTGTAACTTTTAGATCTCTAGTCAACGAGCAATCTATACACACATAAATCGCGCCGTGGACGCCAGCCTAGCTTGGCTCGCAAGGTGTGTTTCCGTGCCTATTGTTGTTATTTTTTTATTTATTTTGGTTGCCTGTTTCATGTATTTGTTGTTGTTGTTTCGTTTTAATAGGAGAAAATAGGTTTACCTATCGCCAGATTAATACTCCTTCCAAATTCTTTGAACATGCGTAGAGGATCACCCCTTGTTTCCTATTTAGGAAGAGATTCCCGGATCCTTACCTTTTCTCTGACCTTAGTAATAGTGCCGTCGTGAATCTCGTGTGATATGTGCAGTTTGAGGCAACGTCTCATCATACTGACGGTACCGCGTTGACAGTTTTCTTGTTGTTGCTACTGACTGTTAGTTAGGAGCCCGAACACTTGTGTAGGGTTTTGAGAGGCAGCTCTGATGAACAATTACATAATATCGGGGTTCTTGCAGTTTTTTTTTTTTTTTAAATCAAAAGAGGCAGTTGAAATTTCTAGGGCGTATAATGAAGAAAGAGAGCTTAGAATATGTGATACTGACAAGACAGTTTGAAAAGAGAGTAATACTGCGTAACCTACGTAGCGAGCTTGTGTAAGTGGATGAAAGAACAGGGTTTACAAGAAATCTAAAAGAAATAAAGTTACGAAGGGCAGGAAAATGTTGAGAGCCATGAACGTCAATGTCCTGAATGAACACGGCCCAGGAAACGAATATATTCAGCTAATAAGAGTTTTTGTATAGTGCATTAGGTCTATACTATTACTGTAAATATATATATATATATATATATATATATATATATATATATATATATATATATATATATATATATATATCGGGAATGAAGTAGTGAAGGAGATAGATAAATAGATAGATAACTATGAACAAAAAGATAGATATGAATAGATAGATAGATAGACAGATAGATGGATATATATACACAAATATATCTATACATATATATATATATATGTATATGAAGACAGAGGGGTGGTAATCTAAAGTAGGCATTATTTTATTTAGTTTATGGGATGTCTACGTATTTTCTTGTATTTGTAATTTACTTCTACAATTGAACATGTATTGTTCCAATCGTAAAAAAGCTGAGAATGCTCATTTTGAAATTCATAATTTATTTTCCTTCTGGAAAGTGATTTCCATTCTCCTGCAAGATTTTGGGTATATGACATGTTAACTATTGTTTTGTATATTGCATGAAAACGGTTTTTTTTTTTTTAAATCTCAGGCTTATTTTCATCGCCGGGAAGATATTCGGAAGTAGAATTATTAAGGTATTCATCATCAGATTTTTAAATGATGAATTGATTTTCAACATTCGACGTTTCTCTATCTGCAATGGCAAATGCGAATTTGACCAAATACCTTAACATTCCTTCAGATAAAGGTCTTGCTACATTGAATTATTAGTCTCAACAAAGAGAAATCGAGAAATAATGTGATATCTGATCGAAAAATACTTAGGATCATTGAAGTTAGACAAATGATTTTGTTCATTATTCACAGTATTCGGTCTATTGTCCTCATCTTTGCCGCCATATTTAGTACAACGTTTCGGCCTTTGTATGCTCCGGCCTTCTTCAGGTGATTGAAATGTCGAACTGAACCCTTTTATTTCGCTCACTCGGGTAGACTGTTCTAGTTCCATGTTTAATGGATGTTATCAGTTATCTCCTGTTAATTCCCTTTGAAAGTACCCCACTGCCTTAACCGGGTATTGAACTCACACTCTTTTGGTTCCTGTTACTGGATCTAACCAACGCCTTTATCCACTGTGCCATGTGTCCTTGACAGTCCGAATAATGTAAATAATGTAAATAATGACTCATCTCAGAAATATAGACACAAAATGATTTTGTGTATATCAAAGCACACATTCCTACTGATCCTTCCACAAACACTCAAAAACAGACAATTATATACAGAGACACATATTCACATACATAGTACAGAGATGGAAGTAGACATATATACACGCATAAAACTAACAAACTTTTACCCATACAAGCATTTTTTTCATTTTCTGTACTCTCGTGTTAATACGTGTTATCGACTCAAAGCTGCTCGTTATTATAGTCAAAATTAAACACAGGATACTCTGCAAATATTATTTAATATCTCATCATTAAGAAAATGCAGTTTCCCAAATACATTAGCCATCCTGAGTATGACGATAAACTGCATCCACGGGTAAGAAGATAAACTACGTCTAAGAGCAAGGCATCTGATCAGGACGTTTCGAGGAGCGTCGAACCACTTCTTAATTGCTGGTGTTCCCAGGTCCACCCTACCCGGGGTGGTAGCACCTGTTAGGGTCCCAGTTATGGGCAAATAGTTGACCCCACAACCTGAGTCAAAACAATATGAATGTTGAAATATAGATTTTAATGCCAAAAATACTTTAAAAAATTAGTATCACCAATAAATATTTGAAAAAAAAGAAAATATTACCAGAAATAAAATTTTTGTCAGCATTAAAAAACCCATTGAGGTTAATGTCCCACAAAACAAAACAAACTATATATTTTTAAAAATAAATATTACCAGCTACACATTGTTTGAAAAAAAGGAAATTTTGTCGGCATTAAATAACCCATTGTGGTTGATATGGCGTAAAACAAAACAAACAAAGCAGATACATTAGAAAGTTGTATAGAACTGGTGAAAAAAAAAGCATTAAGAGTAGTGTAAAATTTAACAGTTCTGTAATTGATATCAGCGATCCAAGTTCAAATCCAGGTCTTATTCAGTCACTTTCACACTAAATCCTATTGGAAATGCATGTATCCATTTATTTTCACAGCAGCTATGTGATAAATAACAGTTGAATATGTTCTTTACCTTTATTTGGCAACCTGTCTAATCTAAGTACCCAATGCACCTTTATATGTGTAGGTAAAGGATTCGTTATGGATGTAAACTTCTCTTTCACTTCTTCATTTTTGTGCTCATATCAGACGAACTTTGTAGACAGAACATTCGTCTCAAATAAGCGGAGTGATCATCAAATTAATTCTAAACAATTGCAACCCGATGACACGTCAGATTATATCGCTGGGACAACCAGTCGTGAAAGTAGGCTGCGCTTATCTGTAATCATCATTTTTTTTTATTTTTGATTACAACTTTATCTATTATTGTTTTGCACAACAATCAACCAACTTCTAAAATGTTCCATGAATAACATGAATCTTTACTTATCGAACGAGCTATAATGTCAGTCATCCAAGATATATTCTAAAACGTAAGTCTGGTCTGGCGAAACAGGAAAAAATTCTTTAAAAACAAAGAAAATAATGATGGAATTCTAAATTTTATCCATCCTCTCATGTTGCAGTGAACCCTGGATATTTTCGCCATGAATGCGATGAGAACGAGAAGCCACAGAAACGTGGTTTAAAAAAATGGATACTGAAAAATTAAATTGACGGATAAAGTAAGCAATAAAGAAATATTGAAGAAAATGCAAACAAAAAGAAAGAAATCTTTTATACAGAATCAGGAAAAGTCGGCTGAAATTCCTTGGACACATGAAAGTATGGCTCGGGAACCTTAACCCTCGCGCAACATACTGTGGGTAAGATACATAGCTATCTACTTACCTTACAAACTTGTGTGAATAGATGGTGGTACGGCGGGTGCTTAAAAGTGTGAAGAACTGCTGAGAAAGCCAAAAGGCAGAAATTTGTGAAGAGGCATGATCGCCAATGTCCTGAATGGACGATGCATTTAGAAGAAAAATAACTCTTCTGTCTTACAATTGACAATCGAAGCCAGACGCCTCGGGTTACGATCAATAAGGACACTTGGTGTATTAATGTGCTGTCCACGGTTAGATGTAATCCCTTTTATCAAGTATTCTCCGTACACACGTGAAATATTTACATGCAAATTTATTTACGTGAAATGTCTACTCAGTTTCAGAATTTCAATGTTTCCTCAGTTTAGTTTACGTTATCATGCCCCAGTTGAGCTCCAATCGTTCCTGTCAGCTTACCGTAAACAACCGAGCCTGCAGCGTTTACACTGACTCACCAGATGTCAGGGGGCAACAAATATAGGTCTAGATATTTCCATGGCGTCAAGGTACGCCGGTGTTATTTCGCATTACATTTACATGGTGTTGACCAATGATATTATGCACGGTAGTTTAATTTGAAAAGCAAAATAGCGTCATGTTTTTATGTTCTATTTACCTTCACTGACAAATAAATCTATAAAAGATTGCATGAGATTACTGCTTATTTCTTAATCCACTCTTTTTAAAGAATGAACATTTGTCTCGATCAATATAAGTCGATAGCAAAAGAAAATAAATAAAAACGCAATTGCAAATTGATCTATTTTAAAGAGAGTGGATATAAGGGCTTGACACAGTGATATACATTAGACTGTATGATAAAAATAATTCAATATTCTATTAAAGGTATAGGATTTTACCCTTAGAAATTATCAAAGATATGTTGCTTTGAGGTACAAGTATGAAGAACCGTTCGTGGCCGAATCCTCTTCGGGAGAAACAAACGAAACAACTCAGCATAAATTCGTATTTGAAATCTCTTCTTAGTTGAAGCTAAAACATGTCAACACCTACTAGAACGAATATACTTCATTTACAAATACAAACCGAATAAGAATTTTCAACCAAAAAATTTCCTGACAAAATTTTGTTTTGTCTTGTAATCAATTTTGTTCAGTAACTTTGTTTATCCTTAGTTCTTATATAAATTTATCTTAGGGTATAAAAAATGTTTAAGAATATGTCTACTGTGACATTTACTACGATCGCTTCTACAGAATGTTGACTTTTAAAACAATAGTTCTCTAATATTGAACACTATTGTACATACCTGTAAGTATATCTATCTATCTATCTATCTATCTATCTATCTATCTATCTATGAAGCATGTTCAAGCAGATGAGTTAACATTCATAACATAACAAAAATGTCGGATGATAACGATGATAAAAATGAATATATGATGGAAAAATGCAAAATATCTAGCCGGATAACGAATATAATTCTTAACGAAGTGGAATTTGAGATTTCATGACCAACTTGCCTTGGGCGTACTTGTTTCAACTTGTTATGTCTGCATCTCCCCACGATTATTTCATGAAATATACGTTAAAGGTTCTGCAGCTGTACTCACAGCAGTAATGAGTTCTCTGCAATTGTATACAATATCTAATCTTCTCTATGACAGTGCCTGCTCAAGAATCTCCACACGGATGAAGAAGAGGCTTGGAGCAAGAGAGATTTGGTTCTACTGACGAATACTGAGAATAACGTGGACAGAAAGAAAATTAGGAAGTACAATGAAAATGATACTAACATTCTGAACGGGACGCATATTGATGAATTAAGGTCTGGAGTATTTCCCCCTCAAAGGACATACTAAAGATAAGAGAAGCTGGGGAAGATAATAAGTAACCTACTTAATGGTCCTGAGTGAATGACTGGCATAAGGATTAAGAGGGATGATACACTCACAAAAAATATTGAGATCAACAAAATGTTGTAATGAGCTAGAGACGTTCATGTCCTGAAAATACATAACACATAAAAGAGTACTTTAAATGTTTATGATAGATATACAGATAGATAGATAGATAGATAGATAGATAGGGTTAAATATGACATATCTGCTATATCACCTATAAATAAAGTATCTTTTACATACACACACAAACACACACACGCACGCACACACGTGCACAAAGGCACAGACACACACACACACATATATAAATATATATATATATATATATATATATATATATATATATATATATATATATATATATATACAATAGCGTCTAAAACTAAGGGACATAATTTTAAAACCTAATATTTGTCAGAAATAACAACTGTGAAAAGCTGAAATTTTGACAACTGGTAGTCGTTATCATCCATAATAACATATTAAAATTTGAATAATTGCAAAGGATAGAAAAAGAATTATAACAATTATTTATTTATTTTCAAATTTGGAACGTCCAAAAGTAAGGGACAAAATTGAGAAAAACAATGTAAACGGCAAAAAAAACAATAAAAATACATGTACAATCAATATTTAGTAAATGACCCCTTGCTCTCAATGACAGCTGCACATCTTCGACTACAAGAACGAATCAGTTCTTGACAATCCTCGATACTAATTTTAGACCATTCTTCTTGAAGCTTCACCCACAAATCCTCCGTGTTAGTGGGATTTCTTTCCATAACTTTCACTCCTAAGGTCTTCCAAAGATTTTCTATTGGATTTAAGTCAGGACTTTGTGGTGGCCAATCCATAATTTCCAAATCTTGCTCGCTAAGGTAACTCATTATCACCTTTGCCTTGTGACATGGGGCATTATCTTGCATAAAGGTAGCTCTATCGAAACCTGAATTCTGTATGATTGGCACAATATGATCTTGAACAATGTTTTTATAGATCTGCGCGTTTACACGAGTTTGTAACCGGACAAGAGGCGTTGTACCTTGGCTCCGCCCCCAAACTTGACAGTTTTCTTAGTACACTTTGCATCTAATCTTTCACCAATACGTCTCTTTACATTGTTTTTTCCATCATTTCCAAATAAATTAAACTTGTTTTCATCACTGAAAAATACTTTTGCCCAATTTTCATATGTCCAAATTACATACCTGTTTGCAAACTCTAATCTTCTTCTTATTCTTCGAACTAACAAGTGGTTTCTTCCCTGGGGTTCGATTAAACAAGCCCTATTTCTTGCAGTCGTCTACAAACAGTCTGTCTTGACACATTAACACATGAGGTACTATCCATAACCCTTTTAATTTCTGTGCAAGACTTAAAACGGTCCTTTAATGACATACGCTGCATTATTCGATCTTCTCTTGCCGAAGTTTTGCGGGGGTCTGCCAGTTTTAAAAGCACTATTTTGCCATTATCATTGTAGGATTTAACAACCCTGCCCACAACACTCTTGGAACGTTTCACTTTCTCTGAAATCTCTCTAATGATGTGCTTTTCCTTGTAGAGCTTCACAATAGCTTGTCTCACAGAGTAATCAAGTTTTTGGCGTTTTCGCCATGGTGCAACGTTTACAAATGACTAAAGTAAGACTTATTCTTTAGAGGAAATCAAATATTTTGAATATAGCATACTGTTTACATTGTTTTTCTCAATTTTGTCCCTTACTTTTGGACGATCCTATTTTGAAAATAAATAAATAATTGTTATAATTCTTTTTCTGTCCTTTGCAAATGATTCAAATTTTAGTATGTTATTATGGATGATAACGACTACCAGTGGTCAAAATTTCAGCTTTTCACAGTTGTTATTTCTAACAAATATTAGGTTTTAATATTTTGTCCCTTAGTTTTGGACGCTGCTATATATATATATATATATATATATATATATATATATATATATTTCAAATCTGATTATTGGTCATTTAGTCATATTTTTCGATGTTATTTGGTCCGACTACGTTTCATTATCACCAGATAGATAGATAGACAGATAGATAGATAGATATATATTTAAATATATCGTACACATCTCCGATATTTCCTATGAATACATCACACCTTTGCACAGCCTAACCCATCCTACTCCACACAAACACGCAAACAAAACACACACACACACGCACACACACACACACATATATATATATATATATATATATATATATATATATATATATATATATATATATATATATATATATATATATATGTGTGTGTGTGTGTGTGTGTGTGTGTGAAAAGTGTATATAAATATAAATAAATATATATATGTATAATTATTTATATATTATATGCGCGGTACTTATTAGAAAGCGCTCAATATCAGAGATAGAGCTAACATATTTGGTTGGATAGATGTGAGTTTGTGACCCTGGGTTTCACGCTTTAGTGATCGTCAGACAAACTGATTAATGTTTTTAAAAATTTGGGTTTATGTAGATTGCGTGTATTGGTGTTATTGTGGAAGTGTTGGGGGAAATTTCGTCGTTTTGTCATTCATCGTACTAACGCAAACATCGATGTATGCAGACACATATACATACTTGGTCGTCCGTCGGGACCCATACATATATAAACATATCTGGGCAGTTTCGGCTATGACATATGTATGTATATGGGTGGTGTTATGTCTATACATACGCATTTGTATGTTGAAATGTTGAAATTTAAACATTGGAAGTGTGGCGGGAATGTCTCGTTAATGTCTCGTGAATGTATACATGTCATATTATGTATTTTTCCGCTGAAAAATATTTCCTCGCATGTATGTATATACGTGTGATGGGGCTTGTGTAAAATTATGATAGGTAAAAATTATTATTATTTATATTTATTTTAAAATTTTTGAAAAAAAATTGTTATATTTAAAGCTGGTTATTTGCTGTATATGTAACAGGTAGAATTTTGTAATCCTTATTGGTTAATTTATATGGTGATGTTTAATATTCAATGTGCTGGATGAAAGGGTAGTTCAATTTAATAACGGGTCTATATGATATGATGTGATAGTAATATTTCAAGGGATTGGAGACAATGATAGTTAGCTAATAGTTATTGTAAATTGGTAGAAATTGTAAATTGATAGAAATGATAAGTAACGGTAGTGGGAGAATGATAAAACCATGAATGTAGTTATAGTGGTGGTAGGTAGTGGTGGTAGCTTGAACTAAAAAGTGGTTGTTGGTATTTTATTTTATTTTTATTTTATTTTGTTATATGTATTAATTTATTTTGTTATAAATCCTGATAATAGGTATTCTGTGTAAAAGTATGGTAGTTGAAGATTGCTATAATTTTTAATTTTTAATTACAAAATTATTATTGTTATTATATTAAAGCTGCCTGTTAATAGGTGTTTATTCTCATGGTAACATATGGAAATTATATCTGATCATATTGTTTTAAGGTATTAAATATGCTGGGGGAGTAATAAAGATTGTAGTGGATTTATATGTTAATAGTGGGTGTGGTGTGTATCATACATATACGTAGACGATATTTTTATTTTAGCGAAAAACACAGAACTACTCTCAAAGCCACATATGAAAAATTCTGTCCTTAAATTTACCTACGAACTAATTAATAAAAAATAAACTCCCATTGTTAGACTTTTTCATAGAATACAGTAACAACACATCCATCACTAGCAGAAACTCTAGCCACCTTAATTTTAAGTGTCAATAATACCCACTCAGAAGTAAAATAGCAGTGATAAGAATCTTCCTAAAGCGGGCACATAAGTATTCATCGTTTCGTTTATTTTCCTTAAAGAAGTCAACAATGCAAAACAGACACAATCGTTTTCCTGACCACCTCATCAACGATTGGATTGGACTATTTCTTTCCAAAGTAAATAATACCAATGCTGAACACGCTGACAAAAAACAATAACATAATTATCTTCTACAAAAGCCAAATGCACGGCAACTATAAACAAAATAAATCTTCACCTAGAAATCTCATAAATATCTTCACTACCACATTTGAGCCGATGAAAAAAAAATGAAATTATCTATTACAAAAACTTAAAAACTGCTAACCTTATTCTCAAAAATAATAACACACTTTCAAAATCAAAACAACAAAGAACAAACATTATTAACACGTTGAAATGCCTCTTAAGGAGCTGTTTTCCTAATCGAATCAAACTCATAAATAATTACATCGCTTACACTACATCATTTCCTGTTTCTTAATAATTTGCTTGGCATTTGGAAGGCATGATTTGCTATTTCATTGTTTCTTTGTATTTTGGTGTCATGTTTACATACTTTGTTAAAACACATTCCAGATCATTAAACGTTCTTACTTGCTTGATTTTAGCATTTCCAATTCTAAACTTGAACTGTTCCTCTTCTTAACAACCATAGAGATTTCTCTCTTAATATCTCTTCTTACGATTTATCTTTTGTCCTTTCTTCTAATTTTATTTCACTATTTTGTCTCGGAATTCCTGTATTTTACTTTCAATGTCAGCCTAGCAGAGTATTTCACCTGCATATCTTTTGCTTCTCAGTTTTTAACCGCCAGTAATAAATCCTAGTGGGATGCCTCGTTCTCTCAGGATCGTCACATTGTAAAGTTTGAATAAATCTGTTGAGAAAACACATTCTTTTCCTACGCTTCTTTCTATTTTTGTGTATTTATTGAATCCATTCCCTATCCATTTGCTGGCTGTTTACTCCCAGTAGATGTTCCAGATTATTATAATACATTTCCAAAATAATTCATGTTTTGCTGATAATTCAAAAACTACTTTGTTTCGTATTATATCAACAGCTTTTGTATAAACTATAAAGCAGTATACATACTTCTGCATTTGTATTGTTCTTTCCGATATTATTTCAAGCATTGTTCTTATTTGCCCTCTACTTCAGCAAGTCGATAAAAATGTATTAAAAACCAAGAGAGACTGGAAATAATGAAATTCTTCCCGATAAAACAATAAATATTATAAGTAAAGTCAAATTCAACAGTGAAAAACTCGAAATATTGATTATTATGTAAGTGCATTTACTTTACAAAAAAAAGGTGATAGAGTGAATGTTTAGATTTTAGATTCGATGGAATAATTTTATATATAAAAGAATGTTAAATGCAAACATTATATTTACATTATTTGCATCGTCCTGACAGTTGTCCACATCTTTATTGTCATAATCACGACGTTTTGGCCGTTATACGCTTCGATCTTCTTCAGGCGATATACGTTGAAATTTTAAAACGAACACTTTATTTAGTCAACGGTGGAAGATTATTTTATTCCACATACCAAGCTTTTTTGGAATACCTCAGTATCAGTTAATTACCTTTAGTAACTCAGTTTTTTTCGCCTCTGCAATGATCAGGTATTGAAGACACAAGTTTGTTTGGGTTAAGTCAATTTTTGGATCACTCAACCAACGCTTTTATCCACTGAGACACGTTGTAGAGTTGAGTTACTAAATTAATAAAGGGAAATAACTGATACTGAGATATCCAAAAAAAAAAGGCATGACACGTAGAATTAAAACAATCCATCCTAAATTCCAAATTCATCTCTCCAACATGGCTCAGTGGATAAAAACATTGGTTGAGTAATCCAAAAATGACTTGACTCAAAGAGTTGAGAATTCAATGCCTGGTCCCACTTACTAAAGGGAATTAAGTGATACTTAGATATCCCGAAAAAAGGGAGGGAACGTGGAATTAGAATAATCTACTCCAGTGGACTAAATAAAACGTTCAGTTCGAAATTCTAACGTATATCACCTGAAGAGGTTCGTGGCGAACAACAGCCGAAACGTCGCGAATATGGCAGTAAAGAAGAGGATAACAATATGAACGATGCAAATAGTGTAAATAGTTACAGTAACTCATCTCAGAAATATAGACAGGTAACTCTTATATTTCTCCCATATTCTGCGCGTCTGGAGTAGAATTGTTTATTATACTTTCTAAAGGAAAGAAAATATTTGGAATGTTTAGCTTACGATATTAGCTTATTCTAATACCTGGGAGTTTCGTTCGTTCCAGTCAAGTTTGATCTTCAAATATTTAAATTCAATATTAGTCGTTATCTTCTGTCTTCTTAATTCTTGTTCTTTTATTGATCTCTCACCTTATATTTTTTCTCATATTCTCTCACACACAATAACTTCCTTGCGTCTTACTGGCTTTATCGCCCTGCTTGGAGGGGGGGATTATTAAAATATATGATTTTTTTTTCTTTCAATAAAACTGTTTCTATCCATTAGTTATTTATTTCAAATTAATCATCTTGGCAAAAGAAAGGGGCATCTTTTCGCACGTCTAAGTGTGACGTCCAGGTAGCTCTGTAACAAGTCATGGACCAATTTTAACTCTATCGATATTATGATCACTATAATAAATTAAAATGATAAAAATCTATATTTTTCAATTCTGATAAATACGGCGCCTTGAGGAAAGCCCAAGGTATTCTCATCTACAAAAATTCTTTCCAAAAAGTGTTCCCATTTTTTTATGAATATACCAGCCTACTTAAATAGTTCTTGCATATAAAGTTCAATACAACGAATTATTTAATATTAGCCAAAAATCTGCCTTGCAAACAATTTTAATAATACATATATGTATAAGTAAACGTGTGCAAATAAAAAGATCTGAAACTGACGACATTTTCTATTTCATTGAAACAGACATAATACTCAGCTATAATCCAATCTTTCTTTCTTTCTTTCTTTCGTTCTTTCATTTTCTCACTGAAACTATGAATCGTCTCTCATGTCAGCTCCGTGTTTTGACGCAGTCAAAATGGAATAGTCCATTATTTATTAGGTATTGGCAGGACGTAACGGACGTGCAAATTAACTCAGGAAGTAACGAAAAGACGAACAAGCAGAATTATAAGAGAGATTCTTGGACAGGAGGTATTTCGTGTCATAGATGTCAGGAAACGTCGACTTTCTAAGGAAAGCAGTCAAATGTATGGAACAACATAGTTGCAGCGTACTTTAAACAACTTTAAGACAGCTTGTTAAACATTTCAATTTTCTAAAGGAAAAGACTGTAAAAGTGACCCGACAATTAAACGTAGTCTGCACACAGCCATTGTTGGCTAACATTGCCTCTTTATCTGTTAGAATAAGATAATAATTACTAAAGAATTTGACACACGCACACGCACACGCACACACACACACACACACGCACACACACACACACATATATATATATATTTATTTATTTATTTATTTTTGTCTACAAGTGTATGACGACAGGCCGGCATATTTTTACAATAATTAAATAAGCTCTCTGTACAATGTTCTACTGGTGCAGCCATATACGAATAGCTACTGATATGCTACCTCCACAGATTATAATCAGCTTAAATTCCTCCGTATACGAAACGTAAGGAGAAAGTTCCTCTCAGAAGCGCCTCATTTTGTGAACAGACTAACACGTGAGTACCTCATCGATTCCTTTAATCTTGACCTATTCAACTCAACGGTCAACCGTGATCTTTTCAACTAATCCTCGAAAACATCACTTCTTACCACCTTCTCTTCTCTTCATATCACACTTTCACATTTATTATTAAAATAACAACCATTCTTTATCTTAAGTGGCTCACGAGTATTGTAGCTGGGGAAATTTAGTACGGAATATATTTATCGAGGCTATTGTTAATAAATATTAATGAAATGACAACAGAGTTTACAATCTGTATTTCAAATTACTACTGATTTAGATGATGAAAATATGTATCTGATAAAAATTTCTGAAAGATATATGAATGTCATACGGATTACGATATGGATTTGCCTCAACTCCCACCGCGATAGGGAACGTTTTCGAAGTGAATGTTTTATCTACAAACACAAATACATTGTATATGTCAGGTACTTGTAAAAATGGTCATCTGAATATATAGGATCTTAATAAAAATCTTGATCAAGAGTTAAATATTATTCTCAAACAGAAATTTAAATTAATCTCCATTCATATTTCCGTAATTAGTACAATATTACAACGCTTCCAAACAATAAAGAATTATTCAAATTTGCCAATATATTTGATGTCATGGAATAACCCGGCAACCCTATCAATAATTATACTATAGGTAGTAAGTACCTATAAAGTCAACTGTCTACGGGAGCTGAGAGAAGACGCAAGCACATCCGACCGTTCAATTAGTGGCACTCACTACTAGATTGATCTGTGTGTATAACTGTACCGTATTTCATATTGTACTTGTTGTCTACAATAAACCTTTCTTCTATTATTCACCTGGTGTTACTTATTTATTCCCTTAGCACGGAATATAACAGTTCCGACGGGGATTGTCGGAACATAACAATATTTATTTTAAATGAAAACTTTTTGTTCAAACAAGAAGAAATGCGAGGGAAGCTTCTAAATGAATGCTTCCTATTTATTTTTACTGAGACTAATACAGATAAACGGTGGAAATGACCGTTTGCAACTATACGAAATTATTTCTCCACGTAGTAATTACAATTATCTGCGTAATTTCAGATTAATCGAAAATGTCATAAACTATTTGATACCACGTGTCTTTACGTTAAAATGCAATTTCTACAATGTTGTTTCTCCTGATGGTACCAGCTCAACCAGTAACATTGTTTTTTTTCTGAACTCAAGTAGGAAGTTCGCTACCCTTTCCAAAATCATAAAAGATAAAACTTATTGTCATATCGAACGAGATACGCACTTGAAAAGATCGCACATCGCCAGACATAGAATTGAGATCTGATGATATTTGAGAAGATATTTAGAAAAGATTGGAAAAAATCACTGAATAGGAAAAAGCTATTGTAGTTGTAGTGAAAAGAAAAGGCTTTCCATAAAATTGAATGCAAAATGCTATTGTAAAATCTATATAGCGAAATGATAAGAAAAGCTCATTTTGCAAATAGATACAAATAATAGCAGAAATTGTGAAAAGTGAATGTTAATGGCGGTCGCTCTTTTAAAAGCGGGTCGATTTTCTTCTGAGCAACAAAACATTAAAACGGGGATTATGGCCAGTAGTCTATTTTCATATCTAATTTTTCATGGTCATATTCGTAACTGCTGCTCGAAGTATCATTAGTCAAATCGAAACACTTCTCCTATTAGAGATTGTTTTCTTTTTATGATCTGATAACTGGCATACTTAGTGATAGATACAATTCAAAGATTATTCCCGTACAAAACGAAATCTAGGAAGCAAATTGAGTTGCACTCAACTTCTAAGGAGTAAAGAACAAATAATTATAAATTTAACTTATAACACGACGCAAACCCTGACCTCTGTCAGGAAGTACGCAAACATTTCAACCATAAGTTAGTGTAACCTGTTAGATTGTTATTTACAAAGTTCATATGCATAAAGCGTCTTTCCGGAATATCCCGATTTCTAAAACGTCTTTATGCTATTCTGCTTTTCTTCTTTGTTTTTATATGCCGTTACCATCAGGACATTAGCGATCATGGAACTCCGCAATTCCTAGTCCATTGTAGCACTTAACAAATGTTCTTCTTTTGTTACCTCTCCTAAACACTGTTCTACGATCCGTCCAATATCGCTAGGTAGGTTATGCTTTGTTTTCTTCTGTCAATCTTGCGTTCAAACTGCTGTATCAAATTTTCCAAAGACCTCTTTACTCATATATACCCTAGAAACTTCAGCTGTCTCTTTCGGATGTAAAATATAAAGGTCTATTTTGTTACTGTTTTCTGTAAAACGTTGTCCTTACTCATATTTTTGGTCTATGGTATTCGCATCATCCTTCTGTAAAACCACATTTCTGTTCCTCGACACCTCTTCATCTGTGAATAAATTATCAGTATTTACCCATCTAGGAGGAATAATAGTTTACTGTCCTTTCCTTTGTTTCTAACGGAATTTGCCTGTTTCTTAATACTTAGCTTAGTTTTAGAAGACACATTCCCTTTTCGGTTTTCAGTGTCGGACTTTCAATCCTCTGATATAACATTTCCGAGATATTTAAAGTGTTGTGCTTTATCTTGGTATCTCCAATTTTTCATTTGTATTTTGGAAGCTTCCTTTTGCTAAGAAACATGCATTAAAATATTTTTTTATTACGATTGCATTACAGATTATTTGCTGCCTAGAATAGAAATTAATAAATTTAATTTAAATTGAAATAATTAGAGGATTCCCAAGCACAAAAAAACACTTCTGTATATCTGCCAGTTGAGTTTCATCGTCTGTTATAGGTGAAGGAAAAGATTTGGATTCCCCATTAGATTTGATAACTTCTTTTAGAGTGTAAATGAAAACTGAAATTCTACTATAAACTAGTGTTTTTCAACCCTTTTATGTAACGGCACACCGAGGAGCAAATGAAAGTATCACGGATTTTTTTTTAAAACTGCATACATTTAAACGTTATGAAATAAAGCTATAGATTTTTTTTAAAGATGCATACAAATATGAACTTACTTTATTTCAATGTCTTTATTGAACTATTCTTGCAGCTAATTTAGTGCCAAACACATGACTGGTGTTTATTTTGTAATGTCTTTACTCTATTTCACGGTGCACTTAAGAGGATTGCGAGGCACACTAGTGTGCTGCGGCACAGCGGTTAAGAATTACTGCCCTAAACGGGAATTACTGCCCTAAACAGGAATTCCCAAAATTTTGTTCAAGTTGTTCAAATATTTCTGCAATCATTGAATTCCATAGCGAAACTGTTACGGTTATTTCAGTGGAAATATTTAAAGAATGATTTGAATAAAATAAATGTTAACTCCTCCGTCGAATCCTGACATTTCAATTTAAAGTCATAAGAATAATTTACTTTACGATAATGATAGAACTTATTATTAAATTTAACATCGACACAATAGGTGTAATAGATGGTTGTAGTTCAACAATAGAAGTGTCCTTTGGATTTTCCCTCTTCTACCTGAATATTCGTTTAATCTCCCCTTCAAACAGTCTCCTCAACTTGGTCATGAGTTAATATCTTTTTTCCATATGTCATATTCTTTCATCAAGTCTGTGATTATCTTTTTCCTAAGCTTCCTTTTTGTTTATCGTTTAATAACCATACACTTTATAAAACAGATAAAGAAGTGGTTTCTTGTTGATTTATCTAGTTTTGAATTTAGATTTGTCTTTCTCTTAAACTAGCTACCACCCATGTCAATTATGTTTTAGTGGGTGCTGCTAATTAAACCAAAGTTGGGTTGGAGTGAGAATAAATGTACATATCCTTTACCTTATGAAAATTACTTCCAAAAGAATGAAACAGATTAGGATGGAACTTGAACTCGTTTCGGGGATTACCAATTTCCGCCCTCATAATCGATACGCTACCTTCACATCCCATAGGGCATTTACTAGATTATAATTTATTATGATTTTTTTTCTCTATCACCCTCGTCGACTTTCAGTTTCCGTATTTTTTTGTTCTTTTAAATCTCATGGGTTATTCAATGATAAATCCAAATTCTGTGTATTGCCTCGAAATTTTATCGTTTTTATTGATTTCCCTACCTACGCGCTTACCTATTTGTGTTAATATCAACGCTTATTCTGAGGGAACGGGTAGGTAATTCCTCTCCCCCTATATATTTTATTTTTTCCCGCCATTGCGCATTTTTAGAACTGTCTTCTAGAATTATGAAGTTACCTTGTGACTGTCCAGAAAGCAAGATGATTTTCACCAGCACTACATTCTATTGGGGTAAGATTCTTTAAATGATTCATTCATTCACTTTTGATTAGTGGATTCTATATGCTATTCATGTCTGTGGTTCAACTTCTGAATCTCTGAAGTATACTTAGTATGTAGAAAACCCCTCATTATCTTCTTTGTCATTCTGATTCCCGTCTATAACTAGATACTTTTCCCGTCTCTGTCGACACATATTCAGCCATCTATGGTTTTAATGGTTTCTAAATCGATTACAGTTTTTGATTTATACGGTGTTCGCTTTGAATAGATAGCTCTGCTACAGTAACATAATGTAAACACAATTCTCTATCATTTTCCTTGCAGTAGGTGTTTTAATGTTGTTAGGTTTCCATGTAGAATCGGATCATACTTAAATCCGCATCTAATGTTGTACGAACAATATATACTTTGAATATTCTCCGGTCTTCATGTCTCTTCAGGATGTAGCGTATTATGGCTCTCCACAACTTTATATTCTTTGTGTCACTTATTTGTATTTATTTATTTACTCATTTATTTACTATTTATCCCCTGCCGTTTCTGCCGCCCTTATACACAAGCATGTTTCTTAGGTTACCCACCGTTTTACACTGCCCCTCTTCCATTTACAATGTCTTGTGAATCTGAAATATTCCAAGCCTTCGGAACTTATTAAGTGTTATCTAAATGCCCAATTTCTCTTTTTTTTATTTAAACTCTAAGCAAAATCATTTTTTTCTATTTTCCTTAAAACGGGTTCGTTGTTCACACTCTCCGTCTATGGTGTTCTCTGCATTCTGAGAATACCATTTTCTTACAGAAAACATTAGTAAACATTTCTGGTGCCTATGGTTTTCTGTAAGGAAATTGAATTCTAATATATCTAATAATATCTAATCCCGCTTCTGAATGGCTTCTGCCAGCTTTTGGTTGCTGTCTAAACCCGTTTTACGCCAGCGAATGTGTCTCTTTAGAGAGTGTCCAGGATGAGAATAAAATCTCATTCATACGTGCCATATTCGGCATTGATGAGTTTCGCTAGGTATTGTAAACAGCATATTGTCCCTTTCTTCTTAATGTGTGTATTATTTGAATAATGCTTCAGATAATGTCCCGTGACTTTTGGCACGTGATAAATGGATTTCTTGAACACACCTTTCTATGTGTTATTATTAGAGAGGAAGGCTAACTCCTAGTTCATTCATCTCTCCGCATGAAACTATTGAATTTCTTACAAAGTTCACATAGTCCAATATCATTTTCCCATCTTCCTATTGATGTCAGAATGTGAAAATGTTACCTACTTGTCTTAACCAGATGGCTGGCTTCTGTGTTGCCCTGAAGAACATTTCTTCAAAGGATTCCATATATATCTTCCAACATTTATGGAGATAATGGCGATCCACTAGCTATACATTCTCATGTCATTATATTTAATAGATCTAATTGGAAATGTGTCACTCGTGATGCTGGTACATTTGCCAAATGTATGGGTAAATTCTAGTTTTTCTCCAATTCCATTTGGCATGTTTTCCATAAGGATTTTACCGGACAGATTTTTAAAGTCTGGATCCTGCATCTAAATGTCTTACAAGAAAGTGTATATAATTATTAATTTTAAATTCTCCGAAGTGAAACTGATATCTTTTAATCGTGTGAGAGAAGCTTCTTTTTCCCTTCTATCAGCGTGGCTGATGCTAGCCCCGAGGAGAGTGATATTCCGCCTTCTCAGGATTTTCCGCCTAATTGAAGATTATATTGAATTTCCTTAAATATTTCCATGGTAGTTTTTCCAATGAACTTTCCTGTTTGCTACCTAAAATTAAGGTTACATATAACAGTTTCAAATCTAAAATGATGAGACCTTGCCAGCAATATAATACTGCATTTAAATTCATAAGTAATAATTGAAATGTAATGTCAATCATTATCTGCTGTCTTCTTAATGCTTGTTCTTTTTTCACAAACCCTTTCATAATGTTTCTTTTCTCATATTTCTCACTAACTCCTTCCGGTTTAATGACCTTATTTCTTTGATCTTGTTGATATGATTAAAAAAACACCGATATATATATATATATATATATATATATATATATATATATATATATATATATGTATTTATATACACAGAAACACATACATGATATGATAAGGAATATTTGTTGGTATATATATATATATATATATATATATATATATATATATATATATATATATATATTTTACACACGCTCTATCTCTGATATTGAGCACTTTATCCCATAAGTAATACACATCTTAATACTATATCTCTTCATATATATATATATATATATATATACTTATTAAAGAAAAAAGCATACTGTCTGTCAATTTTCTTTGTAATTACGCTTGTATTCTAACGTATATTGATGGAAAATACGCCAACATTAGACAACAATGAGCGTTAATAATGTTTTTATTGTTTTATTTCTTTAGAAAAGCGGATCGTTTATTAAGTTGTTTAATACTTGTTTAGAGTGTGCTACGTCAATATTGTTAAACTGATGTATTTCCAGCAGCTGATCGATGGTTCCAAATCTCTCTTTTGGGCCTAAAGATTCGTGGATATGTTTTCTATACAATTAAGGTATGTCATTTTAGCCAGGCTAATATGTTATGGACAAAATATGCTATTGAAACCAGTATGCTCTCGAGTATTATCTGCTTACATTTTAATGTAACTAATTTTGTAATATATTGCACACATCTGTAAAATATTTCTATTTTTTTCCGAATCTCCATTATGGTATAAAAGCATTCTAGTTTGAATTATTTAGACGAAGATACATAGCCAGGGTTCTCGAACATTGATAAACAACCCAAGAAATATTTAATCCTTCCACCAAATTTGCTCAAAGTACATTTTCGTCATAAAGTGAATATCATAAAATTTATATTAACGGCTTCCTATCACACAGCTTTAAATGAAAAAACATCATTATTCCATATTCTTTGTTTTGTTTTAATTTCCGAATGAATGCGTTTTCTTAAAGTGTTTCTTATAAAGCTTCACACATTCAGACGTCCGTCTCTTATGTTTGTCGTTGCTTTTGGTTTTCCTAGAACTGTTACTTCCAGTACGTGGCCAATTCATAAAAACAGATCCTTGAAAGCCTTTGAATATCCGGATAAAATTATCTGGTTGACGGGATCCAGTCATACTTGTTGTTAATGAACTTTTCTTATGTTAAAATCGATAACTTCAAATATACTTACACAAATATTTTTGGATATTATATTATATATTTATATCTCTGTTTCACATTATTTTACATTTGGACTAAGTCCGTCATCTCTGTCGTTGTTATCACGACATATTAGCTTTCGTGCATTTTTATTGGTCGAAAAATAGAAACACTTTAAAATATTATTTTATTTTTCGACCAGAACTCGTGTGTCGGGCTTATGCGGAAACGACGATAATGGCCATTTTGTGACGGGGCCTTGTCTCGTTCACATCTTCCGCTCATCTTCAGGGAAGTTCGAACAGAATTATTTCTTTAATCAACGAGGGTACGTTGTTCACTTTCATACTAGGGATATCTCGTCTTTTCATTTAGTTACGGCCAAGTATTGCTGATCACTTTGTTTACACTAAAATGAGTAATTAGTCTGAATGTAAAAAATATAAATAATAATAATAATAATAATAACCTCTAATTCCAAAAATTCAAAGAGAAATATTTACCATTGTTCAATAATACATTAATTGCAAAAGGACTTCTTACATATGTTTCCCTTGAAAAGTCTGTCAGATTGTTTTTGTACTTAACGACGCTGTGTATATATGAGTGAAATGCCGACATTTAGAAAATAATGAATTCAAAATCAAATATACCCTCTTAAGTAGGCGCCGGTGGGAGTTGTCAGTGAGGTAAATTGACTTGGTTCATCAGGGTGTTTCATACACCCCATCACCAAGTCGACCCAATCAGGGAAGATCAATTCTTGGTTCCGCCTCGCAATCAAACGCTAGCAGATACTCTGGACTTTTTAATGAATTAAACGAAAATAGACCACGTTTTCGCACATCGTATTTGTAACAACCAATCCACTTCGTGAATTGTCCTTTAAATGGTCCACGGTGGGGACAGGCTTATTTTCTTTCTTTTTCGGTGTATAGCATAAAAGATATTAGTAGAAAAGTTTTATGAATTTTGCGGAGGGCGAATGCGTAGAGTAAGTTTCAGTTATCAGTAATTATTCTGACTATTCTTAAGATATGTGAAATCTACTATTTTGTTTTCAATATTGGACCCAATACCCAACGAGGTTTGCCGGTTCGTTCAATTATTTCGAGTTATTATGATAGACTTTTATCCCTCTGTAGGGATTTAATAACCGTTTCTCTCTCTCTAGTGATGCTTATATTAAAGATGATTGCCTCAAAATTGCAACATTGGTTCTTTGCCAGGAGTCTAACAAATTTCACAGCTGCTTACCAAACTAGGAATAAAATACTCAGAAAACAAAACAGTTATTTTTAATACCTATTCTGTTCTGCTAAATGTTTTCGCACCAAAAAGTAGTAATTGGAAATATTTGTGATATATATATATATATATATATATATATATATATATATATATATATATATATATAAGATATCGAACATTGAGTTCTGGTGCTAATAAAATAGTTTTCGTTGTAATATAACAGAGCTATGAGGTATATAATAATAAATAGATGTATAATCACCGACCGGTAGCAAAACGCAATCTTCAGGCGCTGAGTAAAAACTGATCGTAATATTATTTAAATTCCAATAAAAATATCTGGTTAACGCAATGATGGCGCTGTCTATATATCATACGAGGGTTATTTTTTTTATTTTACAGTGTATATACACACACACACATATATATATATATATATATATATATATATATATATATGTGTGTGTGTGTGTGTGTGTGTGTGTGTGTGTGTGTGTGTGTTGTGATGGTTTATATTGTGTCTATTTTATATATTTGATTTCGCAAAATCACCTTTTTATTTTATTTTGTTGACAGCGACGTATAATAGGCTCAGTTGGGCACCAAACGTGAGAAAAAGAGCACCATGATGCAATTATTTCCCTTTATAGTCTACCAATAGAAGATTAACCAATCAGGAGCCGCAGAATACTGTATGCGTCGTGTATAAAGGCGGCCATCTTTGTTTACCTACCGGAATGACCAGAGCCAACTTGTCAGGCGAACATGACAGACGGAAGAACTACGCTCTGCTACTTTGCTGGGATATCCACTGCGAACCTGCACTACGCTTTCCTACTGTCTCCGAAATATTCACTGCCAACCTCTGGATTCTAAACTCGAAGATGACCGTCATGAAGATGTCTAACAGAAGATTCACTCTGTTCGTTCTGATAAGAAAAGAATTACCGAATTTCTTGGTGAAGGCATCAGACTCAACACGGATGCCTACATCTAGTTCCTCGAGGAGGTAGTGCTTCCCTGGTTCAAGAGTGTGACTGCTGGAAAAAAAACCGTATATCTGGCAACAGAATTCTGCTACACGCCACACAAGCAGGAGAACCAATTCATGGAGGTCAAACAATTTCAAAGACCATATCACTCCTTATATCTGGCTACCTAACTCCCGAGATTGCAACCCCCATTGATTTTTATGTGTAGGGTGCAGTTTAGTGAGAGATCAAAAAAACTCCTTGTAACACCAAACATGAACTGAATACAAGGATTAAAATAACATTGACCAACAAGTAGATCGTCCAGAAGAATTGCAGAAAATTCTGAAGTAGTCTGGAGACCATGATTGAAGCCAATTCTGTGAAATTTGGATGAATATATTTGTTAAAACGAGATGTCAGCATTTTTTATTTTCGCGTCAATTTATCCATCGCACACTACACACGCACGCGCGCGCACACACACATCTGTGTGTATAGGGTGTGATGGATAAATTGTCGTCTAAATGACGTAAAAATAAAAAAAAACACTGACATCTACTTTTATATATATATATATATATATATATATATATATATATATATATAATGTATTTAAAAATGAGGCGATTTATATTTTATATTTAAAATAAATGGGCTTAATAACTCTTTGGATATTTGAAATAAACAGGGATTAATGTCATCTACTAAAAATATATTAAAATAGATGGGCCTATAACGACACACACACACACACACACACGTGTGTGTGTGTGTGTGTGTGTGTGTGTGTGTGTGTGTGTGTGTGTGTGTGTGTGTGTGAAAATATATAGAAAATAGGAAAAAACTCGTTAGGTAAGGAATCCAAAGTTCTTTAGTATTTTTCTTATTTTAAAAAAAAAACAGTGCTCGATACAAAAATAGAGCCTAAATATAATTATTTATTTAAAAATAATGTTCTCATGTTTCAAAGAGCCGAAAACTTCAATATAATGATTTGAATTAAATTGAATTAAAGTAACGAGCTCTGTTCCATCTTCAAGCGATTTTTTTTTTTTTGAATAACTAATTCTTGAAATTTTCGCGTTTTATAAGCATATTCATTATTAAATTTAAATTACTATGGTAACGGCTAGAGCAATTATTTTATATATATATTATATATATATATATATATATATATATATATATATATTTGGTTGGATAGATGTGAGTTTGTGACCTGGGTGGCTTTAGCGATCGTCAGTCTGACGATCGCTAAAGCCTGAAACCCAGGGTCACAAACTCACATCTATCCAACCAAATATGCTAGCTCTATCTCTGATATTGAGCGCTTTTAATAAGTACCCATGCATATAATATATAAATAATTATACATATATATATTTATTTATATTTATATACACTTTTTCACACACATATATATATATATATATATATATACACCTATGTCTACCGGCCTAAATATTTGAGAAATCTTGTTAGAATACACATTTAAATGAAGAAATATGCAGTTTAATAAAAAAAATAAAAACAGCGTATCTTCTTAAATATGAGTAACCATAACGTTTAAGCAAATAAATTTAAAATATATCGAATTTAATCCATTTCTTTAAAAAAAATTTTCTCTACGTTCGGATACATAACATAGCAGAAATGTATAATGTATATCAGGAAGATATGTGTTCAAAAGCACTATTCAGGCATTGGTAGATCAGGAGCTCCTATGTAGCTGAGTTTGTCTAAGGCACGTCAAATCTAATGACAGTTTCATCCAGGTGGCTCAGGTTCGAATCGCATATTTCTTGATCATTCTGGCCGCTAGATATAAATATACTGTTTGATAAATAGATAAAAACAAAGCATCTACTCGAATATGAGTATCCATTTTAAAAATTAACGTTGAAAGAATGCGGGAAGTGCCTGAAAACCATATCACGTGTTGACCCAAGCCTTGTAAATGGAATTCGGTAGACAGAAATCTTAGGGCCCGTCGATAGCCGTGCTAGCACGAAACGACAGGTCATCGTGGCCTAGAGGTTGAGCGTGTTGGCCTTGTTCAAATTGGTGATCACGCTAGACAACACGTAGAAACTGTAGTTGCAATATAAATCAGAGATGGACTTTGTGGGTTGTAAGCAAACAGAGATGTGTCTAAGTGAGCGTCTGCAATAGGGATTTTCTAGCCGCCCTAGTACACGGGTATACTCGAATACGAGTAGCCAGTCATATATATATATATATATATATATATATATATATATTTCTGATGGTTTTTTTCTGTTTAATATCGGAGATATAGCGCTTATAAATATAGAAAATGTGGACATTGGAATCAAATATTTTTGGTTAGTGCCAGTTGCACACCTAATGGAATCTTCAGATCTAGTGTCCCTACTACTTTCGTCCGGGCTTTATATCAGAAATTATTCTATTAGGGCTAAGGTTTTAGCTTGGTTAAATCATGACATCTATTTAATTACACACACACACACACACACATATATATGTATATATCACATGTGCTTGTTCCTATGCAAAAGCAGTGATTTACACATTAATAGTGGGATTACTGTAATTTTTTTCTTTATAACAAAAAAACAGAAAATTATTTTTCAGTAGAATATAATTTGAAAAATTATAGAAGAAAAATATATTTACAATGAATAAAAGCACTGCTAATTTCAAAGGAATTCTTCTTAATTATCCAACACATATTTACGTTTATTTATCTTTCATTTTTGTTAGCGCTCACCTTTTTAAATCTTAAGTAATTACTTAAATGAGTTTTAATTTTATATTTTGTATCGTTCTTTGCATAAAATCTTCTTCATCGAGACGAAATTGTAGGATTTTTTTCATCCTTTTCGTGTTATAATTTGCGGAACGTAATAAGATCAAATGTGGCAGTTTAGATTAGCGCTTATTAGCCATGAATAACTCTATTACCAGACTTGCACAACTTCGATTAAAGAAAGATTTAGAAAAGTTAATTTTCTCTTTCATGTAAACATCTCAACCTTGAGGAGGGCTCAATCAATATGAAGTGTGCTTGCCATAAAAACGCAAAAAAAAAAATTAAAAAGTGGGATCTTTAATCTAATTAATAAGTGACTTTCAAAAAATTACTCCCTTTTTATGTAATGATAAAAAATATACAGAGTAAATACTTTTTCTTGACTTTTGCACTTGCAAAAAGCCGGAGGGAGGAATGTTTGACTTCTGATTTCCTTTATTTAAAAGAAAAATTACTTCGATTTAAATACTGTTTCGAGTTATATCGATATTTTGTACTTTGCAAATAAATTAATTGATTTAAAATATGATGTTTTTCGCTACACATGTCTAACTATGTTTCATAAATGGAAGCTAAATGCTTCGAATTTAATTTTGTAATTAAATTAAAGACATTAGTTCCATTTCATCCTCAAGCGAATTTTGGAGTAACTTATTACTGAGTTTTAAAAGCACAGCAAAAATCTTAATGCACGTTTCCAAGGATACAGAGAAACCCACTCATCTAGACAAGGGGTGTTTTCGAGTTCATTATCGCTGTATTTTGTTGTACCTATCTATATATCGGTATCTCAAAGACCCACGCAGTTTACTAACAAAAATACTCACAGGATACTAGCTACAGTTCAAGTATATGGCCCATCAGGGTCACATTATACGGATTTGAATTCAGAGTTAACCTTCTCCTATCCTGGCTGTCAAATACAGCTAACATGCCACGGCAGAAGGTTCTACTATTTAACTTAGAGCTGAGGCGTGAGAACAGATGGATTCATCCCTTCCACAACTGTATTAGTGCGAAAGTGAATGAATGAACTCAACCAGAATTTGAACACGGATTGCTGATTTCACGTTACAGGTAACTAAGCGATAGTGTTACACATTTAATATCAACATAGTGATTTTCCAAGCGTAGCTCAGATGTGGCACAAGGACGAAAGTATGGGACATCCAGTGAGGATCTATCTCACTATTCAGTCGTAATTGTTCTAGCGAGACAAGCTTGCTAACCATTACACCACCTCGAGGTGCCCATTTAATATCAATATATCCATACCACAGTATCCGTTTGTGTGCACGCGTGCGGTGAAACAAATCTGTATGTAATTGTTATTAGTATTATTATATGCAGACTGGTCATATTGCAAAGGAAATACAGATATAAAATTATTATATATTATCGTGTGTACTAGCAACCTCTGCTTATATCACAAGACACTGCAAAAGCAGTTTGCAGATTTTAATCACCAATTAACATTCTATTTAAGAAAAACACGTGCTGCTTATCGTAAAATTGGGTATAAACTCTCCTGGTCTATCACAGATTTGACTCAGCTATTTTATACCCTACGGTATGAAGTAGATTACTCTCAATCCCAAGCTGGTTATATTTTGGAAGATGATCAATCCCAGGTACCAAACAGGTACTTCATTCTCACTTCGATGCGGCTTAAGTGCTTATATCGCTAGATCACTTACGACTAAGTTTTCCTGAGTGCTAAACACTTGCGACCTGGTGCCACATTTATGTTAAGTACATTCCTACTTCATTTTGTTTTATGCCCCTTCAAAGGTGAATATATATATAATTTGATTTTAAAGTTGAAAATTTCCATCGCGGTTTTCCCGATAAAAAATAACATTTTATTTTACCGCCAAAATGTCGTCCAAACGTGAGAGTTATGGCGCAAAGTTTAAACAAAAAGTAATATTATTAGCAGAAAGAATAGGAAACAGAGCTGCAGCTAGAGAATATGAGGTGAATGAGGCTAACATAGGTTTATGGAAAAAGAATAAAAATGAACTAAAAAGTTTAAATTAATGATAACTTGACAGACCAAAAAAGTTGTATCCGCGCGATAGGTGTCTATACTTTTGACGAGCGGATGTCTAGTTCTGTTCTCATAAAATGCAACATTGGTTGAATTGAGAATTTCCTGATGAAGTCACAACATCACTGGACTGTTTATGGTGCTAGAATGAGTGACGATAAAGAATGTTGATGGGCGTGGCCCAGGTATAAGGAGAAAGAGTAACCTCCCTGCAGTCAATATGCCTCATACTAACTTTGAGTGAATTGCACTGGATAAAAATAACTGGAGTTGTTTGTATTGTGATTGTATAAGAAATATCGAAAACGGTCGTATTCACCGGCTAAGAGACGAAAAGCAACGGTGAAAACTTCAGCAAATATTCCACACAAACACACACACACACACACACACACACATATATATATATATATATATATATATATATATATATATATATATATAATGCATGTTTCGTTGAAAACGACAGACAAGGTTCCACGATGAAGTTTTTTTTTCGGACAAAGAGTGTGTAGAGACTGTACAAATGTTCCACAAAAGAAAGCACTTGTTCGAACACAAGAAAAATTAAATAAAAAGCCTAATCCTAATCCTAGTACATTTTCTGTCGTTTTTAATGAAACATGCATAAATGAAGGATTGCTGCCTAAATACACAATATATATATATATATATATATATATATATATATATATATATATATATATATATATATGTAATTTGATTTTATAATGAGTTCCTAGTAATCCAGTAATCCATAAGTAGAAGCTAAAATGGAAACATCAACATTCACTTAAAAATACCTTCTTTCCCTTGCCCGAGGTAATTTGGTGATTTCACACCGAAGAATTCTGTTAAATCTGTCGTAACAAAAACTTTCATCTCAGTGACGCTCTTGGTAAAGATAGATTCTTATCTGATTTAATTGTTGATTTTCCCTTGCAGACAAAACAACCGTTGCTTATCCCTTCTAGCACAATTTATTATGCAATGTGTCTCCTATACAAATAGTCATCCAGATTGCATTGAACTCTTTTGTATGACCAATCATCGACTAACAAACCACAAGTATACACCCCTTCGCCGAGAATACATGTAGAGAGTCTCAGGTATTCTGGCAATATTTTTGTTTGTCTATCGATAATAGTTAAGGAATATCCATCGCATTATCACTATGTTCTTAAACATTAAATGTATATATTTAGATAGTTTTAGGTTAAAGTAGAGATTTGTATATACTGTATTCGTGAAAATCCGCCATTTTAAATGCTGGCAACACTGACGGATAATTAAGAAAACAATAATTGCGAAAAGCTTCTTCACCAAACCTTGATGCTGCAGGCGTGATAAATGTTTATATTCGACTCCACCAATTTATCTCTCCACAAACTATGACTGAAACAAGTTTAAAAATAACAAACCGTAACATACCAAATAGCAGTGAAAGGCCAAATATAGAAAAGGTCAATGATGAGTGATGAGAAAAGGTCAATGAAACAGATAGTTGCCAAAAGTTTACCAAACATGTCACTGCAACCAGAATACAAAGTATATGAAAATAGTTCAAAAATCCCTTTTTTATGTCCTGTCGAAATCCATTAAAATTACTGCATCACGAAAAGAGTGAACAGCAACTAATTTGTCATTTTTGTATTAGCAAAAACAACAATAATCTCTGAATGATGTCAACTACATCAAAGACAGCGAAGACATCTACAACGCTTGCAAGTTAAATAAAATATTCATCTGATCTGTCTTTAATACCGACAACAGATAAGCAATTAAGAAAGCCTCATTATAGATTTGAAAAATAATCTGTATAATCTGTTCAGAAATATAATAACACAACAACGTCTAAATTATTTCAAAATGAAGGTTTTGCTTCAATATTTTAAATATAAAAAACATGAATTCTGGATATAATATATATTGTTTCTATATTATTTCTGAATTGCGATGACTTTTTCATGGTTGTTTAAACGAGAGTCTAAGTTTGATAGAACCTACACTCTGATGGTGACAGCTATGCTTAACCATTCCTGGAGATAAACTTCAACTAAATCTCAGCTCTATGGACCCACTCTTGATATTTCTACAATCTTACTCGAACGCAGAATGCATTTTGCAAGACACTTCTGGCGAATTAAATAAGAAGTTGCGTATCATCTACTCTTTGGGACAACTAGCAATGGAACAAGACGAGTTGATCGCCCGACAACCATCTACATTGATCAGCTATCTTATGACACAGAATGCCTCCTGAATGTCTTTCCGATCTTGATACAGGACCGTGATGGTTGACCTCATAGACTTATGAATGCCTGAACTAAATCGACCGGATAAATACATAATAATAATCAATCGAGAGCTGTATGTCATCTGCTGAATCTTCTTTAAACTGCAACAAAACTTAAGTGTAACATGTCAAAACTATTGCTACTTAAGAAGCTTCTCTATACAAAACTATTTATTTAATCCTTCATTAGAACAAATAAAACTACTGTTGTTGCTCTTAAGAAACTTAACTCAGACAAAGCGGCTGAGAGTATGAGGTTTTCGAGGTGATTCCGTCTAACAATTTTTCATATCAAGAATGTTGTGGGTTAAATTTATTTCCAGATTCAAAGAACATAACATTCCTGAAACCATATATTATATTTATTGCTATAATGCAAAATGTATTAATGATAAACTGTATCGATTTTCAAATCGTCTACGATAAAAATGTGGATTATTTAGATTGCTGTCAAAAACCGTAGGCTACATCTTTTATGTAACAATAAATATAAAATTTCTGAGACTATTAGCAAATTAAACTATTAAAACATTTCAGGGATCTTTCATGAGGTAAAATAAAAATGGAACGTGTTCCCTAATTCACTTTGTTATGCCATGTTCAGGAAGTATTAACTACACTAAAACGTGACTTTCTTACTGTATATGTATGGGTTTGGTTTGTTTGGTTTGTATTGTTTTACGGCATATCAACCTCAATGGGTCATTTAATGCCGACAATTTTTTTTCTGGTAATATTTTTGTTTTATCAAAAATCTATTTCTGTCAATATTTTTTCCTCAAAAATGTATAGCGGGTAATATTATTTTTCAAAAACGTAGAGCTGGTAATATTATTGTTTCAAAAACTTATAGCTGATAACATTTTATTTTCAAAACCGTATAGCTGGTAACTTTATTTTTTCAAAAACGTATAGGCTGCAACCCTATTCTTTCAAAGACTTATAGCTGGTAATATTATTTTTCCAAAAACTTACAGCTGGCAACATTATTTTAAAAAAAAAAGTATTATCAGAGGCCTTACTGTTGGACGTAGTTTATCGCCATACCCAACACGCTAATGTGTACGGGATTAACTGCAAAATGAAATATGAATATTTAGAAAGCTTTTAAATATTTAGAAAAAATATGAAGTGTAAACTTATGATTTGGAACATAGAGACATGTTTTCCTTGACACTCTCTTTCTACAGAATATTGAAGGACGGTAATTTGACGACTAGTGTGTCGAATAAAAAAAGTCAAGCCAAACAGAGTGTATAAACACCAACTTTTAGCCAGTGCACAAGTTAAACTGAACATTGCCTCTGGACTGATTCTCTTCGAGTTATAGAAGATTCAAACAATGAACTGGCCAGCATAACAAATGAAGACAAATCATGCAAATCTGGTAGTCATGGATGTCATAAAATAGTAAAAAATAGGCAAAATGATGTTGAAGGATTGCCTCCATTTATAATCTTCGTTGTGACTTATGAAAAAGCACCGGATCATTAATGAAGATAAATCGTCATTTCCTACAATTCTAAATGGCCCTGATGTTATCTCATCTTCGTCTTTCAAATTAAATTTACCTCAAATTCCACGCTTGAATACAAGAGCCATCCCCTATATGACTTCTTCCTTTCACAGAGTCAATACTTAATCATCTTAATACCTTGTCTCTGGAAGTTTATTACGACGAATAAATATACTGTTGTTGCTCTTAAGAAGCTTAAAACAGAGAAAGCGGTTGGAAGTATATTTTTGGATGTGATTTCATCAAGTGTGGTATTATCATGCTTATGATCTCCATTTTGACTACGTCCATTGTGTGATACCGAAAGGGACGCAAAGTAAATGAGAATTAGATGGATACAAAAACGCAGTATACTAGTCCAGAAAAAAGTTTAAGGTTCGATTATATCTTGAATGCTTCAAAATGTACAACAGCTACTGAATTTCCAAAATATGTAAAAAAAATATGTAAAAAATTGTAAAAGATATTATCTTTTCTAACTTTTTAATGTCCGTTATATTGAAACATCAAAAATCATTATAGAAATTCTGTCTAGTGTCTTCGTATTGATAAAGATACATTGCGTTATTTTAAACTGCCACAAAGAAGAAATGAAACGTCCAAAATTCAACACATTTCAGAATTTTTACTTTTCTATAAAAAGAAATCACGTGTATTATAGCAACTTTGATGTGTCAGGAGAATATGGGCTGTTATACATAAAAGAATCTTAATTCTGCCCCACTTAATTTAAAAGTCTTTAAAATCTGAGATATCGCTTTCTCGTGCAGGTAACCTGAATCAACATTGGAATCATCGATGATATACAGATACAAAAGCAGATCAATCTTTCACAGCGAGCAATAAAAAACGATTTAATAATTTTTGTAGTATTTATTTCACATCACAATAATTTTATATTTTATATGTTCTCTTTTTTAAATTGTTTCTTCTTCATGTTTTTTTTAGGATTTTTGGTTTTTTTTTTGCTTTTTGGGGTTTTTTTTTTTGGGAGGGGGTCGCCTGTTAGGAATGTTTTCCCTAATTTGACATGATTTTCTTTTCCCCTATTTTATTTTTATTTCTCACACATACACATTCGCATATGCATGTACGTAAACTAATGCATACACATGCCTATACATGCAAGGAAAGATATATGCTAACTCCCGAGTACTATACCAACACACACAGGTATAATAACTCATAGTCGGAAGAAAATAAACACGTGTGCACGCATGAACACCAACGAATATGCATGTAATTATATGTAGACATGTTTAAATTTTATTTGCTTTTATTAGCATTTCATTTTTTATTGGTTTATTTTTTGATTTTGCATATTTTACTTACATTTATCGAAATTTGCTATTACAAATGACATATGACTTTATATTTTTTTTCATATTTTCCTTTATTATTTTTTATGTTTTTAATTTTTTTTAGGGGTAACGTGTTTCGAAAATTGTTATGATAAACATATAGTTGAGACGATAATGTTAAAATTATTGATTATTATTCATCATTAAATGATGCAATTCAGAAAAATAAATCTCCGACAAGAAACAAGAATAAAATAAATGTGTTTTTTGGTGTTGTTTTTGTTGTTGTCCTCAAAACCTAACGCCCATAATTTTCAAGTAGAGAAGCCTAAAATATTTATTGAATCGCATGTTCTCTTACTTGCGATCTGCTGAAAAGTTTTATCTGATAGTCTGCAAGCACCATTTTCATAGCGAAGCCATGTGTAAATGAAAGCGAACTCCGTCTGACAACCAATCTAATGAGTCAAATAACAGAATCTGAATTCTAATAAATAGTGTGAGATTAGACAGAAATAGGACAAGAAGGGTGCGATTTTGTTAAAGACACTGAAATAGAAATACTGAGCATCATATCAGGAAGGCAATACAAATGCAAAACGATATATATAAAGTACATCACAAAGACCGTCCTGGGTATGACGATAAGCTAAATCCGCGTCATGGGTAAGACGATAACTACATCTGCGTCCGGAGTAGGACGATAGACTACGTCCAACAGCAAGGCCTCTGATCAAGAGGTTTTGAGGATCGTGGAACCACCTCTTAATTGCTGGCGTCCCTAGGTCCACCCTGACCTCGGGTGGTAGCACCTGTTAGGATCCAAGCTATGGGCAAATAGTTGACACCTAAACTTGTGTAAAAATAGGTTTTGATACCAGAAATTCTTTGTAATAAAAATATTACCAGCAATAATTTTTGAAGGAAAAATTATCAGCAATAGTTTTAAAAAGATTCCAGAAATACAAACAGCTATACATTCTTTGAAAAAGATGTTACCAGTTATAGATTTTTTCAAGGAAATTTTTGAAGAAAAACATTTTACCAGCAATAAGAATTTTGTCGGCATTAAATCAACCATTGAGGTTGATATAGCATAAAACTAACCAAACCAAACGTCAAAAGAACTGTTTGAACAGCTTGGTAAGCTTGATTTATTTTGGAAACATATTAGAATAATCCAGGATTTATACTGGGAGGAAATCGTCAGCGTCACAGATAGAAAATGAATTCAGTAAATACATAAAAATAGAAAGTGGAGTGAAGCAAGGATCTGTCTTCGCACAGAACTTATTCAATCTTTGCAATGAACAGATACAGTAAGAATTAGATATCCAACCAGGATTCATTATTATCGTCTACAATCTTGACAAGACATGCAGATGACACAGTGTTGCTTTACTGTATATAATATAATGAAACTACAGAAACTTCTAGAGAAGGCAGGAAATGCAGTGGGACAAAAGGACTAAGCAGAAATTCTCAGGAAACAGAATATTTTTAGCAAAAGCAAGATCCCAAGATTCGAACTCCGAATTGAAGTCACCAAAATCAACCAAGTACAAAACATTAAATTTCTAGGAAGCGTTTTAAGAGAACACGGAAACAGCGAGACTGACATCCGAAGGCACATTCGAATACCGAAAGTTGTCTTCCAAAACCTAATGAAAGTATTCAGAAACAGGATAATTTCGTTGAAAACAAAGAAAATGGAACAGAGCTGCTATGTTACACCTGGGCACTTATCACGTTTTAAATACTGAATTATCTCCTAAGAGACGCTACAGGAATGTTGTTCTACAGAATGATGCTTGGAATAACATGGACTGAACATATTAGCAATGACGGGGTTTTATAGAAAATGGAAACAAAAGGACACTCATATTAGAATCAGAAAGAAATAATTGAAATTTCTAGGGCACGTAATGAGGAAAGGTATGTCAGAGGATTTACACTTACAGCCTATATTGAAGGTCAGAGGGACTGAGGGATGAGATGTCAAAAAGCCTAGCCTTACTAAGATTTACAAAAGACGGAAAGTTGTGGAGAGCCCTGATCACTGAACGGACACAGCGCATTGAAGAAGTAGAAGTCAATTTGATCTTGTAAAATCAAATTTCATTCCAAAGGGTCAATAATGCATATATCTTTATTTGGGTTTAAGAATATAAACTGGTTCAGGTTAGAATTTTCATTTTAGTTTTATTGGTGTTGACGATGGAAGAAAGTCAGTGTTTTGTATTTATGTTGCAAGAAAATGAAACTATATCTTTTTATTTTTATTTTAACGTCCGTAATTTAAATCTATTCGGTAATTTGTCAGAAGATGCAAAAAAAAGCCTTTCAGAAGTAAGACTTATTTTAATGCAAATTTCCCTGTTGTTATAAAAGTTATAAATTGCAAACATCATTTAACATAGTTCAGATTTGACAATCTGTCTGTGATTTGATTCTGATCTATCAAAATCACCAGAAGAGTTCGTATTTCGAACGATCTAATTGTGTTCTGCTTTATTTTCTTCCTCAGGCCAACGGAATTGATTTCATTATCTATTGATCAAATGGTCACCATACTACTTAATTTCGTAATTCTAAACTACACACCATTTCAAAAAATAATTGCGCTAATTACTTAGAATTACGGTTGTTAGAATCTGATATCTGAAGACAGTAAATAAGGTGTCCTGTTTTGTTTAACGAGTAAAGCAGTATTTTTTTTTGTCATGTAAACAAACTAGAAACAAGCAGTTTAATTAATGTTTGAGAAATACTTAATAAAAACTTTACAAAAAAATCAATCGTATACATGAGGATTAGGATTAGGATCATTTTCTATTGCTCGCTGTGAAAGATTAGGATTATTTGTTTGAGATGTCATTTAATCAAAGTGATAAAGTTTTGTTTTTTTTTAACAAATTTGTCATTATTCATGATATCCCTATTTCTCATAGGTAGATTTCTCAGTTATTAATTCTAGTTATTAACACTTTTATTTCACTGACACCTTATCACATCTCAAATTAATCATTCTCTAATCGTTTTAAAATACATGCCAAACAATTACAATTAATTCTATTTACATTGCTCGGAATGTTGTAATCATCTTTGTTGTCATATGCACCACGTTTCGCTCCGGTTCTCTTCAGGTGATTGGAATCACCATTTATTTCGATAACCGGGGTAGATTGTTCTAGTTTCATGTGCCATGCCTCTTCCAGATATCTCAGTTTCAGTTATTTCTCTCTCCAAGTTTTCGTTCACTTTTGCTGGGGCCAGAACACCAAACATTTTTTGTTTCAATCAATGGATTACTTCAACCAACGCCTTTATCCACTGGGCCATGCGTCCCTAAGTATTTTTCCGGATCCATGTGAAAACTGATAAATATGTTTTGTTTTTTCTACAGTAAGGTTCACCTTGTACAATGCCCGGATGCCACTCGAGGTAAATAGTTACAATAAGTGGTAATTTATATGGAATATAACAGTTGACGCTAGACTTGAAAAGGTTACGATTGTAGTGATCAGGAAAAAAAACCTCTAGAGATTCTGATATATAGAGTTGTGGTTCGCGGGAAGAAAGCTGTTTGAATGAAACTTCTCATCGATGGAATATGGTCTGAATGAGGGTAGTTTGGTACAAGGTAATTGTCATTGTGTGTCCTAGCCGTGACTGTTAGATCAGGCGAAGGCAATGAATGTAGGTCGTCTGAGCAATTTCCATGGAAATAGCCATAGAGTAGCAAGGGGTTCGCCACATTTCGCCTCTGACAGAAAAGTCATAAATCGAATTAATGTCAGGAAAGTTTAATTCTAATAATTACATTCCATGTTGTGCATTCCTCATTTCAAAAATATAATTGTTATGGTGAAATTTTGAAGAAGTGTTTTTTTTTTAAATCCCAATGTGAAGAAAATCCATTTTAAACGAACTAAATTATGACTTCACTTTCATTGTAAGTAATGTTATGAAAACAGACACAGATTTTATCGTCCTGGGTAAGACGTTAGACTACATCCGTGTCCTGGGTAAGACGATAAACTGCGTCCAACAGCAAGGCCTGAGATCAGAAGGTTTTGAGGAGTGTGGAACCACCTCTTAATTGCTGTGTTCCAAAGTCCACCCGGACCCGGGGTGGTAGCACCTGTTATGGTCCCATCTATGGGCAAATAGTTAAATATTACCAGCAATGATTTTTGAAGAGAATTATTGCCAGCAGTACAATTTTGAAGAAGTATTGCCAGAAACAGATTTTTGACAAAACAGATTATTAAGAGCAATAAAAAATTGTCAGCATTAAATAACCCACTGAGGTTGATATGCCGTAAAACAAAATAAACCAAACCAATCTAAACCAAAGAATACATATTTTATTCATACAAATCTATCAAAAAAATATTGTCGGCAATATATAACCCATTGATGTTGATATGCCATAAAACAAAATAAACCAAACTAAACCAAATATAGATGTCAGTAGAAGAGTCTTCATTTTACTTTTAATCCTTGGCATCGTCTGCTACTCAAAAGTGCTAATTGTAGGCGTAAAATGTTTTGTATACATAGACATTATCTCAAATTAAATTACAATATTAAAACGAATAATAAAAAGGTTGACTTTGTTTTAGACATGAATCAGAAAATATATATATTGACAAAACACAGCTGAAAGAAACTATGCAAACATAGAATAATCTTCTGTTTAACATTGTAAAGGGCGGACCCAACATGCATTAATACAATTTTAGTCAGAAATATTCAGAATAGAAGCTATTTAGGATGAATTTCTTATAGATATTTTAAAGGGAAATATTTTCGCCATACTTGGGAAGAAAAACACACGTATACATGCCGTCAATTAAGATGATCAGTTCGCTGTTGGTTACTAATTCCTGTTATTTATTAAATGCATAAGATTATCAATTCTACCGAAATTTTCTGACGAGATTTCTTAGTAATCCTGTTTATTAAAATATGTATGAAAAACCATATACTTCATTTTACTAGCACACATTCTGATTATAAAATCATTCCATCGTATTACAAATTGTTTTGACTACAACTGGCATTGCAATTTACGCCTCGTGAGCGTGAGCAATATTTAAATCCATACGACAACCGTCTTCATGAGAAATGTCATAATAAAAGATAGAATGACCTTTTATTTAACGAAGTGTTTTGGTGCTATCTAAGGAAAACGTACCACGTGACAACATAAAGAAAACATTTTCACTAGAAAAATCTGTAATCTGTCAATACTGTCTGAATTTCTTGAATTAATGATTACATTGTTCAAATTATTTGCATTCAAACTAATGCACACGTATTTCTTGTAATTATCACAACGTTTCGACCACTATGCCCTCTGCCCTTTTCAGTTGTTTATCAATCCTGGTGATCTTAGAATTTAAACCTGGACGTTTACTTAATGTATGGGAGTAGAATGTTCTCTCGACCATAGATTGTGTTGGTGACATAGTAATTGTGCGTTCAATTCTTGGGTCGGGTAGAAAAAACAGAAACTAATAGGAAACATTGCTAACAATAAATGAGAAATAAAAAAATCAGAATAAAACTAGATTTCTTGGCATGGATAAAAGAACAATGGATCTACTGTCGTATCATAAATTCATTTCAAAATTCTGTGATTGAAAATTCGACACACAAAGTATCGATGCACTGACGCACATCGGCCGAAATCTTAGGAATTAGTTTTTCAAAATCGTCTAAATCATACAAACAGGAAATGCACATGAGCCATTTATTAAGCATTGGTCATTTTGTAACAAGATCATGGGCTACAAGGCCAGGGTTGAATTTACTACTCATTAAGTAATGGACACCAGATAAGCAAGTTAAAAGCTTTTAGTTTACTTTAGCATACCATAGTTTTGGAAATAAAAGCAGCAATTACTTATTTGAACTCCTAGGTAATACTACTGTGATGGGAAAGACATTAGAATTATCTGCAAGTTTTACGTGGGAAATCTAACTGCATTGTGATTTAAAGACGTACGCTAAAATTGTAAAAGGAGTTAGAAAAAAAGGTGTGTTCTATCACGGTATTTATTTAAACTATACAATAAGACAATCCTAGAAAAATAGAAAGTGTACCAGGATTTACGATCTGTGACCAAAATCTTAACAAGGTAAGATACACAGAAAACACTGTGTTGATGTAACTACAAGAAGGAAATGACAATTAACTATATAAAATGGAATATATGGCTTGCAGCATGAGCCGATTTATTAATGAAATTGAAAACAAAATGTCGTATCTCCAGTATATTTAGGAACGACTACATGTGTAAAGCATGATAGACGAACCTGCTGATGATTATACCATGGTGAAGCGTTGTACGCTCTGTGTTTAATCAAACACAGTGTAAAAAGCTCAAAATGTGTGGGTAGGTTTAAATTACTCTTTCCGTTTGAAACATATTTCTTTCGAGAAGTCTCACTCTCTCTCTTTTTCCCTCACTCTATCTCCCTCTACACACGCACACACACACACACATATGTATGTGTGTGTGCGTGTAAAACTTCCAGAGAGACTATACCTGTAAGAAAACAATAATAATAATGAAGACAAAAATACTTGTCTTAGCCGAAGTGATGTATCCTCTGTAGTAGAAACGATGTTATCGACGATACTAACTAAGAAATCCGTGAAAATGGAGCTGTAAGGATTTCTGGTATTTACGCACACACATGCGGAAATAAAACAAAACTAGGAGAAGAATTAAATCAGTTTGAAATTATATAAGAAATTCCTAAGGTGATGGAATAACTGTGTATCTTAAATGATTTTGTGAGAATCCACAACTCTCAGGAGGGACATTCTTCATGTGTATATATATATATATATATATTTGTATATGTATATCTCTATATATATATTTATTAAAGACATTTTTATGTTTAACGTTGTTATTTATAGATACAAGTATTTAAGCAAATGCTCTGTTTATGATAAACAGTATTAAATAACATTTACCGGCCTGAATGTCCAAGAAATTTTCATAGAAAATATTCGTTCTTTGACAGGATTCGAACCTGCATTTACGCTGACGTGCCTTAACCGTCTCGGCCACAAAGAAGCGTTCGATGAACAAGGTCAATTTTACTGCTTTAAACTTCAATCTT
>CAHIKZ030003325.1:3522500-3542500 GCA_903632075.3 Acanthosepion pharaonis
CGCAGGTCGTGTTTTTCACTTCACATCATAAGGATCTACATCTGTCATATTAACGGTTCACTTCTTGATCTTGGATGAATGTTTCTGTTCGTCTAAAAAATATTGAGCAGGACAGGTTCATCTAGATCTTTCTATATGTTCAGCTATCGTTTTGCTCGGAGCAACCGTTGTTGAATGGTTATTTTTCCATCATCTATGGATTGTATGGAATGTCGTCATGCACCACATTGCGGGTTGTGCTAACGAAGGCCTGTGGCACTAACCCTCATGCATGTTTGGGGATACGCATCGATAATGTTTTTATACGAATTGTGGGGTCCTGATGCTGTCCTAATGCTGTGAATGTTTTTTTTGCGCTTGGTTAAGGCGAAATTTCACCGATGGAGACCTCCAATTCCTTCCGAGCCTTGTGCAAAAATGTTTCTAAAAACGTTCAATCTAAACATCGCGTTGCAGCATGTCGTTTCTTCTCATTCGTCAGCTGACATTTCGCCATTGATACTCTGAAAAGATAAAAGAACATTAACATTGATCATCATATTACCGCATGCGCACATTCACATGTTCTCAAATACTTCATGCGCTGTGTATATTAAGATTATTTTATAATATCGTTAATTAGTTAACAGTATAAATAAAGGAAATATACATTTGAAATAATTGAAGTCATAACTCACTATAAATTAATTTATGATTCTTTTTAAATTATATTACTAACGTTCGAATGATACTGACATATCTGTTCGGATCAAATTTGGGATACTGACGCAAATGAGTAGAACAATCAAAATGAAGTGTCAGTAAGTTGTTTTTATGAAGATGGTAAGGCCTAAACATATTTTCTCCAGAGCTCCCTAAAAGATGGCGTGTTGAAGGAAGTATGCCGACATTCAGAACAGCATATGACTAAATCCATAGAGACTACCTGTTCTTATAATTAGAAACCACCTTAAAAAATGTGGCTCAACTTAATACCTAGATCCGATAGAGGAAATATTTGGGTTCACAATATCATAAATCTCTGTCGAGAACCACAAGGTGGAAACAATTTTAATCTCATCCTGACTGATGACAAGAAAAGAAATGAGAAACCTGACGTCTTTATCCATTTACTAGACTGTGAATAAACAAACACAAATATGAAGAGATTGTGACTTAATATTTAAATATCCCATGCTACATAACAGAAGAATCTGCAAATAGAAAATAGCCTTCCTGCTATCCCGACTGAGTAGTTTATTTTCATGACATTTATAGGGATTCATATTTGAGATATGAATGATCTGGGACAAAAAAAAAATGCTCTCTTGGTTGATTTAGTATTGTGACATATCAAGCTCTATGGGTTAATTAATGCCGAAATCGAAATATTTTGAACAAACTTTTATGGTTAAATATATTTTTACTACACATAAAATGTATTGTTGGTCATATTGCTATAAAAATCTATTGTTGCTAATTCTATTATAAATGCATTGCTTGTCATTTTGCCTTAAAAATTTATTTCTGGTAATTTTACAATTTGTTGGCGAATTTAATATAAATATGTATTGTTGATAATTTTACTATAAATATGCATTATTGTTAATTTTTTATATAAAAATGCATTGCTGGTATTTTTACTTTAAAAATGTATATTTATACTTTCATAGTGTTTTAATTTTGTTAAGGGGTTCACTATTTGCCCATTGTGGGGACCCTAACTGCTCTTCGCACACCGGATTAGCGTAAGGCTGGGAGAAACAGCAATTATGAGGTTTTCCACGCTCGTCAAAACCTCCAATCTCTCAATCAAATGACTTGTTGCCGGATGTAGTTTATCGTCATATTCAGGAGATCACCTAACAAAAGTTCAAAGAAGTAGGATAAAACTTTCAAAATTGAAGCAATCTGAAATTGCAATGAGGGCTGTGACAACACCGACTTTGAATCTATCATCAAAATACTTGATGTGGCATTTGTAAATACTAAACACTGCACATACCTACGTGTATAAATAAGTTAAAAAACATTTAGTATAGAAGATACAGAAATTGAACACAGAATAGATTATGCAAGGATTAGTTAAAAAAAAACACTAGAAATATGGAGAAACGATAACTCTAACCTAAAATCCTGAATCCAGTTCTTAAATCGTCAGATCAAAACTTTCATATGGATGTGATGCATGACACCAGGCTCGTTCAGAAATACATAAATTGCCAGCCGTATACTACAGCTTTCTCAGAAAGATTGCTAACGGTGGCTTCTTGCAAATGAATTATGTATATCTTAGCGACGAATGTTCTTTTACAAACCTGTTGGACTGGCACTACAGAATCACAAAATATGTACCAAATAACAAAAAACACATCACCTGTTGGCTTTCAAACACAGCAACAACTAAAACGAATATCGAGGAGCAAATGCCGATAGTATCAAGATATTGACGTTCCACACTACTTCAAACAAAACGGCTGGAAGGAAACCAAATCACTACTGGGAAGAGCAATAACAATTACTGTAGTCGAGAAACATATTTTCTTGAAAAAAAAAACAAGAAAGACTTTATAAATTTCAAGCGAAAAAAGAACTGGATCCAAGATCAAAGAATTCCAAATGTTTCATTATCAGGAAAAAGCTAATATTATCATTACCATTAAAAATCAAGTATCAAAAAGATTAGAATGTAATATTTTAGAAATCGAACTCTTCGTCCTGGATGTCACGATAAACTACATCCGGCCTCTGATGGGAAATTTTAAATAGCGTAGAATTACGTATTAATTTTTGTTGTTCACCGATCCACGCTGGCGTAGGGTGGTACGATCTGTTAGTGTCCCAGTGATGAATATTGATATGGTATTGATCTGATTATCTGCAAATAAAGCAATGGTTGTCTTTGGATTATGGACAGGAAGCAAAGATATTATGACCCTATATTCACCAGCATCAATTATCTATTCCACTTCATGCCTCTGTGTGGCTTTTAATACTACAATGCCTCTATGCCTATCGTTCCTTTAACAATAATCCTTACAAAACACAGTCGTCTTATAGATGCAGACGGTATGCCACCACATATAACCCCACACTGTGAAAATATTTTATATGTTAATTTGATATGTTAAATGTGATGCAAGATCTTATGCTGTAAATATGGCGTAGTAAAATCACGGATTAGGATAAGGAAGTTCTTTTTTATGTGTCGTATCCTCCGAAAATCACACCTTCATCATATCACTATTTGTTAAAAGTAATTAGATCCATCGAAAAGCTCACGAATAATTTGTTGTATCACCAACGACGTATAATTTAAGATAGATCCTAAAATGTATCGGAAATGTAAGGGTCAGAATTGCGAAGAAAAGTATTTGGGTACTAAACTATGACTATATATATATATATATATATATATATATATATATATATATATATATATATATCAATCATATAGGTTTTTCTCAGTTTGCCTACCACGAAATCAGATAAGACACAGGGCCAGTTTAAGGTGGGTTCATAGGCAGAACTGTGGACAAATTCCCATAATGTTTGGCAGTTGCCCCATTTTGGGAACGCCTCAGCCACCGAGCAATGTGGTTAACTAAAGTTTGGAAGGATCTTCAAAGAATGTATGTATTTCCAAGTGGGCCCAGCACGCAACCAGTTGTCACACACGGTCTCTTTAAGGTGGGTTTCTCAGGTGTACTATGGAGAAATTACCAAAAACCCTCGGCATATTCCCCTTTGGGGACGCCACGGGTGCCGGGCCAAAAACTCAGTCCCCTCTCGAGTGAGAGGTAAAACCTAGAAAGATATCCCCTGGAGCATGGTCTTCAAAGTATATGAGGACCTCACTATATGAATCATATATACTCTCAAAATAATGCTACAACCTAATGACACACGCAAGTGTGTATACGAGGGAAAGACAATTATTGATGAATATTATGAAGCGTTAATTCTGGGATAACTCTGTTTCGAAATTATAAATACCTAAGCTCACATAATATTCTTCTTTTAAAAGACAGCGGTTATTATAGACTTCAAAATAATGGAAATGTCTTTATAATTATCGTTTATTTGAGTTTCTTTTCAGCGGTTCAGTGTCTTACTGACATGCGTTGTGGTCGCTAATTGAGCCTATTTTATAGTTAAAATTAGCTATTATATGCAAGACAAATAATATCATCTGCAAATGAAAAACATTATCCTATTTCCAATCAATTAAGATTAGGGAACTAAACACTTACATTAATTTATTTATCGACATTTATACATTGATTTTTCACATAAAATTATATGAATGAAAATTGTTTCAGATTTTTCCCCTGTTAACAGCTCTTCACTCTCATCACATGAATGAACGTTCGACTCTTAAAAAAGTCACGCCACTTTTATATAAAAATGTATATAAATAACTTTTTTGAATATATTTTTTTAATAATTTATTGCTAATCTAAGCCATATTGAATCGGCAACAATTTATAAACGTTCTGTCAGTTTTCCGTTAAGTTAATGAGAAATAGAATATGAAATATAGAAAGATGTTTGAATAATGTATAATTAAAATCGTAATCCGCATTGCTTGATTTAGCAACAGGTGTTAAGCAGTCAATGCAGATAAGATTTTAATGTTATTTAAGATTTTAATTTAAATTCCCTTTCTAAAATTGATATCTCTGATAGTGAATAAGTGTAGGTTTCATCCACAAATATTTTTATTGTTTCATTATTTGATGTTTAGATTATTTGTACAGATGAAGATATTCCTGTACATATGCACATCTTTACCACCACCCACACAAACACACACATAAATGGAGTGGTGGCAAACGTGACAAGAGATTCTATTTCCTACCGGATAAAACCATAACTATATAACAATGATTTTACCTATAATTAGTTAGATGAAGATATTTATGTTTTAGCAGGAATCTTTCAATTGCGCGATAATTTTACATGGTTTATCAGTAAAAAAATTTGCAATGAACTTTCATTCAGAACATATTCTGTATATATTCAAATCTTCAAATAAGTCGTCATTTGAACACAACCATCTCATTTTTTTTTTACTTTGTAGTATCAAGGAAGCAAATTATATTTATCATGAAACAGTTTGCAAAATAAAAGTAACTGAAATTTTCCAGAGCCTACTGTAGCTCAACCCTAAACCTACAAGTCGCATTGTATGGAGCAAGGCGGTTTTGATGGTTTATCTCTACTGTATTCATTTCCGAAAAATGCAGTAACATTTACGTAATACAAATCGTCATGAAAGCTGCTTCGACTTGAAGGCACACGACAAATCAGTATGATTTTTCGTCTTCAACAATTTCGCAAATACCTAATAAAGCAATCCTCTCCAAACGTACATCTATTTTTTTTAGCTCAGGAACGTGGTAGCTGCTCTGCAAAATTTGACGCGTAATAATGGAATCATCGTTCTTCCAATATAATTGTTTAATGTGAATACTATGATAGTTTGTCCAATGCCTATGGATTTCTTCATTCATTCGATATAGATTACAAGATCATTTTCATAATATTTACTGTTACCAAAGATATTAACTTTCGCTGTGTAACTGTGGCAGACGTGATGAGACAGAACCTGGGACGAGCACAACTGGTTGCTACTTGCCTTGTCCCCGCCAGAAAAGAGCCCGTATTTGCTTAGCATGTAAAGCTACAGCAGTTGAAATGAGGGAGAAAAAAGCACTTACCGCTCTGCCGTAATCCGTCCTCGGACAGATAACGTAAAAGAATGAGGGGGGACTTGCATTGCATTTTTATGCAATAAAGATGCAATGCATTATGGGACAGGGACGGAATGAATTATGGGATCACATGAAGACGCAAGAAATTATGGGTATATGGATAAATATAAAAGCAACTACTTTTTCCCAGTGGGGAGAGTTCTTCGAGTGACGTTCACGGTTGGCGGCTAGAAAAGTCTGTTAGTGCGATTTTGAGACAGAACTCAAGAAGGAACGACCCGAGGTTGGAATACCAGTTGGGAGAGCTTGAATTTACTCGCTGATGGCTGTTTTCTTTTTATTCGCCACAGTAACTCCGATATTAATAGGATGTCTTTTGACTGTGGTTTCTTAGACATTAAATGCATCAATGTTATAACTATCTGGAATTTCTGCTTTTCATTTTTTTTTTCACGTGTTCTCTAACATTAAGTGTCCCGACAGTAAAATGTTTATCGCAGTTGGAGGCATTTACAATGTTTGAAATAAGTCTTCAACTTATAACAGTCGACTATCACTTAAGTCATTTCTTTCTCCGCCCAGAATAAGGTAATAGTAATAATGTTTCAATTTTAAAGTGTGCGCATGCGCGTGCGTGCGTGCGCATGTGCTGGCATATTATCATGATTTGGAATGATTTAAACAACCTAAACGGAGTCATAAAAATTAAACCTGCCATGTAATTGAATGTAAGTTAAAATTTCCTGCTTATTGATGGAAATTATATGGATTTGTTTTCCCGGCAATTCACTTGTTTTTCTTGTTTTGTTTATGTTGATATTGTCAAAAACGAATAAGTAATAGATTGTGACAGAGAATCAATCACTTACAAATAACGATCCTAACATTATTCTGAATCAATTAGGCACCTATTTTTTTTCTACTATAAGTTTTCACATTGCTAAAACATGAGAATTACTATGATTCTTTTATTGGATATTTATTGATATAATAATTTCGTTTATTTTCGTTGGGCCTTCCTACGCAGTGTGTAATGAATACATAACTAAGCAAAGTATTTAGAGAAAATTTTCGTTAGTAACCAAAAAAAGAGTTGGGAACCGTTATGTAATATCCGTCCTCCTATATGGCAGTAAATGTTGGCCAATTTCCTCACAGAAGAAGAGAATTGTGGCAATAGGAATGTTGTTCTACTAAAAGTTCATGGGAATACCATGGACTGGAAATGTGAGTAAGAAGGAAATTTTAAGGGAAACAGAAACGAAAAGGACTCTTATACTTAGTATTAAAAAAAGGCAGTTAAAATATCTAGGGCACCTAACGAAAGAGGGTTTGGAGAATTTGACACTGACAGGGCATACTAAATGCAGGAGGATCAGAGAGAAGAGGTAAACAGCTAGAAATCTACTTAACATGTTTGTGTAAATTGGTAGCAGTACAAGAACAGAAAGGGATGGCGAAGGAAGTTGTGGAGAGTCATGATCGCCCATGTCCTGAGGGGATATGGTATGTCAATAAATGAATAATTATATAAAAACATATTAATGTTAATTCAATGTTAATTCCATTAATCAACAACCAATTTACTTACACTTGTACGATGGCAATTTTATCATCAGGAATGGTCAGATGCAATTAGGCACGAAATATATCGACCTACTTGGACTAGAATCAATCTTTGTCGATGGCATACGAGTTATAACTCAAAGTACACTGGCATCTATCTATACAGACCAATTATGTGCAGGAGAAGATAATTATTATGTTCAACTTCAACCATTCGTTTTTTTATTAAAGACCTAGAAAAATACTTTTAATGCAGATGAAAGAATAATAACCTTGCATAATTGCTATCTAAATTATGTTTTCATAATAGACTGTTTTAATATATATATATATATATATATATATATATATATTTTAAAATATGATTCCAACACGCTACATAAGAGTTCTCATGTTTCAAAACAAGAGCCGAAAACTTCAATATAATTATTTGAATTAAATTGAATTAAAGTACTAAGCGAAATTTTTTTTGGAATAAGTTATTTCTGAAATTCATGCTCTACTTTTGTATCGATCACTATTTTTTTAAAATAATAACAAAAATACTAAAGAACTTTGGATTATTTACCTAACGAGTTCTTTCTTATTTTATATATATATATATATATATATATATATATATATATAGAGAGAGAGAGAGAGAGAGAGAGAGAGAGATAGGGAGAAAGAGAGCGAGAGAGAAGGAGATTCTCTAGTAATTTTCGGCATATGCGGGTCAAGCAGCTCAGTTCTTAGAACAAACAGCCAGGCTATACGCCCATATCCTTTGATTATATCAGCAAAGTCTTTTATAGAAGTAACAACATTTTTGGGAAGAGCCGAATACTGAGGATTCGTTCACAGTATGCCACAAAATAATATCACTTAATTTAAAGATAACTTGATGTACGTATCTCCTTACCTTCTTTAAAAAATAATTATTTATATTTTATGGATGACTGTCGCTGGATTTCGCACTTCATGTCGATTATAAAAATGGTTATCGTACAAAATTTCGCCGCAAAAGATCACGTAAAATTCGCCGAATAAAATCAGAGTAATGAAAACTTAAGAAACCAAAATTTCAGATGCAGGCATGGATTCGGCTCGAAATGTTTATCATTTGCTTACGGAGTCAGCCTGATTCCAAAATATATTGAGCTACGGCCTCTAGGAGTAAAGTTGAAAACATAGACAATTTTATTTTGAAACACTGTAATTTGAGAACAGTATTTTTTTTTTCATTTGAAATGAGCTAAGGATGTATAGAGAGTTTTGTCCTTTTAAGATGAAAAACTGTGTGTCTGTGTGTGTGTGTGTGTGTGTGTGTGTGTGTGTGTGTGTGTGTGTGTGTGTGTGTGTGTGTGATGATTTTGTGAAGGAAGATTCTTTTATCGGTTTTTGACCATTTAAGGTTTTCACTGGTGTAAGTGTTTTATAAGATATTTTAGTTGTCTACTGATATTTTTCTTATGTTGATATTTTTTTTTCATGAAGATGCCATTCCTGGTAGACAAACGATTTTATCTAACTTTCAACAAGTGAGTAATCAACAAACAAGTGTGTCTTATGCGTATGCCAACAAGAATAAGTTAATGCTGTTTTCTCATTATATGTATTTGAATTTTAATGTTTTATATATATATATATATATATATATATATATATATATATATATATATATATATATATATATGCTAATGAATGGATCCTTCGTTTTATTTACTCTAACTTGCCTCCAGCATCCAAAATACTATAAATATTTCTAATCTTTTGACCAGTTCTTTAAATCATTAAGGAATTGAAGCCTTGGTTACTTGTTCTTATCTTACCGGTGTGTCACCCAGCCTGGTAAACATGTGCTGCAAATTTCTACATGTGTATCCTGTATACTTCCGTTATAAAGGGCTACAGTTGCCTGTCTAGAAGCTTTGACCATTCTGACCAATCACTCCGACTCTTTTATAAACAAAGGATTTTTACCCACTGGGTTTGTATATATTTAAAATATGTTAATTTTTATGCTGAATATTTTTTTCAGTTCTCAAAATAACAAAATATCCAAGATACATACATATATATTGAACGACAGAAAATTGAAAACACATATTCTCTCATTCTCTCTCTTTTATATATATATATATATATATATATATATATATATATATATATATATATATATATATATATATATATAATCTGAATATTAAAATATTTTTGTCTATTGCTTTACATCAGGACTAATTTTTTTAATAAGCTGTTCAAATTTCATTTTTGAGTTACATTCCTTTATTTTCAAGTCAAAAAATCAATATATCCTTAATTTCAAATACGATTTAAAACACCTCAGACGGAAAACAATATAATCAATTGAATATTATTGGTGCTTTTAATGAAATTTTTCATGTATATATATATATATATATATATATATATATATATATATATATATATATATATATATATATATGTTTTGTGTGTGTGTGTGTGTATGTGCGTGTGTGTGCTTATGATGTGTTTGTTTTTTTTGTCTGTGTCATTTAATTATAGGATGTTTTAAACTTGTTATATTTTCTCTATACGTGTTTGGACCGTCTACTAGCCTGGAGCTGGAGATAAAGGGTTCTACTAAAGAAAATTTGCTTCTTATCTCCAGACCGATAAACACATATTTCTCTTTTAAAAAAGATCAATGGTGTCAACTCATCTCTTCAAACCACTAACTACAATAAAAAGAAATCTATCTATCTATCTATCTATCTATCTATCTATCTATCTATTTCATCTCTCTCTCTCTCTATATATATATATATATATATATATATATATATATATATATGTATACACCTTGTGCAAATTAATTGAAACAACTGCTTTAGTTTCCTTTCTTTAAACATACGGTCAGTTTTACACCCACTGGAGTGACAGGGTGTATTTGATTTCGATTTTTCCCTCAGATTAGGTCATTTACAACTCTGTGCAGAAATATGAATATATTTTCGGGATGTACGATGAAATTGGCTTGGCCATGACAAATATTACGTCATCCGTTATTGCATCAAATTTTTATCACACGCAGACACTATTGTCTCGACTGTCGATTATTTGCCCTACAGCTATTGTCTGCGATGGACGTTACTCCAAGGAAGCGTACGAAAATTTGTAACGCTGCAAGAACTCGCTGGCAAGACTTACCGGGGGGGTAAAATCAAAGTACATAACTGGCCAGGAAAGTCTCCTGATTTTAATCCAATCGAGAATCTGTGATTACTCTGCAAGGAACGACTTCGTGGAATGAACATATGAAATACTAACATGTGCACTCAGTCATGTTTCATTCGAAAAATGCGTATAAACTAAATAAATACGGAATTATTCGTTTCGTTTCAATTAATTCCCACAAGGGTATATATATATATATATATATATATATATATATATATATATATATAAAAGTGAACATAAAAAGTCAAACACTTAGAGGCGACAGTTGGTTTCATGCTATATAAATCGTTAGGCCACGCTCTATCTCTGATACTGAGCACTTTATCATATAAATATAGCACATCTTAAGACTATATTTCTTCATACATATATATATATATATATATATAGGGGGGGGAGTGATTATAACTGGGGAATAATTTTTGAAAAATAAATACAGAATATTTTTGAATTTGATTATCTATACACGTGTTTTTAAATGCGGATATGATTTGCATTTTAATCTCAGTTTGGTCAACGTAAGCGGAGACAAAACGGAAATAATGGCTCCTTCTGAAAGGTGTTGTTTATCAAAGCAACTCAAGTTAGATAATTTTGGACTGTTTTAGAATGTATTTTAATTATAATCTTTTAAATCTCTTGTTTAGATTATAAAAAAAAACTGACTTTTAAAAGTTGTCTTATCTCACTAGACGGATTAATCTATTTCGATATGAACATGAAACTCCGTAAAACAAAAATAGAAAATATTGATTATTTCTCAGTTACAAAGGCGGATAAGTTCGGTCGTAGATTCAATAACTGTTGTGATTTTAATTATATTTAGTAAAATTGATTTAGCACGACACCTATAAATGATATGTGGAGTAATGTATTCCAACTAGCGAAGGCTTGCCTCTCATGAAAAGATCACCCCATAAACCGTGATATCGTCTCTATATATATATTTAATAATGATCAGTGAATATTTTTAGGAAGATTGTTAATATAAAACAGATAGAGTGTAGGATCGATGAGAGAGTCTTGCGGAACACGTAAATTGATGTAATGTGTTCGGACAATTGACAAGTAACGACGACCATCATAAGGCCAATGTTAGGAAGGACTTGATGAATTGGAAGTTTTCCGAAACACTCTATGCCTCCATCTGTGAGATATCTAAAGTGATCGCTTTCGTGATGTGTTTATTATCCAGTGCTTCATGTCTTCTATACGTCAATCAGTAGATTTTAACTGTTGAAATTTCCCCTAGCTGATAGCTTCAAAAGGTTCCTCCCACATTCTTGTAAAGACTCCATACAGTTCAAACATTTCATGAACTTGCGAAACATTTCACTTTCAGACATTGATTAAAGTGATTTAGCAAGTTCGGCGATACCACTGAACTAAGGTTCCGAAAACACAGCTCCATCTATTCTTTCTATACGAGTAGATTTTATATAACCAAGACTTTTGGTAAGTATGGTAAATTCTTGAGCCGATGTAGTGATATCACAAAGCGTGTACTCTGCGAGGAAAGCGGTAGAGAAGCGGATGGCCCTTGTTGTTTTACGTAGAAGGAGAGGTAAATGTAATTGTGAAGATTAACCTTCCTTTACTAGGTTGACATGAACTCTAGACCATTTATAATCAAAAACATTGAAGATTTGCCTTTATTGAGAATCGTGCAACTTCTCTATTAGGTTGACTTTGAAAATAATTCTGATTTTACCAAATTTATTCTTGAACCAAAAGGATAATTACACTTTATTTAATAATAAATTCACCGTTATTTACTTTTTATTGGTTTCTCTCAATCAGTTCTTCGATATATTCTGAGTAAAATCCAGCCGTTTTTGGATGGGAAAATAGTTTGCCGAATTATTGAATCTGGTTTGCAAGAGAAAAATATTTCTCAATTCAAGCATTATGAACGAAGAATGTAAGAATCTTTTAGATGAAGGACAGTTGGAAATTGAAAATACGGTAGAACAGATCAATCGAGTTACTATTATTTTCCCGTGTTATTTAAGTTGTGCGCAGCTTTACATTTTCTTAGATGAAAACAATAATTTTAATTTTGACGAGAACGAGGCGCTTTGATATATCTTTATGGGGGCATTGGTGGTTCTGGTCGTATAAATATGCATTTAAAATTTCATTAGGTTTTAAGATGAATGCTGTGGCAATCTCAGCAATGGAACAACTTACCTCAGTAATGAAATTCACATTTTCTGTGAGAAAACAGCAATGTTGAAATTGAGCGTTATAGATAATGGAATGATTCTATTGTAAAGATATGTCTCCTCAACCGTTGGCAAAATCTGCTTATAATAGCAATGGTTGCGTTATTTTTATTTTCCGATTTTTACACTATCTTAATATTATCCCATAAATTCTCTCCCGTTCTGTCACCCATGAAATAAAAATAATTGTTTGTACGGAAAATAAGGATCTACTTGCATCAAATTGTCTTGAAATTAAGTGGCAGTGGAAGAATTACCTTTGAACTTTTAAAAGGTAAGCTTATACATTAATTCAGTACTTAAATGCAGGGATCGGTTTTGAGATTTTCTGTAGTTTATTGATGTCTATTCCTCCCTAGTTATTGTGATGATGGCCAAACCAAGAGACATCTACAGGAGCCCGATTAAATGTCGCCCGATCTGGCGGCTTTTAAGCTAGTTTATAATAAAAATTGTACTGCAATTTTGGATACAAAAGGAAAAAGAGTTACTCCCCTTCAACCATGAAAGCAACAATAATGGCTATTATAATATATTAATATATATTTTTACCTTACATGATAAGGCAACCCTGAGTCTGAGCTCAACGAAAATCGTTCTATGCGTTTAACATTTTTAGGGCTTACTAATGAGCTATGAATAATTTAAATTGGACCAGTGGAAGCGTGAGATTTGCTTGGATACACACCTGCACAAACACACACACATACATTATATATAATTTATATATATATATATATATATATATATATATATATATATATATATAAAGAGATAGAGAGAGAGAGAAGGTGTATTTCGGTAACAACAATTCTTTTAGACATGTTTGGTTAATTAATATCGCCAAGTTCTGTCTATCTTTTTTATTTTTAAAATAATTACGAATAGGTAGTTTTATGTTATCGGTAAATTTATCAATGAATATGTCAAATTTTGAATTAATTATTTGTATATGCCAGTCACCATATACAAGAATTAATTAGAAACAGTATATATATATATATATATATATATATATATATATATATATATATATATATATATATATATGAGTGTGTCTGTGTGTTTATTAATAAGTTGTAGACGAAACATGTGTTTTGATTTGTTTTTGAAGGTTTTGAAAGCTATATCTTAGTGTTTTGGGGATCGGTAGGATTGATATTAATCTAATGTTCCTTTATGATCAAATAGTTTTCCTGAACAATTATATATCAAAGATTTATACATATTATTACGACAATGCATATATATATATATATATATATATATATATATATATATATATATATATAATATAATATAATATAATATACCTATATATATATGTATTGATGCATGCTTCATTAAATAATATGGACAAGTTTTGTCTATTTATTTTATGTAAATTCTTTTTATATCGTCTGATAAGGTTAATAACATTATCACTAAATGAAGAAAGAAAATCATAATATTGATACATATTTTTTACTCCTATCTAGGTTTTCCGCTTGCATAAGCCATTATTAAAGTTGAGGATTACATTTTAATATATTAAACAATACACGGACAAAACAATAATGATAGTATATACATACACATATGTACCGAATTCCATACGCTCTTTTTTATATATATATATATATATATATATATATATATATATATATATATATATATATACCAACTAATTTCTCGTCTATAAAATAAATAATTATCGAAGATTTCGACATTCTCAAGTAATCATCACTGCAGGTAGAGACAGTTTCCCTAGAACTAGTGAGTGTTGTGACGTAAACAATGAATGTTGTGACGTAAGCTAACTGACATGTGTGTGTGTGTGTGTGTGTGTGTGTGTGTGTGTGTTTATGCATATATTTAAGGATACAGGTTCATATATTATAATTGTTTTTATTCACTGATTTTTTTTTGTCTTATGAGTATTGATTTATGGATGATGTCTCTTTGTTTGATTTTGCCAGAATTTTGGTATTTGTACTATTGTCCTCATCTTCATTGTCATAATCTCGATGTTTCGGCCGTTGTAAGTTCTGGCCTTCTTCAGATGATATAGGTATTTCGAATCGATTCCTTTATTTCGTCCACCGGATTGTTTTAGTTCCACCTACCATGAATTTTCCAGAATGTCTCAGTTTCAGTTACCTCACTTTAGTAATTCAACTCACAAGTTTATTCACCTTTGCTGTGGCCAGGTATTGAACTCACAACTGTTTTGGTCGAATCACTGGATTTCTTCAAACTACGTTATTATCAACTGGACCAATTGTACGAATTATCAGGACTTATAAACTTAATGTCTTTAGAAAAGTCATAGCATATGGAACTAGAACAATTTACCCCGGTGGGCGAAATAAAGAGGTCGGTTCGAATTCCAACGTATGAAGAAAGTCGGAGCATTAAACGGCTGAAATGTCGCCAATGTGACAATAAGGATCAGGCCAATTCTCCAAACAATGTAAACAGTGTAAATATTTTGGTATTGTTTGTAAGTCGCTGTCTAATGTTAATATGATACATATGTTGCTTATCTTCATCCAACCCAAATCTATTAATGCCATCATAAAACTTACAAATGTTGGAAAAAATCTGTTTATGAACTAAATATCAATAGAAAATCCTATTTCTACATATTCTCATTGACTATAACAATGATAACATTACCACATCTCTGTATAAAAATGTATTAGTTCAGAGTCCTGCATTCTAGACCATAATAGAAAATACATAGAACTGTTGTAAATACTAACCTAATCCAAAGAGCTAAACTCATTAACACGTCTAAAATAGCATACCTTAAAGAATGAATTTATATAAAAAAAATCTTAGTAATAATGTGTACTCTAATTATATAGTCGACACTTTCTAGTCTTGGAAGAGTTCAAAAGTGTCTCTCAGTCATTTCCCTCACACGGGCGTAATATGGTGAGCCTGTCACTGCTCTGTTGCTATTTCCATGGAAAGTGCTTGGACGACCTACACTCCTTCCCTCCGCTAGCTTTAATATATACGGCTAGAACACACAATGCCACTTATATTGTAGCAAACTACCCACATTCCCACCGTATTCCATCGATGAGAACAGACTCCTAAGAGGATCTTTCCCCGATCACTACAATCTTAACCTGTTCAAGTCTAGGGTTAACCGTTATCTTCCCCCACCTCTCGTATAAACTGCCCGATAACGTAACACTCTACCCCAAGTGCTTTCCCTCCGAGCCTTGTACAGAGTGAACCTTACTGTACTAACAAATAAACACCATTCATGAACATAATATTGACGATGACGCTTTTGAAATATATTTCATCACACCACAATTAAATAAAAGACGAAAAAGCAATAAAAATTTATTATAGATTTAGAAAAAAACGTCAATAAAAATAGATATATTAGATTTATAATTTACTACAAAGAATTAAAAACTAGCAAGTTATTAAAAATATGTCCCAAAATGTACAACCCCCTATGTATAGCTGGCCACTCGTATTCGAGGATACCAGTCTACTAGGGTGGCTAGTCAATCCCTATTAGAGACACTTGCTCAGGCGCATTTGCCTTTATTCAAAACCAACATAGCCCACTTGTGGTTTATACTGCAACTATACTGAGCAGACCTTAGTTACAGTTTCTGGGAAAAAGCGTGTTATCTAGCGTGATCAACAATTTGAACAAGGCCAGCACGCTCAAGTCATCGGGCACGATGTATTGTGATTTCGTGCAATCGACAGTACCCAAGGGTTTTGTCTACCAAATTTCAGCTTGGGTCAACACTCGATATGGTTTTCAGTCACATTCCAAAGGTGCCGCACACTGGGATCGACCTCTCCAGTTCGAGAACATAAGGAATCTCCTTCCTGACAAATCGACCATGATGAGATTCGGACCCGGGTCTCATGGTCAGAATGTGAACGTTCTACCCACCCCCACTATATAAGACCAATCTTGTGTACGAATAAGAGTATGTTACTCTATAAATAAACAAAAGAAACACAAAAACGATTTACATAGGATATTCCACAATCACACTGTCACGGAGAATCACTTGCCACCTGTCGGAAAAGAGTATCATCAGACAACACATTAATAATCAGTATAAGGATCATAGTAACATTAGACTTCTACTTACAGACAATATCAAAATACTAGCAAAATCAAATACCAAAAAGTGACATATGATGCCTGACGCAATAATTATACAACAAAAATCAATAACTAAAAGAATTATAACTTAAGTGCCCGAATCGTTAAATGTATATTTAAAAACAACTTATGTCAGGCGTCGTTTACGTCATAGCATTCTTTCCCAACGACACAACATTCACAAGCTCGATGAAACTCGACGATTGTCACTTCATATACTGATAATGACTTGATGAAACTCGAAAGCTTCTGAATTGTTGGATTTCCACATTAGGCGAAGTACGAGTTTTGACAAACTCGAGTTTGAACATTTAAGTTTTTTCGATTTTCTAAAACTTTTCATTTTACAGTTTCCTTTTGTTCTTATTTTGTGCAGATTTATTTGTACAACTTTTTCGTTTCTTTCGTGTTTATTTCCTTTTGTTTGTATTTTTACTCTCCCCCACCCGTGTTTATTGGATTTATTTTTCCACGTTTTTCATTTTATTTGCTTGTTCACAATTTTTGCTTTTGCATTTTATGCCTGCATTAATATATATATATATATATATATATATATATATATATTAAGAAATGGACAAGGTCCGACAATTTATTTATTAAAGATATATTTTTTATGTTTAACGTTGTTATTTCATAGATACAAGTATTTAAGCAAATGCTCTGTTTATGATAAACAGTATTAAATAACATTTTAACATTTTTTTCATAGAAATTTTTCGTTCTTTGACAGGATTCGAATAGGATGCAGGTTCGAATCAAAGAACGAAAATTTTCTATGAAAATTTCTCGGACATTCAGGCCGGTAAATGTTATTTAATACTGTTTATCATAAACAGAGCATTTGCTTAAATACTTGTATCTATGAAATAACAACGTTAAACATAAAATATGTCTTTAAAAAATATGTCTTTATATAAATATATATATATATATATATATATATATATATATATATAAACAGGCCAAGTCTTGTTTGTTACGCTGTGGTGGCTATCTGCCACCATGAAACTAGACTGCCGGAGCAGATGAAAAATACGTCCACACCAGAAAAAACGTGACTGGGCGGAGAGTGTCCCAAAGAAGAAAGATGACAAGTATTATAAGGAACAGCCTAGTAAATTTGATAAATACCTACAATGCAATGAGTACCTCACCATTCCAGAGCCTTGGAAGCAGTGAATGCCAAAATCATATTTTTGCTGACTACCGATGTAAAAAAAACCATAGACTTATTGGAGTCAGTAGAGAAAGCATGGAAGAGGCGTTTAAAAGCCTCAGAATTGCTAGCAAGAAGCAATGCGATGTGGTTTCTTCTCAGTTCCAAGCAAGAACTTAAACAACTCGCAGGAAGTATGTTTTTACCGTTCTCTTTACAATTCCAAACGGAATACATGGGTACAAGAAGTCCAAAAATAACAGTAGAAAGCGTACCAGTAGACATTACGGAGGACAGGGTCGGAACATTTTTCTCTAGACATGGTCCAGTTGACGACGTGAGTGCTGTTAAAAGAAAGTCTTGGATAGCACCGGGAGACATGTTTCTTCAAGTGGTCCTCACAAGACAGACCTTTTTGGACATCCCGAATATTCTGACGTGCGGGGACAAAGAATGTTTATCTTTGTAGAAGGAAGGAAGCCCTATTATTGGGCATGTAATGCAGTGGAGCATATGGCAAAGTCGTGCCGTGGGAAGAAGGTGAAATAACCTACGAAATCTACACCGACACCAGCAGCAGCAGTCGGCGAGTTGGCGGCTCGTCTCGCTCTCGAACAGCTCGTGCTCATTGATCGCGCATACGTGTGTCACAATGTGTCGCCCCTGTTTTCTGGGGTGAAACAGATGATGTTTCTCACGCTGCTGGCCACGGCCCGAACGGTTATTTGGACGAGGCGAATGGAGGAAGTCTTGCGAGGCAACCGCCTTTCTCACCAGAATCTTATCCGATTCGAGGTTCATCAGTTCAAGTCGAAGATTAAAACTGATAGAAAACGCTTGCATTCGACAGTCTTCCGCGAATGGTAGGTGACGGAGGCGAGCTTGGTTCGTTTGAACGGGGCTAGCCTTGATTTTCTCTTTTAGGTCAACCTACGTCACATCGGGGTGGTTTCCTGTGGAGCCTAACCCTTGGTTAGGTTAGACAAACTTTTGTGTACCTCGTTAATGTGATTAAGTGTTGCTCATGGCATGTTTCCGGCCCCCTCTTTGGTTATGATCCAAGATGAGATTCCAAGCCTCCCCAGTTTGTTTGTGGCCTTCTTTTATCTCGACTGGGTTTGCTTTTTATTCCCCATGTTCGTCTATATTTTCATCTTTCCCACTCCCGTAGTGAGAGCTTCATTTTTTCCCATATGCAGAATACAGCGGCCTCAGTTTTTTAGAGTTGGACGGGCCCTACTAACATCATTTATGTTCACTAGATTTTGTGTTTATGTTTAGTTTGTTTTCGGGTTCATGCCACCCCTTTCATTTTTCATCATCACTTTTATATATAATCATTTATTATCATTAAATTTTTATGGAATGGTGTGTTTTGTACGACCCCACTTGTGACGATGCGGTATTATGGTGTATGGAGGATTGATTGGTGACGGACGAGTTTTTGTGGTGAATGGGGGAATTGTTATGAGTAAATGGGTCGTGAATTGGATTAGCTACGTATAAGATAGTGACGATCAACCTCAAACCCCTCCTTTTAGGGCCTTGTGCCGTAATTGTGTGTTTTTCAGAATAAATAATGCTTCTGACCATCATTGTTGTATTTTTTCCGGTATGAACTTCTGACAATTTCTGACAGAATTTCATTGTTGTCAGAGAAATTCGTAATTTGGAAAAGTCGATAATTAAAATTAATCGATACATATTGTCTGTTGCTTTGAATAGTATTTGCCTGAAAGAAAGAACATTTGCTGTCTACATACATAGACTATACATGCATTATTGCAAACACACACATACTTACATATATAGTTTCGTGAAAAATATCATCTTAGAAATGATATACTGCATTTAAGACATGAATTATATATTTCTAATTTTGGCAATAATTTGCATAATTATAATACCAAATAATTAAAGCTGTTTGTATATTTCCTTTTACTTTGCTGGCAAACACCTACATTTCTGTTCTTATTCTGCCAAACCAGCAGATAGGTATATTTCATAATGTCTCT
>CAHIKZ030003325.1:3547500-3567500 GCA_903632075.3 Acanthosepion pharaonis
TAATTTTCTGGAGATTGTTAAATATATAGAAAAATCAATTTCAATCAACTATTTACACTGACTGCTATTAAGAAAAAGATTGTGGATTTGTTGACTGAAAAGGGATTTTCATTTAGTGCATCAGATTGTTAAAAATTCTACTATCTTTTGCAAATCTAATATATAATCCATCTGTAAGTAAAGCAGGGATATTTATACCAGCATTGTATGAGTTTCTGTTTGAGCGACTAGTATTCCTCAACAGGAGCAGAAATCATCATGCCTGTTGTGGAGTAAATGCTACACATACAATGAAAACAACAAGCTACTTCTGCTGTTTAAAGTCAGGCTTACGGCAGGCTTGTCGAACTCTCTACCTTCGGGTAGAGAGGAACCCAGACGTAGCTATGCCTACGGACAGAGTCTCGTCTGGGGGAGAAAGACAAACACGACACTGTGTATGCGGGGTCTACGGGGAATTTCTGGCCAAGCCAACAGGCTTGGAATCGCCCCACGTAAAAACGGCCTCATGTCACTTACTGCCTTGTGGGGAAGTAGCTGTTTAGAGTCAGGCATTTCGATGCCACACTCGCGACAGGTTTGTCGAACTCTCTGACTTGGATACTGAAATACGAGTGAACATTTTAAAGAAAATTGAACAAAACAGTAATATTACACTGAAAGTAATAGTGGGCGATTGTCAGAAAATTCTAAGTCTGAAACAAAATGCTAAAGATATTCAGAAAAAATGTGTATTGGTACAAGCCATGTACAAAAAATCCTTGTTTTAGATGTGGTAAATTACATCTTGGAAAAGACTGTCCATTTAAAAATGCAAAAAGTTACAAGTGTGATAAACGAGGACATATAATGTTACACTGCGAGGAAAAACTAAGAATAAATTCTCATAGGAATAAATTTGTACACAACATTGCGACAGAGAAAATGGTTAGAGAAAACAAAAGGAAATTTTTGAATGTGAAAATAAATAATGTAGGTTTTCACGCCTACATTATTTATGCTACTGAACACTGGTAGTGAATTTTTAATAATCAGTGAAACCACATGGAAGGAAATTGGAATGGCTTTAGTAAAAAAAAATGTCTGCCAAAGTCGAGATTTCAGTTTCTGGTGAGAAATTACTATTTTTTTTTTTTTTTGAAGATATGATTTGTAATGACTCATTCAGTAATAAGCGTGTAAAAACTAAAGCTTATGCATTAGAAATGCTACGGATTTATTTGGTACTGACTAAATGGATCTGTTTGAACATTGGGATTTGTCGATAAACGTTTATTGTAAAAACATAAGTGGACAAGAAAATATTTAAAAAATCAGGACGGAGAACTTAAGGAAGAATTAAAAAAATATTTTCCAAATGTTCTATCAAATGAATTGGGTCGATGTTCAAATTTCAAGGCGGATATGGAACAAGTCAACGAAGACTGGAACAGACGCGAAAGAAATGGTGGAATAATAGAGTTAACCATTCAAAATGGGCTGCACCAGCGGTGTATGGAAACAGTATTAATAAAATTCATGTTTGCGCGGATTTCTCGATAGGATTACACTGTTATTTAGAAATATGTAACTACCTATTTTCAATTCCATATAAAATATTTTTCAAGTTGAACGGCGGAAGGATATTTTTAAAGCTCGATAACTCGGAAACGTATTTACACATTCAGATTGAAAATAAACGGTCAGAATTAATGACAATAAATACGCACAGAGAATTATATAACTTTATCCGACTTCCTTTTGGCATAAAGGTAGCACCAGCTATTTTCAACAAGCTCTGGATACTATGCATGAGGATTACGATTTCATAGTGGCGTATCTGAATGACATTTTAATCCAACCTTTATCTAAAAAAAACAGCATGTTCCGCATGTGAAAACAATTCTGTGAAAAATCAGAGAATACGTATTCAAGCTTAGTGAAGAAAAATGTGAATTGTTTTTGCTGAAAATTAAATACCTTTTTCAAATTATTGATAAAAATGGTCGCCAACCAAACACGTCGAGGGCAAGTGCAACAATATGCCTCCACCAACAAACGTGACCACGTTACATGTTTTTCTTTTTTTAGGGCTGAATAATTACAATCAAATGTATGTACATAATATGCATAAGTTGAGAGATCCACTAAACGATCTGCTTAAAAAAGGAGAAAACTGGAACTGGGAAGATATCTGTCAAAAGGGGTTTGACGAAATGAAAAAAAGTCTTACGTCAGATTTATCATTATCACACTACAATCCAAAAGCAGAAATTGTAGTGGCGTCAGATACTAGTGAGTATGGTATTGGTGCGGTAATTTTACACAAATATGATGGCGGTAAAATGAAATCCGTCGCTCATGCTTCACGCTCGCTTCTACTAGTAGAGAAAAATTACGGCCAAATAGAAAAAGAGGCTCTAGCAATTATATTTGCTGTGAATAAATTTCATAAATTTATACATGGAAGAAATTTTAGATTGCAAACAGACAACAGGTCTCTATTAATAATATATGTTTCAAAGAAAGGAATGCCGCTAATACAATATAACGCCGGGGTACCATATTATTAAACTATGATTTTACGATGGAATACTAAACGATTAAAAACTTAGGATGGATTATGAAGATTCATACCTAAAAAGGTAGAAACATTTGAGGATACGGTCATTGCAGAACTAAAAAGCGAAATGAAAATAAAAATATTTAGTTGGAGGATTTTTATAGCAGACATCCTGGTATTTCACGAACCAAATCTCTAATAAGAAGCTCCGTATACGGGACCAGAATGTACCATGATATTGAAAAAATGGAGGAAGCTCGCAGAGGTTGTAAATGGCGACTAAAACTACCGTTCAAGCGATAGAATCTTGGCGTAAGACAGACACGCCGTGGTCAAGACTGCAAATAGATTTTGTAGGTCGTATGAATGGATCACATTATCTTGTGGTAGTTGATAGTTTGACTGAATGTCCGGAAATTTATAAATGCAAATATCCAACATCTTCAGTGACAGTAAATTTTTTGCATGAACTGTTTGATAGATATGACATACCGGATATCGTAATCTCTGATAACGGAACGCAATTCACAGGAAATGAATTCATTTTGCAAGATGTTCTCTACTGAGTATATTACGACCCCGCCATATCACCCAAATTCGAACGGAGAAGCGAAACAGCTTCGGGAAACGTCCAAAAGATCGTTTAAGAAATCATGTCTTGCAAAACTAAATGAGGAAGCACATCAAATTTTCTGAAAGTTTAATGCGTAACTCCTAACCCCAAGACATCCTCAGGCATGTCGCCGGTGAAATTAATGTTTGCTAGCAAGGTTACATCGGTGTTCGACAAGTTATTCTCAAGTTGAAAACACAAACGGATAACAAAAGCTACACGAAACATTTCAAGGTCTGCAGTAAATTGTTCTTTAGAGAATATAAGGATGTCAAAGAAAGGTGGTAAGACGGCATAATAGCAGCAAGAATCTGGGAGTTGATTTACATGGTAAACATTTGAACATAACAGGCATCATTATTAGATTTAAAAAGTTTCATCGATGTAAGACCTGAAACATTAGAAAAACCGATAACAATGCAATACGATGTTTTCAATGTGAAATCACCGCGGAATCTATAAGAAAAAGTTCCAGAAGATAAGACCTACTGAATGACTGTTAGTGGTTCGGAAACGCTACAATGCCACGTACGTTGGTGAAATCTCCAGAAAGAGCAGAGGAAGATATTATTACCAATAAAAATAAAATATTTATTAAAAAATATTAATAGTAAATAAAGATGTCGTGAAATAGATAGAGCAACCCTCACAAGCCGATGACGAGATACGCGAGTCCATAACTATGAATAAAAAGATTCAGGATAGAGGTAAGAAGAAGCTGTCTGGAACTACTCTTCAGACCAATTAATACAGTCGTCACCGAAATTTGATGAAGCATTACCTCATTATAAGCGCTACCAATAGCATTTCTAAAAATAAGAATGGTCATCAAAAGAACTGCTAAAAAGTAGTTAAGAAACGATTATTTTGCAATTGTATGTAAAGATGTCAGTTTGAATAAAAAGGAAGATTTCGTTAATTACCTAACGTTTAATAAAGTGTAACTGACATGTGTAAGAATATACAATGAAGCAGAATTTTGATTTACTTGTCTTATTCATATACGCTAATTATATATATATATATATATATATATATATGTGTGTGTGTGTGTGTGTGTGTGTGTATGTATGTATGTATGTATGTGTATAAATCTCCTTGTTATAACATTAACATGCTCAGATACATGAAAAATAAAGATATGCATCATATATATTTATTGACATACATATGTGAATGTATAAAGTATAAACATATATATGCATAATTAGATGAATGTATGTATATGTATTTTATATATATATATGTGTGTGTGTGTGTGTGTGTGTGTGTGTGTGTGTGTGTGTGTGTGTTTATGTGTAATCGAAATATTGGAGTTGCTTCTGAAAGTTTCTCGTAACGAATCAGACCTCACAACAAAATCTGTCACTTGATCTGATTTTTGAGTTTTCCCTACCCTCCACTCTCACGCGTATATATATATATATATATATATATATATATATATATATATATATATATATATATATATATATCCAGACCGATAACATAAAAAAGTCACCCTCCTGATTAATAAAACATAATGGCATTTGAAGCCGACGGAAAGACCAGTCAGATCTTATAACCCAGAGTTCTGTAGCATTTATTGTTATTAAATCAAAAAAAATGAAATGACTGTTTTGTACACCCTGCATTATGTTTACTTTAAAACAAAATTAATTAAAAAAATCATAAATATAGAAATATTATTTGATCACTAATAAGAAATGTATAAAATCTTAATTTAAACAGTACTGTATAATTATAAGAAATATAGTAATTTAGATGTTTATAAATAAAAAAAAGTTAATATATAAAATATGTCAATCATATTTGAAGCCCTTTTAAGACAATCCCAATGCATATTATTAAAATTAAAAAATTAATAATTAATAAATAAAAATGCCAATTCATTGTAATGTACGTGTACCCCTAAAAACAGACAGATTAGGAACTCAGTATCAACAGACAGGAATTACAAACCCACAGCTAATCCTTAATCTTTATTTACACTTTGCCATCTTATACTCTGATTCGTCAAAAACGCAACGCCATTTTAAAATTTTGTAATCCCTTTTCCTGATCCAACTTAAAATATATAATTCTCTTTAGCTTAAAAAGAGTAAATCATTTTTCGGAAGTTACTCAACATCTTTTGAGAATGGAACAAAAACCGAAATTTTCCGTTTACTTTGAAGTTTAGTTTTTAGTTCTGAAACATGCTAATTTCTGTATCGCAATGAATACATATTTGTAAATAATAATTTTATAGTATAAACATATATATGTGTGTGTGTGTGTGTGTGTGTTTCTCTGTGTGTATTTATATTTATTTATATATAAACATATATTTTATGTTTATTGTTTATACGTTACTTTTATTGTTATATAAATATATATATATATATATATATATATATATATATATATATATATACTCTTAAGGTGATGTATTTATGGAATCAAGAATAGAGCATGTGTAAATATAAAAGTGAACATTGAATCAACACTTAGAGGTGACAGGCTGTTTCATGCTAGACGCAATCGTCACGCTACGAGTGCTGTTTTTTTTCTCGGCTATTTATACACTGCGTGCCAAATTATTATCGAGATAACTTTTTCTAATATTTCAAAAACATCCAATCATTTCACACAAAATTTTCACCCAATGTTGGCAACACTGATCTGCGCAATCACCGCTATTTTTGTACTGATCTGCGCAATCTAAACAAACTGGCGCTATATTTGTTATCAGCAAGGTGATTTGAGCGTGCATTGTGGGTAGTCTATTTTGGCGGTTATTTTGCCGGAAGTCGTTTTTATCATTGATGTATTTATTTATTCGAGTTAGATTATTTTGTTTGTTTTTATTTATTTTTTATTTTTATTTTTATCTTTTATTTTTATTTCTTATCTTATATAGCTATTTATTTATTTTTATTTTAATCGGTGTCTTATTAACGTAGTAAAAATTTGTTAGTATCACTTATTTAATAGTTTTGTTTTCGATTGGGAAGATAATTAAGGCTATTTATTCAATTTTGGGGTCGATTGCTGTAGTTTATTCTAACTATTATTTTGGCGGAAGCAGTTTTTAATTTGTTTATTACTTCATTTATTTATTTGGATTTATTATTTTTTACTTGTTTTTTCTAACGATTAATATATCGGGATCGGTTTGTTAGTTTGCTTATTTATTTATTTGGATTAATTCAGATTGATTTATTTTACTTGTTTTTTTATTGATTATACTGTATATTTATATTTTATCTTTTCGGCTTTCGATTTTTAAGTAATGTAGTATTTTGTTTTTCGTTATACAACACTTATAGCTATGCTTTTCGTCCGATTTTTGTTTTGATTTTTATAGTCTAACTAATATTTTGGTCAGAATGGTTTGTTAATTTCTTTATTATTTACTTTATTTATTTGGATTTCATTGATTTTGTTTTTATTTTTTATTTATTCTATTTCGTCTATTCTAACCGGGGTTGATTTAGTAATTTGTTTGGGTCAACTTATTTTTTAAGTAACGTAGTAAAGATTTGTTTTCATGTCTGCATTTTGAGATCAGCTCGGATCATTTATTTAAAAATTTATTTTGGTCTGGGAAGGCAATGTTTTCCTCCAAGCAAAGTTTGCAAGTTTTCTTTATTTTCCAAGATATTTTTGGTGTGATGTGCGTTTTGTTTTTAATTTCCCAGATATATTTAGAAAGCATTGTGCTGTTCGCGTATTTATTATTCGTGAAAGGTGATTTGTGTGGATAATTTCTTTGTTTCCAGGATCTTTCAATTACATCTATATATACTTTTTCTTCATTATCTGGTGATTTTATCGTGGCTTGGTATATTACTTTGTTTTGTAAGCAATTACCATTTAAGGGACATTCGTTCTTTACTGTGCAGTTACACGTGGGTTTAATTTGTTCATATGGTTTGTTGATAGTTTTCCTGTTCTGCTTTTTTATTGTTTGTGCCATGTTCACGGTGCATTTGTAACTTATTTTTACTGTGTTGTTGAATATTTTGTGTAGGGTGCTTGATTCCCGGAAGTGTTTTTGTAAGAGTTTTGAAGAAAATTTTTCTTACGTTTGTTTTTATGTATTGCTGTACGGTGGGTTGACCCATATGATGTTTCTTTTCCTGTTGGCTTTTTTTGTGTTCTCTGGTGAATATGTGATTGTTGCTGAGAATCCACTGTCTTTTAGGGCTGTTTCTTAGTCTTTCTTAGCTTTGTTAAATATGGATTCATTGGAGGAATTGTCGGAAATCCTGCGGTTAATCGATTTTGCTATCTGTCTGGGTGATTAGAGGATGTGTGTATATAGAGTGGTTTATCATTGGTTTTTCTGTATGATTTATATGTGCCTTTTCTTAGGTTGAATGTACTGCGTTTAGATTAGTTTTTATATCTCTGTCGAAACCGTTATTTTGAAATTTTTATTATTGCTTTTCTAGTTATGCCTGTGTTTTGTTTGTTGCAGTTTCTTAAGATTATGAAACCGTTGTCCCTGTAGGGTCTTGTGTCATTTCTATCTATTATTTTGCTTGGTTCGTGTAGTAAGTATATACCTATGATTTCGCAAATACACCGTCAAAGTTTCCCATTGTAGTGTCAAAGATCCCATCATTCTTTATCTATGCTTCTTCATTGTAAAATAGTAATGATTTACGGGAGTGTTTAATGATGTCGATTTCGTTTAGTTTTATTATTATTATTATATGTTCCTGAGATAATTGATGGCCTTATCTAGCATGGGTTCTGTTATGGATAGGTAAAATTATTTTATGTCTAATGGTAGGATTTGGCAATTTTGTTTGTTGTTTATGCTGTGGAACGAGTCAATATTTGATTTTGTGTTTTTCCACTGGTTCACTCGTAACCTCTTCTTAAGTTCAGAATTATTTTTTTTTTTTTAGTATCGTTTTACTTTTTTTTACCTAGTTTGCTTTTGGCAGGATTGGTTTTGGAATTTTCTTTTTGGTCTTTTCGTGTGATAAAAAATTGCGCCTTGCTGATGCAACTTATTCGGTCATCTAGGTCTAATTTTTGGGCGATTGCTTTAGCTTCGTTATTGATATCGTGTTCTATTGTTGTGCCTATATATATATATATATATATATATATATATATATATATATATATATCCTTCTACTACTAAGCATTAAATTAAATATAACCAAATAATACGCTTTACTATGAAGTCCAAAATCTAAATCCAATGTACCTATGTAAATAATAAATAAATATATACAAAAATAACATGAAATATGTTTACACGTTCGCTTTCTGACCATGAGATTCGTGTTCGAATCTCACCATAGTCGATTTGTCAGGAAGGTGTTTTCTTGAAGTTAGACTTCTGGATCGGGCGATCCCAACATGTGGTACACTTGAACAGTGCTTGAAAACCATACCGCGGGTTGACCGGAAGTTTCTAAGTAAAATTGGGCAGACTAAAATGTTTGAAGGCTTTCGATGATGAGTTCGAAATCAAAAGTCATTGTGGCCAAGGGTTTGCGCTTGCTGGCCTTGTTCAGATTGTTGATTACCTTAGATAACACGCCCTCTCCCAGAAACCGTAACTAAGATCTGCTCAGCATAGTTGCAATATAAACCATAGGTGGGCTGTTTGAGTGTGAAACATACACAAACGCGCCTGAGCGAGAGCCTATAATGAGGCTTGGCTAGCCTCCATAGGAGACGGGTATACTCGAATACGATTGGCCATCTATTATATATTTATATACATATATATATATATATATATATATATATATATATATATATATATATATGTGTGTGTGTGTGTATGTGTGTGTGTGTGTGTGTGTGTGTGCGCGCATAATCAATAAATTAATAAGTTTATAAATTTAGCAAGCTCAAATGATAAGTCAATTGAACATTATCCGTTTATTGACTATTCTCCCTTTATTTCTTTACTGATCACTTTGATGACCAAAATATATTTTTTCTTTGATGAACAAAACTTCTGCTCTCTTTTGATGACCAAAAAGTTTGCTCTTTCTTGATGACGAAAATGTCTGCTTTTCTTTTAATGACTAAAACGTCACTCTCATTTGATGCCCAAAAGGTCTGCTCACTTTTGATAATCAAATATCTGCTCTCCTTGAAATACTTTAAATTCTATACGTAAATAATTTTACCTAAAAACTGTCATTGATTAGTGTTATATATATATATATATATATATATATATATATATATATATATTCCATATTGAAAATTTCGTAGACTGACAAGGAAGGATTGAAGCTAGAGCCTTGAAATATTGCATGTCTTAATGTCACCTCCTCTTATTAATATCTGCATTGTTTATTTCCACATAAACTAACATCTAAGTGTTCAAACATGTAGCAATTTCTCTTGAAAATAGACATTGTGGTGTTAACTGATACCTCCAGAAAAATGGCTTAGTCCCCAGGAACATTAATGCTGACACGGCTTCAACATAAGTGAATAACGTTCTTTACAAATAGTGCAAATGTAGGAAGCTGAGGATAGAATCTTGAAGATAACCAAAGATCTGGTCATCTTGTATCTGCCACCACCGAGGAAAACATTGATCGTTTTCACCACATGGTAATGGATGACATGCAATTTACTATGAATGTAATAGATAATGCTATTAGCATATCTGCTGAGAGAGTTGAGAATATTCTGTAAAATGAATTTTCCATGACGGAGGCTTCTTCTCGGTGGGTACCATCTCTTCTGACACTTGCCCAGAAGCGTACCAGATTGAACAAATCACTGGAAAATCTGATATTGTTTGAGGCAGATCCAACTTTTTTTTTAAGGTTTTCTAATCCAGGATGTGTTGGCCACTTTGAGACAGAGACGAAGAGATTATCGATGCAGTGAAAACAATTCCAGATCTCATGCTCCAAAGAAGGCCATAGTTGCTTCATCTGCAGGACTTTTATATATAATATGGAAAATATTCATTTAAATGTATTTGTGTATTTAAGCAGCAAATTCTCTTTTAGACATGTATGATTGAATAAATTGCAGACATCATGTCTGCTAATTTTTAATAAAACCCGTTCATATTCACGGATATCCTTCCGTGTATTGATGTTAAAAGACGAGAGAAATGTGCTATAACTGTTTAAATTTATTTTATTTTAATTTCCCAAGTACCAAGAATAACAACGTACATCTTCGTATAAATAGTTATAATAATCAACAACATATAGTTTTGTACCACTTGCACCGCTGACGATGATCTTGGGAAAAGATCGAAAGTACTTGAGAAAACGGAAATAAAAGTTTTAACAGCTATAGCACATTTCTCTCATCTTTTAAGATCAATACACGGAAGGATATCCGTGAGTATAATAGATTTTATTAAACATTGGCAGACATGATGTCTGTAATTTATTCAATGAGAAATATATATATATATATATATATATATACACACACACACACACACACACACACACACATATATATATATATATATATATATATATATATATATATAAATTATGGGCTTATGTTTACTTCCATTCGTCAACAAATTTCTGTCCGTAGTTAGTAAATTAGAAAGGTGTTTTCAGAGTACAAAGAAATACAAATAATATCTGACGACCTCTTCAAACCTGTAGAATGTCTAAATAACTTTATTTCATTTAAAATATTTCAAGTGATTGACCATAATTTACTTTGGTCTTCTTCGTTAATCCCATTGGGACGACTATCCAAGGAAACGAAATGACATATAAGAAATAAAGGATGCAATTTTGAAAAAAAAACTCCTTGCTTGTCGTATTTCCATTTACACACATGAACGATCTCGCTTCTTAGATTGAGGAAGCAAAATGTCCTATTCTGTTTTAATGAAGTTCAGGCATTTCGAATCAGATTAAATGCATCACTTTGATGATTCATTCTCGAGTATAAATTCTATTCTTTATTTTGCTACTGATTCTATTTTTGGTGTGTGGAGTGAATAGCAAGACGAGTCAGATAGGGCAGAGTTTAATTAGAATGGCATTCACCTTGTATAGGTATGGAATTTCGATTTAGTTGTATTGCTTGCTTGTAGTTTTTTGCAAAAACAAATCTTAATCCATAGGAAACTTAATCGATATCATTTTAATCATCTTCCTGTAAAACCATACGGGATTTGTTTTTCTTTACTTTAATATTTGAATATTCCCAGTGAAAAATCAGGAACGATAATAAAAAACAGCGGATTAAAACAATGTGACAAATAAATTGATTCAAAATTTGATGTTATTTATTTTTCATTTATGTTTGAATGAATCTTTATAGACTTCAGTTGTACAATGCAACAAAAAAGGGCTAAAATAATCCTATATTGATTTCTGTTTAATTTAACATTTAATGAATTAGTATTTTCAGAATATTGTTTACAAAGTTGGACAGATTTGATTAATGAATTTTATAATATAATTGCTGTTTTGTTTATAGCTATTTATCAAAATAAGTAATTTAATGAATTATCTAAAAGTAATAAGTAAATCAGAATGTATGATCAAAAATTATACTCGTTACTTAAAGCCTAATTTTGAAAGTACTTATCAGGATTTATTTTCAGCTATCAATATTAGTTATAAGTTACTGGTTAATCTATCAAGTTAGAAACAAGGGTGAATGGTAGAAAACTATATCTATTATACGTTTATTATCTCTTTTATCCGTCAGTATGTCGATTACATTGTAAACGACACAAATTAAACTATGAAATACCATATAAATTTTATATGTCATAGTTTAATTTAGAAAATGTTCAAAGAAAAAATATGGGTTTTGCTTTAGCTTCAAGAACTTTTATTACACCTTTCATTTTTGCATCCCGTTGGTACAGGTGAGTAAAACAGAAAAATAAATGAGGTTATCATGAGATGAGAAACCAGTGTCCACAACTTACCCCGGGATTCACCCACAGAAATTTTGCTTCGTGTCAAGTGAAGGGCGTCGTCCATGACGATCTTGTAGAATATAAAAGAAATATCAGTGTCCATGTTTATTGCCAGATATTTGATGGGGTAATCGAAAAGCTATTTCGAAAGTGTTCTCCCATAGTAAAAAGAAATTTGTCATTCTACAGCATGGTAAGCGGAAAAGTACACTCAGCAACACAATTCCAAAATTCGAGTTAAATGTGACATTCTTCCACATACTTTTTACTCACTAGACCGGACACCGACGAATTCCCATTTCTTTTATAAGTGGAAGAACATAAATAATCAAATTGTTTCAGAGATCAGGAGGGAACGAAGAATTTCTATCACGGATTATTATTTTGGGGTACCATCATAATGTAGATGGTGATATTGGTTAGGTTATGATTGTAGCCATAAATGATAATTGCTGGTAGAATTTCTTCGTTCTCTCCTGATCGCTTAAACATCTTATTTCTTTATTAATGTTCTGCCACTTATCTGATGTGCCAGACAACTTCAAGCGGAGATTCTTTCAGGCTATCGTAGAGACAGGGTTAATGTATTATGCCCCTACCTGGACATTAACTAAAACCCTGGTGACTAAGCTTGATAGAACCAACGCTCAAATGCTGAAAGCTATACTTAAGCTCTCTTGGGGACAACATCTAATTAAATCACAGTTCTATGGAACCATCCCTGATTTTCTACAATCTTACGCGAACGCATATATACTTTACAGGACACTGCTGACGAGCCAAACAAGAATTCGTGAGTGATTTACTGCTTTGGACGCCTCACCATAGAGCAAGAAGTCTTTGTGGCTCAGTAGCTGTTTGCAAGAAAGAATGTCTCTCTAGTGACCTTCCGACCTTGATGCAGGACTGTGAGGGTTGTTGTGATAGACACATGTATGTTCGAGCAAGTTCGACGGAATAAAAATAAATAAACGATCATAACAACAAAACACACCGTGCTTTTTGTTTTTTTTTTTTTTTTGTTTTTTTACAGACTTACAAAAAAACTTCAGCAACTGCACCATACAATAAAGCAAAGCGAGAAGTAATATTGACAGTTTTACGAAGACGGAATGCAATGAACTTAAAATTATGAAAAAACACCCAAGATACGAACTATGAAGTTGAGATGTGAAAATAATGCATGACCAAAAGATTTAATTTCTGCGAAGTGTTTTAACAGACAACGCAAAATGGGGTAGAGAAATCCAAAGACAGGTTTAAGTAGAGACAGAGGTTTTACAAAAGCTGAAAAAAGTATTAAGAAAAACGAAAATGTCATTAGAATTAAAAGAAAGAATACACAACTGCTGTTTTATAACAATCATCTTATAGCGATTTTCTAAGCGTAGCTTAGATGTGGTACAAAACCCGAAAGTATGCTAACCATTACACTGCCTCAAGGTGCCCTTGACGATCTTTTTATATGTCATTGAATGAGAACCAATTTTCTAACAGATGAAACGTAGAAGTGAAGCAATATAGATAAGAATCTAAAAAAGGATGCTGAGGATATCATGAACATTGGAACAACGAAGAAATATTAAAGAAAATAGAAATGAAAATAACATTTATACTTAGAAAGAGACAGTTGAAATCTATGTGATAGATTATGAAGAAATAAGGTTTGAAAAATTTGACACTCACAAAAGTCACACTGAAGTCAAGAGAGACAGAGTGAAACAACGAGTAACCAACCAAACGAGTTTCTGTATAAAGATGATAAAACAGGGACAGGTAGGGATACTAAGGGAATAAAAATTGCTTAGAGATACAATGCGTAAGGTGTTGTCGAGAGGTAGAATTGACTGTGTTCTGAAGGGAGAGGGAATATAAAATATTTATTATGAATGAAAACAAAATAACAATTAAGGTTTACCGCGATGTGACTAGTTGTAAAATATATAGTTTCCCTTTTTCTTACAGCGTATCATTGCATTGTTTAGACCGTATCACTACACTGTTTAAACCGTATCACTACACTGTTTAGACCGTATCACTACACTGTTTAAATCGTATCACTGCACTGCATATATTAGTTCAATTATTAGCTTCTACCTAATGTTGAATCCCTACTCACTAGGACATGTTAAAGACGTTCGTTCCTCCCAGAAGCAATGATTTTCAATTGTCAAATCATTAAAATTCAGGATGATTGTTTAACTCGCAGAAACTCGAAGCCATAAGTAGTTTTGTTAACAAATGATACTTTATACACTGAATAAGTTGTGTATGATAAATTCATACCAGTTATTGTTTTTATAATAGGTATTAATTGGTTAAGGTTATTTCATAAAAGTAAAAATTTTAAATCCAGTATTACAGGTTTAGAAAAATCCGCTATTAATTATTCTTCTCTTTGTGCTATTCCACTTCAGGGTGATCGCCACAATTTCCTGTCTTTGTAGTAAGATTTCTCTTTTGCTTTAACTCTTAATCATAGTTCGGTCAACCATTTCTATAAGCCGGTTAAGAAAGTTTGCACTGCTTTACCATGTCCGTCTTGCCTTCTATATGTCCTTGAGTCTCAAACTTTGTAAGCAGTCTTTCCTCAGTATGTGCTTTATTTAGTTAATCGGTTTATTTCTTATTTTAAATGGATCCTTTTCGTTTCCATTCTCACTATGTCGTGGCCGGTGGTTACATGTGCTGTCCATAGTATTCTCGGTATCATTATATAGAACGATATTCACGCTGACTCTAGTCGTCTCTTTATCTGTGGTGAGATTTTCCAGCATTCACTGCCATAAAAAAGGACTCATATTGCATAACAATTCAATAATCTCTTTTTGTTTCTAACGAAATTTTCCTGTTTATTAATAGTCTATGTAATTTTCCGAAATCATCTTTCGATATCCCAATGTAAATTCACATTTTGATGTCGCATTTACCGTCCTATGCTAAAACACTTCCCAGAAAGATGCCGACGCTGAGCGCTAAGGGGTTAATTTTTCAGCCTTATGTCGCCGGCTATCTGTTGTTGGCCTCCTAATGTTATTTTGATTTTTTTACGTTTTTTTTATAATGTTTTCTTTTAATTATTCTAGCACACTCAGTAACCCTTAGTATTTTATTGGCTTTGTTGCCTTACTCAAAGTTAAAATATATATATATATATATATATATATATAGTTCAGTATTTCTTTCATAGTTTATTATTCATTCATTCATAGCTCAGTATTTCAAGTGAGTGATGAGAATTTCACATGAGAGTTCCTACTTTTTACGGATTGGTTCCCTTTAACATTAATATTCTACTACATCTTTTCATATTAAGAATCATCATCTTTAATTTAGAAAGAAATCAGCCTTTCAAGTTGAAATGAATGATATTTATACATATAATGAATCACTCTTTAGAATAATGGATCTATCTTTCATGTATGAGGTACGAATCTACGTAACTGATTATCATTTTATATCAGAGATTACTTTTTGTATAATATCAGTAGAAATATCTTCCATGTTTCAAATTTCATATTTCTATGTAGATTTTCTCAGATGGCATTGGTTCCACTTGTTCTTTATAATTTCTTATGATAATTATTTTATTTAAGGCATTCACGCAATAATTAAAGCTTCAATGAGTACCACTAAGAATACGCTAATCTAAAACTTATATCTTTTTTAGCAGCAATACATATATAGACATTACAAATGCTGTTAAAATTTCAGCATTTTGTTGTTCATCAGCATCATCTTGTGACGGACCATTTAAAACAAAATAACTTCGCTTTATCAGTGGGTTATGAATCAAGAATCGTTGAAAGACGTAATGAAATAGAGATCCCTGAAACCAGCAGTATATATTCGGTTTATTGGCAACAATAATAGCGAAAATAGGTCTTCCTTTCCGATCACTAAGTCTCTAAAATTACCAAAATGTAATCGCACATAAAAGCATAGGAGAATGGATTTGTTTATTATTGTTATTTGAGTGCCCAAGAATTAAGCACAAGTTGAAAATAGATCTGGTATAAACAAGATAATTTTTTTTCTTCCTTTTTTATAGTCTTTTATTCACCGAATAAAATGCCGCGGAACCATACAGGGTAGGGTGTTATTGAATGAATTTGTATGATGTAAGAAAATTTGTAGGATTTGCTGAGAATACTGTAAGTTATATGGAAATATAGGAAAAATGAATAGACAAAGTATTGAAACATCAACATCCGTAAAAACTGTCTGGTTCAGTTTTCCGAGGGCACAGCCAAAATTGCACACGTTATCAATGAATCGAGAAGCCCTAGCGGAAACTATTACATGGTGCAGATTTCATTCACAAATTGGAAATACAACAGCCCCGATTGTACACACCTGCTCATGAGTTACTCTGAAGTTCGAATATCTATCGGACGGATAATACAAACTGAGAAAACGTTTTACTCTAGCATACTTCATAAAGAGACAAACAATCAAGGAAAGAAGAATATACATACATACTAGAAACACGTGTACCCAGAAAATCAAAGTAGCAGAAATTCTAGTTTAATAATCATCAATAATCATCATGTCTAAACAGGAACCAAAAAGTTCTATCGCATGCAAGGATTAAAAGTCTCACTAGGTGAAGACAATATATATATATATATATATATATATATATATATATATATATATATATATATATATATATAAAGAGGGTAAAGGCAAGGATGCGTCTTCTCACACGTCCTATTCAACCTATACATGGAAGCAATTCTTAGAAAATTGGAAACCCTACAAGGTTTTAGCATTGATAGCCACAATCTTAACAACATATGATACGCAGATGACACAGTACTGATAGCAGACACGGAAAAGAAATTACAAAATCTCCTACAGAAGGACAGTGAGAAGAAGAGACTAAGCATAAGCTACAAGAAGACAGAATGCATAGTCATCAGTAAAAGGATGAGCCCGAAATGCGATTTGCAGGTCGAGAACTTTACAATCAAGCAGACGCGGAAGTTTAAATATCTGGGAGGCATTTTGACAGAAGACGGTAAATGCGCACACTGAGATCCGCGGATGTATTGGGTTGGCCAAGGACACATTCCAAAAACTGGGCAGTGTATTCCGAGACAGGCGGATTTCTTTGGTAACAAAGAAAAGAATACTGGCCTGTTGCATGACATCTGTCCTTCTGTATGGCACAGACTGTCTGACGATTTCCTCAAGGATGGACTCGAGTCGACAGAGATGTGGTTCTACAGAAGGATGCTAAAGATATCATGGATCAAGCGTGTGAACAACGATGAGGACATAGAGAGGTTGAAAACAATAAGCAGACTTATACTTAACATCAGGAAGAGGCAGCTGAAGTTTCTGGGACATGAGGAAGGAGGTCCTGGAGAATCAGATACTCACGGGTCGAATAGAAGTAAAGAGAGACAAGGGAAAACAACGCGTGACATATCTGGCGGGCTTAAACAACAGAACGTGATCTGGTGAAAACAGAGGGAAGGAACTTGTTGAGAGCTGCATGTGATAGAGAGAGGTAGAGAGCCATGATCGCCTACGTCCTGAAAGGACATGACAGAGAAGAAGAAGAAGGAGAAGAAAGAAAGAAAGAAAGAAAGAAAGAAAGAAAGAAAGAAAGGTGAAGAATGGTTTCAAAATACTGCTCGGAGATGAGTTATTAATCCCTACCACCATTGAATTATTTATTATTTTCCAATTTAAGTGCTACTGGAGAATGTTGAATGGAAGAAATAGCATAGGGATGACTCGATTTTGTTCGTATTTATCAAAAACATAAGAATCCTCAATTTGTTTCAATACTTCAATAAAAAAAAATGAATGATCGAACACAATTTCTATTTTATTTCAATATTGCAATATATTTCAGTGTAAAGAAAATGTGTTTAATTTTTTTGGACTATATTCCTAGAGTTTTTGCGTATCTTTGAGGAGACAAACTTTATTAATACCTACACAGGAGAGGAAACAGTGGAGAGACAAAATCGCTCACGTCTTGAAGAGACCCGACACATACAAGAAGAAAAATCATAAGAAGAAATTAGACATGAAATTAGCTTGTATTTTAATCCTTAATACGCAAGTGAGTTAAGTCCTAACACCTGAATACTCATAACGAAATAAAGGAATTATATTACACAGGGAATACATTTATTCTGCATTGCCTCCTTCTTGTAAATATGCTTAATCCAACGCTCCTCTATTAACTATAGAGATAGAACGTTACTCTATTTATGGGCCATGTACTTTTAAATCATTCATGGCTTTATGCATAGTCTCTTTTTTCTTTAATCTAAATACTTTTCAACATTATAACTGTTGTGGAGTCCGGTATGAAATCTGGTACCAATAAATAACAAACGCCAGGAATGAGTATAGGAAAATAATGTATTAACGTAATAATACAAACTGGTAATGCAGGTTAGTACTTCCAGGAATACGGGTTAGTAGCAAAATATCTATACAGTCTTTGGTATTGAAGTATCGCTGTATGACTTCTTACTGAGTCTACGTGCTCGCTCGCTGTGACTCCTACAACGCTGTTACCTCACCCCTCACTCTTCCGGTTACCTACAACCTTTTACTCTGTCACTCTGGACTCGACTCGACTCTTCGGTCTTGCTCTCTCGGTTCTTCACGTAGCCGTAGTATATGTATATACTGGGTGAGTCCATTTGTGTAAAAAAGGAGAGAACCCCTCAACAATAACGTTGTATCTTTGTTATCTCATCCATTCACTTATACACGTTAAATGGTTACTCGATGTTTTTTCTGTGGTTCTTTATGCCCTGTGGATGTTAGATTCTCGAAGTCTAATTTCCTCATTATATGTCCTATAAATAGCATCTGTTTCTTTCTGATTTTAATTATAGAATAAGATAAAGGAAACATTTCTCATCACAATTCCTTTAAAAATTGTCATGCAACAGATTTATTGCTTTATCATTGTATGTATATTTGTAAGCAATACTACTTTTAAAAGCAATTTTAACAATAATGTTTTATAAAAATATTCATTTAAAGGATAACATTTTTATATACTTTATTGTAATCATAGAATGTCGTAACATATAATAATGATGACAGAGAAACAGAGAAAGTAATAATATTGTGATATAAATAATATATTCTCAACTTTTTATCCATGCAGATGATGGAACTATTTACTCCTGGATTCTGATCAGTCTGATAAGGTCAAATCGGCAGCTGATCTCAAAAATGAAAAACAATCTGTCGTTAAATGAAGCAGTGATTGGCTTGCTAAATATAAATCTTTCTAAATGAAACTGCTTTCTCTCAAGCATCTGGGAGGTACTTTTCTTTCTTCAATCAGAATGGCTGATGCTAACCTCCGGGTGAGTGACTCATTGCCCCTTCTCGCGCTAACATTTTCCGCCGACAGGAAGTCAAGTCCGAAAAGATTATATGGAATCAATTTCTAGGTATACCGCTGGGAAATTTAGTTAGCTTTGTTGTTCTAGACAATTCTTCTCAAAAGAATATATAAAAATTTATTATTTTGTTCATGCATCGAATACTACCGCCGCATCTTGTTTGAGGCTCCTCCTATGCATTTAGAAATTCTTAATGAAATTAGAAATTCTTGATGAAATGCAAAGAAGAATCTACAGTGTTTTTAGTCCTGCGCTGTCATCTCAAATTCAGTCACCTCTCCACCATCATAATGTAGCTCCCTGTTTCATTTCTGTAAATATTTTCATGGTAATTTTTCTAACGAACTTTCCTCTGTGGTACCTAGACTTTATGAATTTAAGAAGAGTACATAATTGATATTAATAGATTTTTCTTTTTTCACATACTCCCTAACACTCAGTAACCCGTTGAATCTTACTAAGTTGCCTTGCTTAGGATGAAATGATTAAAAAGTATATTAAATAAATATAATAATAATATTACAAATAAATACTTTTTTTATATTAAATCTCATA
>CAHIKZ030003325.1:3572500-3762500 GCA_903632075.3 Acanthosepion pharaonis
TTTTTTTTTTTCTTTTCAAACCGGATAAACCTCCAGAAGAAAAGAGTGTTGTTTATTATTATCTGAAACTATTTTCTGAATTTCCTATAAATACGTATCATTTTTTTAATCGTTTCACCCCAAGCAAGGCAATAAAGACACTACGACGCAAGGAGTTATTTAGTATTACAGAATATAAGAAAAACTATCATTAATAATTGAGCACACTAATAGAACAATAACTAAGACAGAAGATAACGATTGCCATTACATTTAAATTTTTTAAGATCAAAGTTAACTGGAAAACAAGAAACCGAAAGAGATTTCCACAAACTCGAAGTTCGATAGAAGAAATTAACATAGAATTTCCGGTTAAACCTAATCATTACAACTGTAAAATGATGAGACCTTGACGCCAATCTAGTACTGCACATAAATTCATGAATCTAAGTACGATAGGAGAAAGTTCTCATCAAAATTGCCATGAAAATATTTATAAAAAGGGGAGATACATTACGGTCGTGAATAAGTTACCGAAGCCGAGATGGTAGGTCAGGAAAAATTCAATCACTTATTCATCTTTGGATTTTATCAAGAATCTCTAAATATATACACAGCATTTTTTTTTCATTATTTTATCATACATACCAATTATTTCCGATAATGAAGTGATAGTTTTTTATGTTCGTTTCTATTTATCTCTGAGCAATTCACTTTTGATATTTTCGAAATGAAATTCCGGTTATTTCATTCAAAAACCTAAGTAGCAAAACTAAGCCGTATTTGTATTAAGAAAGGTTTATACATTCAATATGACCATTCATGTACGAAAAGTTCGTAGTCTGACTATAAAGGAGTTGTGTTAGAGTTGTGGAATCTTGCATGCATTAATTTCAACACTTCTTATTAATAACTGCTTTGTTTCCCGTTAAATTGACATGAGGCCGTTCAAAATAATTTAAAACTAACTGATATCACCTTGTCTTGAAAATGGATAAATTTTGGCATGGTGGTGTTTTCAAGTACCTGCAGAAAAAAGATTTCGTTCCCAAGGACTTTCATGCTGACATGGTTTCTACATTAGGGGATAACACTCCAGCTTCCCAATTTCGTACAATACTAAAAGTATAAAAGTGAATTTAGGAAAAGAAGAGAGAGTACTGAAGATGAATCCAGGTCTGGAAATCCTACAGCTGTCATTACAAATGACAACATTGATCGTGTTCACTGCATTGTGATTGATGACAAGCGGTTGACTATGAATCAAATAGTTAATGTTATTTGCATATTTCGTGAGATTGTTGAGAATATTCTGCACAATGAACTTGGCATAACGATGGTTTCTGATCGGTGGGTGCCACGTCTTCTGGGACCCGATCAAAAGCGCACCAGGCTGATCACATTACGGGGAAATCTGATATTGTTAGAGGCAGACCCAGCTGATTCCTTGTAAGTTTCCTCACCCAGGATGAGGTCTGGGCTCACCGTTGTGTGCCAGAGACAATGAAACAATCTATACAGTAGAAACACCCCCTCCTTTCTTGTCCCAAATGCAGTTAAGGTTGTTTTCTTTTCTGCAGTGAAGTTTATGGCTTAAGTTTCGGGGATGCAAACAGCATTGTGGCCACCAAATCTATAGATTATACTATGCTATCTTGCTCAGGCAGTTACCAAATGCTATCAAGACGAAACACCAAGACAAATTGACGAAAGGGAAATGATTTAAATGGCTGATATGTGTAACTGTGTCATTGAACTGTGTCATTGATAAATTCTTCAAAGTCATCCTTTAAATTTACCGGCTATTATCTTTCCTTGTCATAAAAAAATACTATTTATGAGATGCTAGCCATATCTGCTGTTGAATGACTTTGGGGGGCTAATAGAATGGAAGCGTCTCCACCAATGGGGGGGGTGGCAACCATTTCAACACAGATGGAAGAAGTATGCGGACTGCAAGGCGACGTCATATTCCATGAGAGTATATTTTTAAGCCTATGAACTTTTTAGCCGACCCTTGTATAACTTATATATGCAAATGAACATATTTACGTATATTTATATTTACGCACACTCACATTCCTGTATAAATATATATAAATTTTAACATAGATTCACATATATACACAGCACTGAATGTACATAAGTTGGTAATCTTATGTTGAAAAGCCATTTATTTTACAAAAGATAAATTTTATCAACATAATCTTCTTTCCTGTCAATGGACTTAACCTAACGCTTCGCATGAATACTACTATTACTACATATATCGAGTATTATCCACTGAATATTTCATATAAAAATCAGCTAATAACTATGTCAGGCTTCGGGACCAATGGTCTATCGTTCAACGACTGTGAATGCTTGTATGTGATCATATTTATATCATGTATGATATCTTTAAAACCGCGTTATTTCATATAATTAAATATACAAATGTATAAAGAAAAATACAAGCAAACTAAACAACTTCTTTTACAATACAATGACAATTACTGCTTGCAGTTAAACTGTGTAATTAACTTACCGTTTACAAGTTGACTGTTTGGGTTAACAACTTTACGACAGACAATATATGTTAAAGTGTTATACGTCTAAATTATAATAATGATGTCCCAGTAATTTTTTTTTTTTAGTTTAGAACAACACTGTTCTATAATCGATGTTTCGATAGAAGATAAATATGACACCAAATATAGAAAGAGACTGGCTGTTGAAAGTGTTATTTCTTTTTTATCCAAATGTATTTGTTACTTTGAAAAAGAAGATCCAAGATTGACAGAGAAAATTTGAAAACAGTAGTTCATTAATCAATACTCTACAAAGTCAGGTATTACATTTTATCATGAATTTTTTATATAATCATTTTGTTACAACGCAAATACGTTAATTTAGAAAGATGAGAGGTGATAAGCTCTGTAATGTCCTTTGCGTAACATATACCAAGAAAGTAGGCAAGTTATACAACAATGCTTCAAATTATAATGTCGGTTAACTAACAAAGTAATTTGTCAGTTGTTGTGTTAAAAGCGATTGTGGATTTGTTTCTTCTGTTTAAAACGCGAATATATTAAATGATTCCCCAACATTACGGTGAGTTTTCAGTATTTATTCAGATTTATTTCTTAGTACGTGGGTAGGGTCAAGGACATTTCAGCTCCACAGTTTCCTTTCAGTTTCAGTCAGTAGCAACAGGCAACACGGCGCGAATCATCAAGTCGATAAATATAAAGATGCCGTCGAGTCTTTTCATGAACCGAGGACGAAAAAAACACATACGCTACCCCTTGTCGCAGATCCAAGTGAATTTATCAATGAGGATTGTAATTAGAAAAATAAAACTACCTTTAATTAGAACATGAATAAAGTTCCATTTTTAGAGGGTCTATGAGTCTGTTCTGTTAAAATTAGTAGATAGAAGGGATCCGTTGAAACATTTAAATATTTCATGTGACGAGCTACCTATGTATTGGCGAACTAATAATTCGAAGAAAAAAAGAAGAAATAGTACTTTATAAACACCCACAATGAGATAGATAGATAGTGAGAAGAATGAAATAGCGATATATAGATAGAGAGAAAGAGAGATAGAGATACTGTGAGAATAATGAAATAGTGACAGATAGATAGATAGATAGATAGATAGTGAGAAGAATGAAATAGCTATATATATATATATAGAGAGAGAGAGAGAAAGAGAGATAGAGATACTGTGAGAATAATGAAATAGTGACAGATAGATAGATAGATAGATAGATAGATAGATAGATAGTGAGAAGAATGAAATAGATATATATATATATATAGATAGAGAGAGAGAAAGAGAGATAGAGATACTGTGAGAATAATGAAATAGTGACAAATAGATAGATAGATAGATAGATAGATAGATAGATAGATAGATAGATAGATAGATAGATAGATAGATAGATTTAATATATTGAGGAACATAAAAATGTGTTTGCTTTAAGGGAGTGGAAATTTGCTAAGTAGTAATTGACGACATTAGATTTCCCATCATATTGCATAAGGGTAAATGCTTTAGAGAAAGAAGCATTACTTCTAATTTGTCTACACTTAAAGATTTCGTCAAAGTATTTTCTTTTGCCTTCAGATGTAACAGCATTTTATTTTCTTTGGCTACCAGCAAAGCTCGACACAAATGAATTCTCACAGCTAATAAAACCGGTATTGGCCTGGTGCCACGCCCTCTGATAGGGAGAATGTGATTACTGACCCTCACCATTTTCAGGTCTAAGAATCAGGTTCCTTGATGGCTTCACACGTAATGCATGGTAACGACGTGAAAAATTAAAGCAATTTAATGGGTAGCATAAGCATCACGCTATAGCTTCAGCTAGTCATGCTGATTGTCACTTGCTGCTCACTAAAGTTATTCTTTAGATATTCTTTCAAACCAGAAAGGGCCAGATAGGTTTGAAACACCGTTTCCCATACAATCACAGAAGTTAAGCAACTGATCAGCATTTAGATGGGTGACTGCTTAGAAATACCAGGTGTTGTAAGAGTGGGTGTGTCTATGATGCAATGGATAATGGCTAGGAATTGTTAATGCTGTAACCAAGTTCCAATTTCTGTTGGGTTCGTTATATCCACTTACACGCAAATAACCTTGAGAAAGGTATGATTCCATTTCTTCTCTTCCCCAGCTATGGATTAATTAGTAAGACTTGTATCTCTAAAATCATTATTATCTCAAAAAGAAAATTTACAATCTACAACTATTTCCCGGCTTTAAATAACATGCAAAGTTTTGATAAGTTGGAAAAAGCGAATTAATTAATCCAATCAAACCAGAAGGTGAATACAAGCATATCAATTGAAATTCGGCCTGGCAAAATTATATATATATATATTTAAAAAAAAAAATTCTTCATCCATGTTAATTTCCTTATTTGGACTGAAAATTTAACAAATGTATTTTAGGTTAATTTACTGGAATATCATACCATATGATTTTTTTTTCTTAAAATCCTAAGATTTTTCATTAAATATTCATATTTGATTACTTCGTATAAATGTTATTTTTAATAGGTACACGTGTTTCAGTTTTTACACTTGATTTTGTTTTAATCTGAAATCAATAATAACCGGTCTAAATTCGTATAAATCTGAACTAGAAAACCATGCCTTCTTTAATAGATAATCCGCCTGGCTCCTTTGCCGAAATGGTCAGTAAAAAAGAGATGCAGGTTCCATTCCTGTCAAAGACACAATTTTTCTTTAGTAGGACTTTTAAATTCAGGCGGGTTATTTTCTGTTTAAGAAAATAAAACCAGGTTTAAAAACTCAAACACGTGCAGCCACTAAAATACCGTTTATAGTGATATGAAATAATATCGAATAAAAACATCCTTAAAAAATTAATAATTGATTATATATAGTATAATATGAAATGTATTTGCACATGAGCAAGTTTCAGTAGAATTTTGTTACATTTTTATAAATGATTTTCATTTCTGTTTTGAAATAGGCTTCGAAAATTAGTGTTAAGCGTTAGATGGAAAACATATATTTGATTTTCTTTATTTAAAAAAAAAAACAAATTATAGAAATTTTAAAACGGTAAAAAACCCTTCAACGTGTTTAGAGTTTGAGATTATATCACACTGAGTCATCGGTTCTCGTAAGATCACTAAATTTAAGCAACCTAGATTTATATTCTTTATTTATAATTTATATAATTTTTATATCTATATAATTTATATTTTTCCTAGCAGCATGACGCGGCGTTGCCAGTGCTTGATTCAAAAAATCGTACGACTCATACAGAAATCGCTATCACTTGACTTGAATATTTTTGCTCTTCCTTGCCTTTAAAGGAGTGCCCTTTGCCGTGCTGATGTTGCTACATGCCTTACTTCTTGCCTATCTCACACTGTGAATTTTTTTTAAGCTCTATGCTAAACATTAAATCTGTTACGAAAAAAGTACTAAACAAAATGAACACAAAACGACCAGCTTTAAAAAAGGATTCGTAAGTGGAAAAACAGAATGAAAAATGAATATTAACAACAAATACTTTTTCACACCCAACCCAGTTCTGCGGAATCAGAATCAATGTTGAGTTTAAGCAAGCGAATGAACCGATTGGAGTAAAGTGCCATGCAGATTTAAATTTTTCCCACTTGTGACGAATGCAGCTATCGATTTTTTTGCATGCTACCATGCTAGTTAACATTCGTGTCAGTCAGCTGTTGGCTTTCACGCTGGCCAATAGAATCTTCCTGTCTATTCGTGGCAGCCAGCTCACTCTGGCCAGTACAAAATGGCCGCAGACTACATGAAAACTGCCGTAGAAGCATGAAAAAATCGATTATTTCCACTATGGATGGGAGTTGGGAAATGCAATGTCGGTCTTGGCCTTTCCAGTAACTTGGATCATCTGCATGTAAATTTTGGTGCAAATCCGTCGAAAATTGTGGCCGTGCATTCATTACACACACACACACAAACACACACACACACATCCTGCCTTTTATAGATAGAGATATTATATATAAAATTCAAACATATATAAATATATATATACAAATATATATATAAAGACATATACACACACACACACACACACACACATATATATATATATATATATATATATATATATATATATATATGTAAAAATTAAAATTTATCAACTATGCTAAGAGTAAATAACGAAAAATATAACAACTGGCAATATTCATTATATTGTCTCCATTTATAGAAAATTATTTATTTACCTAAGACGCAAGGAGTTACTGAGCTTTAGAAAATATAAGAACAAGTCTATTAAGAGCGAAAGGGAAGTAAAAGAACATATATTAAGAACACAAATGATAGCCTAGACTGAGGTAAGTTTTCCCTTTGTCTTTATTCATATTGCTTTTTTACGCTGATGCTCTATTTATTTTACGCACACACATGCCCACACGCAAGTACACACACACACATGCACGCGCGTGCACCCACAGACAAACACACATATACATATATATATATATACTTACTATTTTTATGGGATATATCAGTTTTATTATATCTTCTATTATTATTTTCGATATCGTTTTTAATTGCAACGATATTTAAAATTCATTTTAAAATAAGAAATATGTTTTACCAGAAACACAAAAGAACCCTAAATATTGCAACAACGAAATCGTCATCATATCAATGAGTAGCATAACAGTGACGATATGTTTTTACAGACAATATTCCGGGCACATCAGCACCTTTTTTCTGTCCAAAACAATGATCGATATAAAAATGTTTAATATTAGCTTTATTCTCATTGTTAATATTATTTTTTAAAAATATCATGTCTTTTCAGTAAGTAGGCGATTATGAATCTCCAGAAATTCCTTTCCTGTTCTATTTTCCGAGGCACGGTTTGATCTTTAGGTTTAATATGAGGAAATGTTCAGTGGAAGCTAAGCAACGGATCTCCGGTGCACATGATAATGATACAGTCGGTGCAAGCACATGATAAAAATGGATTCTGAAGCGAAATATAGAACCATTTGAAATATTTTGAAGTGAAAAACAATGGCAGTTCAGGAAAGGCTTAAAATTTGAAAACTTTGTGGAACTTTTGAAAGTATATGTTGCACAAAATATGTGGGAAGTTGCAGAAAAAAATAAGTTAAAATCAGTCAACACCTTTGAAATATATTGGGAAAAATATTTTGGGAAAGGAAGTCGATTTGTAATTTTGCAGTATGACAGCGACAACAATCCTATTGCAAGAAAAGAAGAAGAATATATATATATATATATATATATATATATATATATATATATATATATATATATATATATAAAAATGAAAATGTATTATCTATGGTAAGAATAAATAACGAAAAAATATAACAACTGGCAATATTCCTTATATTGGCTCCTTTTATAGAAAATAATTTACTTATCTTAATCATTTCATCCGCAACGAAATCAATTAAGACACTAAGATGCAAGGATCTACTGAGCTTTAGAAAATATGAGAAAAATAAGTCTATTAATAGCAAAAGAACATATATTAAGAACACAGAAGATAACGCTTAATATTGCATTTAAATTTTTGAAGATCAAAATTGATTTGGAAACCAAATGCCAAGAGCCTTCCACAAGCGAGAAGTTTTATAAGAAAAAACTGTTGGTATAGAAATTCTGGTAACATCTAGGCATTTAAATTGTAGAATGATGGGTCTTGTCGCTAATTAATTTCTGCGCTTAAATTCATAAAATGTACGTACGATAGAGGAAGGTTTATCAGAACAATTACCGTATTCATTGGCAGGCATAAGGAAGCTAAGTTCGGTCGTCAAAAAGTGACTAAATCCAAGATGCCAGCGCAGTTTTTTCTTTCAAATTTATCAAGAATCTCTCTCCCTCTCTCTCTCTCCCCTCTCTCTCTCCCCCCTCTCTCTCCCCTCTCTCTCTCTCTATATATATATATATATATATATATATATATATAACAGGAGCACCAAACTAGATGCTGTAGCGGAATTCAAAGCAAGGATGAGTGGTAGACTTCTAAATATTTATGTAAATATCTTACATAAAATTAAAACTTGAATCTAAATTCCTGCTAAAAATATGCTGATATTGTTTCAAATATTTAAAGGTCTTCACAATATAAATGTTTTAAACGTATATGTAAGGAGGGTAGCATGTGAACGATAGTCAGTTTGACGATTTAGATAACAACATGCATCTTGTCCAAATCGTCGAACAAAATGACGTGAAAGCCACTGTAGAAGTACATATATGTCGCAGCCGTTACACCAGGATTTTCTAGATTGGTAAGCGTTGAAAAACCGACAAGAAGCAGTTATCCCTTTTCAGTATGTGCGGGGGCGTAATAAACTGCATCTATAGCGCGACTTTCAAGAGAATAATGGACGGAGAGACTAAGCAACAAGGAAGTCTTAAAGAAAATGGCAACAAAAAGAGTACATATAATTACAATCAGGAAATGGCCGCTGCAATTCCTTGGACGCATAACGAGGAAGCTGCGCTTGAAAAATTTAACGCTCACTGTGCATAATGGAGAAGAGAGCGTTGGAGGAAGACAGCGAGCCAGTTATTTGGCGTCTTTGTGTAAATGAATGATGGAACGGTGTGGCGAGTGTCTTAGAAAAGAGAGAAAAACTGCTAAGTGCTTTACGAGATAGAAAGTTGTGGAGAGTCATTTACACTGATTTTTTTTCTTTTCACAGGGACTATCGTAAGAAAATTCTATAATTTAACACATCATTTTAGGAAGAGTACTAATAATTCCTGATAAAATAAAAATGTTACTTCCTATTCTCTTCATCGTTTTTTTGTTATTTATTTCAACAAATTCAACACGCTTGAGTTTTGTTTGTCATCTCACAGCACCCTTCTTAACGTCAAAGGCTCAGCAGATACCAGACAGTTTTTAATCAGACAAAGTTTCATAATTCTATTAAGCTTCTTTTTTTTTCGAAAGTCTAGACACAAAATTGTCAATATTTTTTTTAGACATCTATTATAATCATTATTTACTTTATTCGTACTATTGTCGCCATATTTATTACAACGTTTCGGCCGTTGTACACTCCGGCCTTCTTCAAGTCGTTGGAATGTCGAACTTAACGCTTTATTTCGCTAACTGGGGTGGACTGTTCTTTCGGAGGAAAATTAACAGGAGATAACTGAAACATGGCACGTGGAACTAGAACAGTCTACCCCAGTGAGCGAAATATAGTTTTAAGTTCGACATTCCAACCGCCTGAAAAAGGTTGCAGCCTGCAACGACCGAAACGTTGTAATAAATATGGCGACAATGATGAGGACAATAGTCCGAATAATGTAAATAATGTACATAATACCGCATCTCAGAAATATAGACATATATCTATTATAATCTTTATTTTATATATACAAATACACCCGGTCTATCTGAAAGTAATACACATACTAGGTTCAACTATAATAAAAAAATGAAAACGTTAATGAGAAATTTCATTACAAATAGTATTGCTCTATTTCAAGTGTCTATTCATTAATCCGTTTGGGAACACAAGGTGGCGTAAGCTTGGATGTACGGTTAGTTCATGGATAAAGGCTCGGAATTGGAACTCGGGGAGCAGAGTTCAAATTCCGGTCAGGCTAATTAAATTCCATCTCTTCTCTCATAGTTAAGGGTTAATTAGTAAGATGTTTATCAACAAAATATTGTATTCTCAAAAAAGAAAAAATTATTACAATCTAAAAATGTTCTCTGGTTTTGAATAAATAGTAAAAGGATGATAACCTATAAAAAATCAATTCATCAGTTATACACTAATATTTTGTTATTCAGTTTAGAAATAACATTTGATATATCTTTGAGTGATAGATCAACTGTGTGTTAGAAGTTTCATACTAATGCCAGTTTTGCAGTTGAGAGAAAATACAAAATCTCCAAAACAGCCAGACTTCCTTCTTTAGAGCCCCGAAGTCTTTATAAAGTATGAGATATTTCATAATGCTAAATGTTCTTTTGCTTACTGTGACTTCACCCGCGCCTCTCTGCCCCCGTGCTATCCTGTGACGACCAATGTGACTTGGTATTGGTCGCGGCGCCAAATGTGACGTTCTAACTCTTGGCTGATTCGGATGGGAATCTGGTTAGATTCGGTATCAGCTTTGTCGTTCCCAGCTCGCCTCCAACGTCTGGTTACCGAAGTAACTGCTTTGATTTCTAGTCTAACCTACCCACGTTGTGATTTGATCTTAGGTAGATGAAATCAGTCGCCGGGCCGTAATGCAAGCCGAATTCGAGCAAAGGTGACATCGCACAAGTATATGTAAAAGAAAATAAAGTAACAACTCGAAAAGTTCAAATGTTTTTAAAAAAAATTAACAAATATTTTTATATCTGGTTGCTGAATACAGGACTGTTTCTTTCTCCCAAACCGCTAATATGGATACGTGACACTTTGCATTTGTTAGGCGAGTCTTAATATCTTAAGTTGTTTTCAATAAATGGTTTTTGGTATCTTCAGGTGATATTCGTAAAACTTGTTTTGGTAGTGTGAGTCTAAGTCGTTCTTCAAAAATAAATTGTTTTTGGTTAGAAGTCTAAGTCGGAATGCGTGGGATCTTTCAGTCGGCTTCCTGCGAGGCTGGTCTCCGAGCTCACAGCTCAACTCTGCGTCTGCTGTCTGCGTATCTCCAACTCTTCGGAACTCTGCTCAACTGCCACTGTCTGCTCCGTTTATATGGACGCCGACGAAAACCGCGTGTGGGCCTGTCGTGGTTTGTGTTCCTCGATAATTCTAAATCCACAATAAGGATTTTCTTTGTTTTCGGACAGGAAAATTTATCACTTTCCATTTGGAAAGTCCATTTTTGGAAGTCCATCTTTCTGCTTTAGAGGGGTTCTTAAGGGAATCGTCCTCCCAAATTCTTCCTTTCTCATATTGGTATCTCACACCAATCCCCTCAGAGGCTTCAACAGGCCTCCCCTCCTTCTCATATGTTTACCTTCGCCCATTGCTCACACCATCATTCAGCCAATGAACGCTCAGCTGCGTGGGTGTGGCTAGTATGGCCTCAGTCCACAATTATCGCCAAAAGAAAAAAAAATATCTTCCTTTTTTCTTTTCTTTCTTTTCCTCGACCAAACACCTACGACTCGTAGTGTGGTCCTTAATCTCTATCTCAACCGAATGTCATCTGGAATTTATCAACGAGATTTTCGTCAAATGATTATCATCAGAATGGTCAAGTGAATCTCTTTGTAACCTCAACGCCTTCGTACTCCTATCGTCAACAATCTGTTCCGGTAACAAACCCTTATCATATCCAGGTCTGGACATAAAACAGGTGTCTTTTCCCAAAACCAAATGACACCGCCGAAAGATAGTTAATGGTTTATTCTTTCCTTTCTCTCCCTTCCCTTCTTTTTTCTCTGGGGTGGCCTCAGCTGATCTTTTTTCTCGGTCATCTTCGACCTGATTACGATTATCTTCCAGCATTTCGTTTTGTAGGCCACTTGACCAATTTGAAATTTTCATTATTGCCATGGGCAGATTGCTATCTATTCGCCGCCTCATAGCATAAAATAATTCCGACAGATCCGAGATCTTACGAATTTCCTATCTTGTGCGAAAAAAAATTTTTTTCTCGCAAATTAAAATAAAATCTTTACCACTTTTCTTTGTTAAAAAAAATAACATCGCTCAGTATGTCTTTCATGATAACTTCTTCTCGCCTTAAGTATTTCTCGTTTTTAATTTTCACGCAAACGCTAAATAGTGTCACATTACTATAAACTGTAGAAATGGTTCTTTCGTATAAAGTTTTCCTACAGAACTTAGGCGATCAATAATCTTTCCAAATTCCTGGCATTTGTGGTTCTTTTGTCTTTTTGTTTTTCTCATAAACCTTGTTCCGCCATCATTTTACTCAAGCTTGCTAGGCTAGGTTATGCATTGGTTTTTCTGTCCTTCATTTCCTTTAATCTGTCCTGTGAGTATCAATTTTTCAAGCCATCTTTTCTTATTATGTACCCTAGAATTTTCAAGGATCTCTTCCCGATGTTAATTATGTGGACTGTTTGTTTACAATTTCTCTAAAACTCACTAATTGCTCACATGTTTGGGCCATGATATTCACAGCATTCTTCTCTAGAAACCCGTTTCTGATATTTTACGTCTCTTCTTCATCTGAAGATTACGCTTCCAAAAATCAAGATATTCAACACAAGGGAATAATCACGCGCTTATAATTTCTAATGCTCTATATGTTAAATCCGAGAAAGGTTCTACAATCAAGAACATTATGAAGACAGGGAAAGTGTATTGATTAAAATAAATATTTCTAATTCTGTATCAGATAGACACTAATATATTTACGTTAAAAGGTTTATACAGCAAATACGTAAATGAATATAAAATATCAATAACATGCTTATCTTACAAAAATGTTTCCTATAAACTAATCACATTCAGTTTTGTAGCCTTTATTCCAAATAGCCGAGAATTAGGAAAGCCGTACTTAGAGAAAGTATGGAAGGAATTGCTTGCCATATTTATAAGTAGGAGCATTTTATTGTGACAGTAGAAGAGAATAGTAAAAAGTATGCTGAGTTTTATTCTACAACAGTCAATTCAAATGAATTATATAAGAATTACAAATATAGAATATTTTAAAAATATTTTCTTATATTTTAACACCTACAGACACCTATTTAAAAAACAAAACAAAAATGTGCAACACATACATTTTTGTATATTTTAAATTGTTGATAGATTTAGAGGTTCATTTACAAAACATGGGAATAAGACATGAAAAGTCACCAGTCATTTGATGATCGAAATCTCTAAACATTTTTTTAAATTAATATCTGTGTGGGCTGAATTAATTTCCTTTATATTGTGTATATGAATTTTTGATACGTGGGTTTATATTTACGTTGACTGTGTCTATGCGTAAGTATCATCAAAACTATTAGTAGCCCTAATAGGCGAAATACGTTTGACGTGAAAACAAGTTTTCTATTTATTTTAGAGAACGCTTACACTAAACATTAAACGAAATAAAATATTTATAAAAAAATGTATAGAAAACACTCGGAGTTAAACTATTTTCAGTGCTACGATAGTATATCTACCAAGGCATTTGCGTCCTACCGTAAATGACGATGCACTCATAATTGGTGGAAAATTCTCAAGAAAAACGATGATATGTTTATTGTTTTTTAATTGACACCAAATCAGTTTACAAACATTAAAACCACTATCTGATTATTTTTTATTTTATTTTTTTATTTTTTGTATAAAATATTGGCAATGATTTTTAATAGATACCCAGTTCACTTTTCACTGCTTTTAACACTAACCTCTAACATTAACCCTAGCGTATTTCATACTTCCAACAGTCGGTAAAAGTATCATACCATAGTAGATATCTTACTATAGTAGAAAATGAACGGCAGATATCATACCATAATAGCACCCTATTTTAGAAAGTCGGTAATCGTTAATTTCCGGGACGTACGAATTTTTTTTTTTTTTTTTTTTTTTAACTGCATTTTGGATAAATTATATTACAGGCTGCCCTACAAAAACAAGAAATTTACAAAAAGCAAAGAATAGAAATTTAGTTGGTTAAAACAGACCAAAAATACAAATGATAAATACGGTGTTCAAACTAAAAATTCTGGCTAAATTTCTTGGTTGGATGTTCTTTCTTAAAGAGAACAATCACTTCGCGTTGAAAATTTGATAACTGCGGCATCCTAGAACAGCAAATAGTGAAAAAATGTATTTTAATATTTTTTCATTCATTCGTATACTAAAATATATAGTTAATTTTTATATATGTTAGTTAATTTTTTTCATCATATAGTGATTAAAAAATTAATTGTTTTTTTTTTTTGTGGGGCACCTGTAGTTTTCGAAATTTATAGAAGATTATTGGTCCCATACTTTGCTTAAAATTAGGAATTACTTTTGTAAGTTACCTTTAGTTCAAAATTTAGTTTGTTATTTTATATGTAATAATTAAAGAGGGGAATATTATCAAGATGTTCTTTTATTTCATGCTTCCGTTTTCCTAAAAAAAATGTCTGAAAGTGATACAAAATGTCCATTTACGACTGATCAAAACATGGAAATGTCAAAATTCAAAAATTTATGTCTCTGGAATTTCTATTTGAACAAAAATGCCGGCTTCATTTCAGTAGGAAAAGACATACGATTTATTACACACACCTGCTGAGTGACACATAAGTGATATTAGATGTACTTTAATGAGAAAGTAAATTACAAGTCATTCGAGTTGATATAAACAAAACCCCGTGAAGATAAAGAATGTCTCTTTGATTGCCTCTGGCAAAAGTCCCCTTTCATTTACTTCCCTTATTTTCCTCTCTCATCTTCGCTATGTTTGTTTTTCTCCTTATTTCTGTCTCTGTCTATTTTTTCAGGCTTTTTCGAACACAAGTCGACAAACATTTGCAATGATGTTATTCAATGTATTTTAATTGTAGACATTTCAGATAAGCTTATCAACAAAGTCAAGTTGCAAACCGATAGCTAAATGTCTGTTACGTTTCATTACTATCAAAACAATGAATTCAGCTTAGTATTCCATTCTTTTTGAAGAAACGAAATAATGGTCATTAGTAACCTTAAAATGATCTCCGCCCCATTATGTTTTCATGTTTCACACACACATATATATATATATATATATATATATATATATATATATATATATATATATTAGATTAATTATTAGTAGAAATAAACGTGGAAATTTCGCGTTTTTTTATATTTCAATTCTACGACTATAGAATATGCATAGAATATTCCATGTTACCACATAAAATATTTGAGCTTAGCAACTCAAACAAAATTTTCCAATAACAATCATAAATGTAAATGCGGGTCATTATCTAAAGAAGTAAGTGAGTAAAAATGAAACAAATTTCACAAGGCTTATCCAATTTCAGTTACGCCATTGTTAAAGATATGGCAGTTTTATCGCCTCATGTAATTCACATATTGCACCATTCTTTATTTGTTTGTTTCTTTCTTTCTTTCCCTAACCCCAAACAGCGCTTTTGATATAAGCGTCCATCCTAACAATTACAGGATTGAGATATAGTTTATCTAAGTTAACGGAAAGCGTGTTAGTTAAGGAATACGTAAAGTTATAATTACTCGTAGTATTCATGAAAATTTTACGGTTTTCCTAGTTAAATTTTCTGATGAAATAATATTCTTAAGATAATGATTGCATAAGATTCATGCGAGATCTTCGACTATAATAATATATATATATATATATATATATATATATATATATATATATATATATATATATATATATTACAGCTGAAAAGGTGCAAATGGATATGCAACACAATAAATATATGTTCAATGAATGTGCGTTGAAGACGATGGAAGAGTCCATCATATAATGTATATTCAGGGAGTAAATATTCAGTCAAATTAGTTTGGTTTAAATTAACTGTCAATGTGTATCTATTTATTTTTTTATTATATTTCTCCAGTATTGTGCTCGAATTTGTGGATAAAATGTCCAAAGTTCACATTTTGTTATTTTTATTCAAGTACTTCTGACTATTCATTATCAAGTACCAATATACTGTTTAGAATTCCATCGTCTAACGCCTTTCTCTACACACTTGCATTCTTTGAGAAGCTGCAAGTTTTAAATGGTGTAGCTGACGTTCCGTGTAACGACTTTTGGAAAATAATGCCGTGAAAAAGAATGCGACTTATTTATTTTATTTATGTACTTTTAATACTAAAATAATATATGAGAGCATTCATTTTCATATTCACATCAAGATATTGTTTTTTTGTGGGAATGATATTTTATTTCATACTGGCTCTTAATTTTGTATCAGAATAGCTTCTAGGGTTTTTAATCTTTCCTTGCTGTCGGGTAATTTGGTGTAACGTCTCATTTTCATAGTTATATTTTGGTCATTCATGATGTCATGGTTGAGGTGTGCTTGAATTGCACTGAGTTTTAACAGGTAACACACACAAACATAGACACACACACACAAATATATATATATATATATATATATATATATATACACACACACATACACAAAAACAAGTTTTATTTAATAACATGGGCATTTCTAATCCCTTTCCACCTCCCGGCTTAAGTAATTTACAACTGGATTAAAATGTTAAACTGTCTAAAATTCACATTACTCGGACTGTTGTCCGCATCTTCGTTGCTATATTCTGAACGTTTCGACCACCGGGATATATTGTTCTATTTCCACGTGCAATGCCTCTTTCATTGTAAATATAACAATGAAGATGATCCCTAGTAATGTAAATAATGCAAGTATCCATAATACCTCCGCTCAGAGATATAGACAGATGTTTAAAATTCATTTTATACACTCGAGTTCTTTTGACTAGGATCATTATCCATAGTTGCGAGGGAACAGTATTTTAAGCAAGAGCTGTTTGACAAATTCCGATGTTTTAAGATTACTGGAAGTAGAGTTAGGAGTGCCATCATCTTCAATGGCAAAATTGGAAAGCCTATAACTATTTTTCTTCCTTTTAGGTCATTTTATACAGAAATGTACAATATATAGATCAAATATTCAAATTTTCTTGGTTATTGTTGCAGGAATAATCAGTTGCTTATGACTCCCGTAATGAAAATGAAATAACTGTTAAAGCCTGAATGTCCTGCTGTAGACGAAAAGCACATGTATTATTTGTTATTTAGGCTGCACAATAAATAGTGATAGTTGTTCGCTTCATTTACGATTGCAACCAGGATTAAAGGCATCAACTCAAAATTTATGCTTATACATTATAGCCTGCACCCTTCTATTAGTTTTTTTTTCATTTGTTCGCTTTTATATTTATTTGGGTCTCTTTATTTAATGCCCGTTCATCCGCAACCCAAGAGAAATGTACAGTGGCCTGATTTTTTATCCAGAAGAAATAAACTACATCCAAATTCAAAATCTAATTATGTAATCCCTATTCAACATAAACAAACAGTATTTGGAACTAGTATGGATTAGGTCATCCACTTGCTAGTTTCAGTGCTTGTATTGGATTTTCCATGGATTTGATCCAGTTATCAACAATCGTCTGAGCCATATTTTGCCACTCGTTTCTTTAAGGGTTGTCACTGACGTGATTTTGGCTGGAGGCTCTCGAAGTCTTCGGTCAAGGAGCTCCGAAACTTGCTCTATTCGATACATGTCAGCATTTTGGGCTACTCATGGCAGTGACTTGATTGCTTGCGATTGCTTCCAGGCCTTTGCTACTTTGCTCCTATGACATGGCGCTGCATCTTCTTGAAAAAGGAAGACAAATTTGTCAATCTGATTGGTTTCAAATAGTGGGAGTAGTCCTTTCTCTAATATTTGACAGTATTTTGGACCATTCAACCGCCTGTCAACAAGAATCAGCTTTCACTCCAAACTAGACAGTGGCTCACACCATTACTACAATCCTTCTATATTTCATGGTCGCCTGCAAGCATTCAGTGATCCAAGTCTCATTCTGATTTTTCCAAACGTAAAAAAATCTCGAATTAGAATATTGGCAGAATTTACTTTCATCTGACCAAATTACAGACTGCAAAATTTCATAATCTTTGCCCTTAAAATCTCTCTCCCAGTCCATTCGAAGGTTCCTGTTAACCTCTGAAATCAAGGGATTCTTTCTGGCAACTCTTCTTTCATAGCCCAGCTCTTTCAGAGTCTTTCTCGCCGCATATGATGACATTTCCATGCTGCTGGCGACATCTTTTACGTTATGACGACTGCTTCTGAGGACCTTCCTATTCAGTGCCCTTATCGTTCGCTCAGACACGATCCTTGGTCTTCCTAAACGTTGTTTCACACGACAATGGCCTTCTTCATTAAATGTATTGACAATATTATTAACCGTTTGATGATTAATCTGGAAAAAAACTAGCAATTTTTCTATTTGACTGGAACACACTGATGCCATCCTATTATATGCCCTTGTTGAAATTTACTAAGTTCCTTAATTCCACGAACTTTCATTACAAAATATAAGTCAACTATTGTTCATAGATGAGAGTAGCTTGATACTAACACGTTATTGTCTGAAAAAAAAAGAAGAGACGTTATTAAAGAAGCCAAAATTGCTGTAATAAAGCGTGGCTAAAAACTTATCATAGCCCACTGTATATTGGCGTAGAAGATCCATAGCTATCCAGAATACTGGTACGTACTTCTTCTATATGCTGCTTCTTTTAGATGTCGTTGGTAATCATAGCTCTTCACAATATACTGTCCTTTGCAATTCTTAATAAATTTTGATTTTGTTTATCTTTCCTAAATCCCGCTCTGTTGTCCCTTTCCTCTACCACACATGCCTTCAATCTTTTCTGTGAGTATCAAATTTTCCAAGCACACTTTCCTCATTATATGCTCTATAATTTTTAAATGTCTCTTTTGATGTTAAGTATGAGTCATTTATTTTTCTCTATTCTTTAGAACTTAAGTCTCTTCATCTATGCACTTAACACCAGAAAATACCTAGCCTATTGAAAATTAAAACCTTTATATTGTTTCTATGTGCTGATCCCCGATGAAGTAAATCCTTCTAATAAAATGTTCATTTTCTAGGACTCTAAGGACGCATTTTGGTGAAAATAAATGCGTTTAATGAAAAAAATCTTTTAATTTTATGTAGAATGGAAACAAATTTGTAAAACATCCAAAAGTTGATAAAAAATAATTTTAACCTTTTCGAAGTTGTTCTTTGCTGATATATTTAATTTATCTATATATTAGTTTGGCCGGAAAATCCTGACACAAGAAGCGGAAAGCAAACAACGAAATTTTATGAAGCAGCAGCAACATTAGGTTAGGCTAGCCAGAATGTCTTTACTCATTTGATTACCAACCTCCGTACGCTAAAGTTGTTTATTGTTTCAGCGCAGTTTATAACTCTTTGTGTAGGCACCGGCTTAGAGAAATGAATTGGGAAGAAAGTAGAATTAAAGTTTTGATTCCCTACTTAGAAGCGAGAAACTTCTACAAGCGCTGCTCTGAAGGAAATTTGCTATACTAAAGGAGAAGCCAGTCATTCAGTCGAAGGTCTCGAGGTGGTACAGATGTTTCAATTTTACCTTTAACGATCAACCACGTTCCGACAAGGAGCCTTTAGTGGCAGAATTGAATGTTCGATCTTCTGCAATCAGTCGTGATCTTGTGAGAGACCACGAGAATGGCAGAAGATCATCGAGAATGATGAACTTTATTTTGAAGAAATTGTGTTGCTCTATAAAATGTTGTTGTTTTCTTTCTGCTTCCTAAGTCAGAACATTCTGACCAACCTAATATTTCATTTTTTTACTCATTCTTTACAAAGTTTTACTTTTTATATAGACCTGACTACAAGAACACCTACAGACTAATTAAATTATTTTTCTAGGGTTGAAAAATTTAATTATTTTTATTAAGAGAAAAATCTAAATCAAAATGCGAACATCAGTTCTCAAACGTTTTGGAGACCATATATGTTAAATTTTCGAAGCCTTATATATGTGAACAAAAAGAATGGCTGCTAAGTTTTAATTACATTTAAGATCTTTAAACTTACTTGGAAACAACTCTCTTTTAATTGACTAGATAATAAAGTAATATTTTCCATTACTCCTCTCTTCATCCAATTTGAGGTGTTAACATCTCCTGCGGATAAAGCAGATTGGTTTGCTCGTAGATTCAAACTCTATTCGACCCATCTAGAGCATCATTACCCGACTTGCCTCTTAGAACTGAGTCCCTTTTGAGTGATATGCATATAACTTCTTCCATCCTTTCTGCTATCATCTCTAATCTGGATCTATACATGTGGAGGTGATAGTATCCCTGTAACAGTCCTTAGAAATGTGCTCCGAAAATAGCTCCTGTTCTCTCTAAACTGATCTATAAATGCCTCGCTGTCTTTTGCTTTCCTGCTTTCCTCTTTTTTCCAGTCTTTAAGAAATCAGGTGAACCGTCTGACCCTTCGAACTATCGATTTATTAGCCTTCTATCTTAGCAAACAACTAAAGGCCCTAATCAAATTTTGATTTAGGATTCGTAGGGTATACTTTCAAATAAGTAATGTGGCTTTTGCTTCCCAAGATCAAACTCTAATGTACTAAATATTATTATTGAAAGAGTGTGTCAAGCTTTAGATAAGACTGCTGAAGCTCAGGCTGTTGCTTCGAATATCTCGAAAACGTTTGGCACGGTTTGGCATACTCGCATATCATCAGTTGAAAGAACTGATATTTTCCGGCGAATCTTTGTGCTTATTCAGTCTTTCTTACTAAATTGCGAAATGAAGGTTATCCTGAATGTCCACTCTTCTAAATCTTTTTGTATTAATGCATGTGCCACACAAGGCTCAATCCTTGGACGTAGTTTGTTCTTAATCCTGTTGACATCAGTTCTCAACTTGATAGCTATACTGATGACACAAGCATTTACTCATGTTTTGATAGTAAGCCTGATCACTTCGATAAGGTTCAATTGGCAACTGATCACATGAGTGACTTACAGTCTCTTGTTAACTGCTACAAAGAGTACCTTGGTAATTTTAATGCCTCCAAAACGAAACATGTCTATAAATTACCTGAAAGACTGCTGATACTAACTTCCTTGAGAGTAACTCGTTGTCTCATCTCGAGGTTACTTTCTCGGCTGACATTAAGTGAAAATATACTGAATCCATTGTTAGGTCTGCTATAAATTTCATTCACTGTGTCGTGCTACAGAATTTTTCTCTCCTTAATCTATCTTACATATCTATAAGACTACTTTTCACCCCTGTCTTAAATATTAATGTCAGATCTGACCCACTGTCATTGCTGTATATCTAGAGATTATATATTTAATCCAAAGAAGAATTATTAATATTATTGGTTCAGACACATTGTTTCGATTTCAGTCCTTCTAACTGCGATAATGTAGCTTTCCTGAGCCTTTTCTATAAATACTTCCTTGATAATTGTAAGGCAAACCCTCCGCTATGGCATCTAGATTTTATTAAAATCTCTGGAGGAATTGACGGTCCAGATGGTGGACGGAGTAAGGAGTAATGTACTTACCTGGGTCCTTGTTGACTAAAAGCTCTTACATTTTTACTAATTTTTTTTTATAGTTACAGAGTCTCGTGATTCTTTACCACGTGATCCCTGAAGCGGTTCTAATATTTTTTTCCCTCATTTTTTTTTTCGCTCTTCTTGTAACTCAATGTAATGTATCAGGCGATTAATCTTCTTCGCGGAAGGAAATATCTTTCGTAACTTCAGGTAAGTACTTTCGCTCCTTTTCCCGGACTGCGATGTCTCTGGTTTTCTTTTGTGTCGAGATTTTCTCAACATTCTCAACTCGATTGGCTGCAAGGTCTCAACATTTCACAGTTGAATTGGCTAGGTATAACCGAAATGCTTATGGTAATAGTTTTATTTCTCACACTTCTCGGTTTTGGAACTCACTTATGGTTCAGCCTTTCCAGCCATCTTTGATCTTCAAAAATTAAATTCCAATGTCATTTGTTACTCTTGATTATGCTTCTATTGTTCTATTTTTCTTATTCACATTCAGTAACCCATGGCGTCTTAGTGGATGTACTGGCATATATATATATATATATATATACTCATATACACACATATATATATATATATATATATATATATGTGTGTGTATTTTATTTTACTTATAAAAACAAATAATCAAATATATTTATATATTATGTGTATATCCGACTTAAAATATATCTCCAGTTTGTAAAATTGTTTTCTTTGCCGAAGTACTACTTTAATGGCATTTTAATATCACCGGTTTTATTTTATTTATTAATTCGCTTTGTAATCATTATTCGGAATTCTATAATAATATGTTTATGTATTTTTGTTATTGTTGTCTTAGTGATTTCTCATCTTCCATTTTAGATTTTCATGATAGTATTTCAGCTCAAGGCTCGTTGAAAGGGGACTTTTAATTCTCACCTCTCGCCAAAATATCACAAAAGTCAAAGAAAGTTGGGAAATATCATCTGGGATAGGAATAGAAAACTAGCAGAAAAATAACGATTTTGGTCAGAACTAATTGTGAAAATTTATGACGAAAATGTTACATGTAATTACAGAAATAAATAAAAGAAACATTAATATCACCAATGGATCTGGAATAGACATTTCATGATGACTAAATTGATACTACTTCTAGACTTAAGCTTCTGCTATTGAATTGTTAAAGGTAATGGTGAAAATAACCGTTTCCATTTTAGTTACTCTCAGTTGAAACTTATAAAATATTTATACTAAAATTGTTTCAAAAAATTAAACTTCTCAAGTACAGTAACTGTTATAGCTCTTTCTAATATCGATATAATGTTATTTCAAACATTATAGTTTTAGGTAATGTGTAAATTTAGTAGCTTCATATATATATTTATCTTCTGATTACAGTCAATTAAGGACTGATTGCAACGTACAACCTATCTAGCCTGCTTGATCGAATAGATGGCGGAGCAGGATTTGGGGGAGATGGCAAAAATGCAAAAGATTTTAACATCTACAAAGGACAGTAAAATGTACAGAGCCATGATCGCCAACGCTTTGAAGGTATACGTCACATAGAAAAAAAAAGACCACTTTTTCTTGTTGCTGTTGTCATATCACTGATCATGAAAGCCATGCTCCTATGATATGGAGGAGAAATTAATTGAAAACTGTTTCTAAATTAATAAGTTTTCTTAGCTATTTACTCAAAAGGTCGAACGGTAGTAGACCTTGAAATTTTTGATAAAATGCAGCAATAAAATGAACAATTTCAATAATCGGAATCTGTAACTATTGATCGCAAATAAACAATGCTCTTGATAAAATTGAACACCATAATACATCCATCTTCTCGAAGCTTAACATCCTCCCCCGCCAACCAGGCCTTAGTCTTCTAATCACTATTTTACCCACTTTATTATTCGCTGCTCTGTCGTCCCGAAATAGGTTTCAGATGTTTACGTCTTGCTTTTGAAAATATTCGACATTTAATGATCGCAGTCTGCTTTCAGTTCCTGGTTGCTCAAGAAGATCTGGATAAAAGGTTTTACTAATTTGATTTTTCTTTAGATCAAGACGTGGAATATATTGCCATTTTTTTCGTTAACCGATTTGAAATGCTCATTATTGGTTTAGTGTAAATGTTTCCAAGTCAGTACTTGCACAATGTTAGTAAAATCTCAGAAGTAACTTTGACGTTATCTTACCTTCTTATTCTTTGTGAGTACATATTCTTTACGAAAGGATTCATAAATGTTTATAATTTTTAGTTTCTTTTTGGTGAAGTTCAAATCTGATTTAAGCAATCTGTTCAACACATTTCAATCGTCATGATTAATCAGGGAAAAAGGTAATGTTCTTACGCAATAGACAACTGACAAAAGAGATTTTCAGTTCAAGTCAATGGGGAAGAATTAACTTAAGCTACCGAGTATAAACCCTGATGGAAGATTCAGCTGAAACAACAAATAAACCTATAGAAAAAATGAGATCATTCTTTCAACACTTTTGCCAGTACGTATATTTTCATTTCTAATTAATGGAGACAACCAGTAATTTTTCGGAAGGCTTATCCACAAATTGAAAATCCTGACTGTTACACCATCTTCAGCAGCAGACGTATCATGAATTTGTGTGGCGTAAGGTCACTGCTAAGCTGACCACGTGATTTTTTCCCCTCGTTATAACTGGTTTGAAAGCCGGAGATGTATTTAATCTTTCGTATATATCTTTGACAATTAGAACAAGCGGGTATGATCATTGTCCATGCCAGATCACAGTCGATGTGATTTAAAGCTAGACTTTGCCAGGTGGCTTTTGATTCTATTGGGGAAACCTCCCCCTACGAGTTGATTCAGTCTATGAAGCTCTCTATCCAGTAATACCAAATCATCAACACACCAGCTGAATAAATAAGCATAGTGGTAGGTTTACTCCACTGAGCAAGATCTCCTTTCCCCTCACAAGAAATTCCATCCGCTTTTGACATGTCTTTTGTTTTTAATGCTACTAGGTGTCTACATAAGCAGGTAGTGCTGGTTGACATGGTACTAATATTGCCTGTGGTGGTAACCAACATACTAAGCTGCAAATACGACAAGATAGATTCACATATATCTGAAAACAGAAGATCATCCAATGCAGTATATCAACTCCTTGAGTGTGACTGATTTACCTTCATATAAAAAATTCCTGTCTAGACAGCTATTCAGCTATATTAAAGATATTGAATCAGCTCTTGTATAATACCTATAGTAAAACCTGAATAGTTCCTTTATGGAAGGACACGGAATTTAGTCTATATGTAGCATGAGGGTAGGGAAAGTAAGGAAATATTCCTGAATCCGATGAAATCAATTGAATGAAATGTTTTATCACAAAGAATATTGAAAATATATACATCAACATATTTAATATATTCTCCTTTTTGAAGACAGTCTAAGTGAGGTTTATTCAATCAGTCTAAGTGACATTTATTCCTGAATAATGTTCTCGGCTCGTGACTGGGGTAATTGTGTAATTCTTACCAGTGTCACTGCTAGATGTATCTCTGGATATTAAATGTTGCTTTTCCGTGGGAAACAGATACATCTAGCTAGGAAGTTGGACTCAATCTTTCTAACACAGTCATTCAAAACTTCATTGAGACAAAAGATTATAGATCCAATTTAAAGATTTTTTTTTTTATCATTTCATCCCAAGCATGAAAATAAAGTTACTAAGATGTGATGAGTTACTGAGTGTTGGAGACTATGAGAAAAAAAAAACGTTATTAAAGAGACTGAAAAATAAAACGACAGGAATTAAGAAGACAGAAGATAACATAGAACTTACGATTAAATCTAACCACTTCAACTTCGAAATGATGTAACATTGTCGCTAATTTTGTATTCTCGGTATATTTCTAAAGTCCAGATGCCATAGAAGAATAGGCACCAGGGAATTACAATGTGGCTATTTACAGAAAAGTAACAGAGAAGCTACGCTACGGCGGTTGTAAATGGATTCAAGCCGAGATACCAGATCAGGACTAATAATATTGCAAATTATTCTTTGATAACCAAATTGATAACCAAATGCAGATTAAACTTATTTCTTATAATCTTAGCATAAGTAGCGAGCTTTTCACTTACACACAACCCTAAGTGATTAGTGTTCTTTTGTGTTACTTAAATGGGCACTATTTGGACTATTTTTCTCATCTTTGTCGCCATATCTATCACAATGTTTCAGCTGTTGTACGCTCCGGCCTTCTTCAGTTGTTTGGAATTTCGAACTGAACCCTTTATTTCTCTCACTGGGTAAATTGTTCTAGTTCCAGGGGCCATGTCTAATGGATGTCAGTTATCAGTTATATCCTGTTAATCCCCCTCTCCAAGTTCTCCACCGCCTTAACCAGGTACTGAACTCGCACTTTTTGGGGTCCTGTCACCGGATCTAATTAACGCCTTTATCCACTGTGTCATGTGTCCTCAAGGATAATTGATAACTGACATCCATTAAACATGGGACGTGGAACTAGAACAGTCTACCCCAGTGAGCGAAATAAAGGGTTCAGTTCGACATTCCAACCATCTGATGAAGACCGGAGGGTACAACGGCCGAAATGTTGTGATAAACATGGCGACAAAGATGAGGACAATAGTTCGAATAATGTAAATAGTGTTCCTAATTCCTCATCTCAGAAATATAGACAGATACTTAAATGGAGTTTAATAACAAATATAAGATAAGATGTTCAAACCTAAATTAACTAAAACTAAATTAATATTTCCCGAAAGCAAGAGAAAGCTTTCAGAATATTTTCACTTTACACTAAAACTAATCAATATGGCCCACCCAGATTTTACTACCATTTATAAATAAATTTAAAAAAACACTAAATTCTGAGTTGACAAATAGGATTGACTATGTATACTTTATTAGAATTAAATTATCATAGACGGCAACAAATATAAATCATAATTTGCACAAGTTTTTTTTTCATATATACAGTGTCCCCAAAAACCAGACATCATTTAAAATGTGAATTCCTGGGTAACTACACGTCCCAGGCAAATGAAATTAAATACGTTTTACGTTCGCTAATAGTAAATTTATTTTACAAAATTCGAACAAGATATTAAAAGATATTTAAGATATTCAGTTTTAGTAAATTTTATAACCGACTAGCAGTAGATCCCGGCGTTGCCCGGGGATATAACAGTAAGTGATAGATCAAGTATCCACCATCATAAAGACTGAAAAATAAAATTGACAAAGATTATTGTTTAAGGTTGACGGACACGCATGTCTTAATTAGTTTTTTTTGTTTTTTTTACGAATTGGTCAAACCCAAACTCAAACAAAAACATTGTTTTCAATCGTTATGAGTTTCTACCAATTGAATAGAATTTTATACAATTGTCTTGTAAATGGAATTTTTACTACATGCCAAAAAAAAGTGAAGTTTTGTTGAAATCGGTTGAAAAATGTAGGTAGCCTTTCTGTAATCTTTTAGTTTTACAATTTATGATTTTTACTTATTGAATACAATAAAAAAAATTGCATATTTTGCTTATGGTGATTCATAATTAGAATTCTGATTTGAATATATTTTCCACTAGTTGTTTCTAATACAAAAAATATTAACTTTATTTGGGTTTATTAATTATGATCTAACAAATCTTATTCGTTTAGTAGCCTTTCTGTAATAATAATCTTTTACAATTTATGATTTTTACTTATTGAAGTAGTTTCCGGTTATTCTTTTTAGTTAGGACTTGTGTATGTTTAGATTTCATTATCTTTCCCTAAAGATAAAGAATTATCCGGTGTTTGGATTCGTACAATCAGTAGAGATCGTTAGATTATTGTTTAAGGTTGACGGATGTCTTAAATAGTTTTTTTTTTTTACGAATTGGTCAAACTCAAACAAAAACATTGTTTTCAATCGTTATGAGTCCCCCGATTGAATAGAATTTTATTATAAACAATTGTCTTATAAATAGAATTTTTAACGCATTCTGAATATTAAAAATAAAGAAAAAAGTGTGCAAGAGAATAAGAAACACTACCTGCCAAAATAAAAGTGAATTTTTGTTTTATCGGCTGAAAAATGTAGGAAATCCGATCCCATATATAAAGGAACACACACACACAAACAACCTGGGTTTTTTTAACCCAATGTGAGTTGCCCCCTTTCATTCTCACGATATCTGTTAATTGTGTTTTCAAATTGATTTTGTGCAAAAACAATTGTATTTTTCCCATTTCGGGCGCTGCTAGAACCACCACAAGGTACCTTTATGTAGTCCTGTGAAGTTTTGTTGAAATCGGTTGAAAAATGTAGGAAATCCGATCCAATATATAAACGTTACATACACACACACACACACATAATCTGCGTTTTATAATAAGTAAGATTTCATAAACCTTTACAAATCTTCAATGTGCGCACAACCTGTGATATTACACACGTCAGATCGTTAGACAAACTCCTGCCAAACGCACTGTAACATGCGTAACTTTCTCCCGCCCCTCAATAATTTTTGCTAAAGGTCCTCTAGGCCTTGTAGAAATAAGGGGGATATAGACCTGTCCTTCTACATAGATGAATTTGGTTGCCATTTCAACAACACGTTATCATTATCACTGGCACGTTCGATCCATCTTCCTGCTAGATTATCAGTTAGATATGTCGTCAAGTTCAACTTAGTTTTTATACATTATTTCTAAACTTTTGCATCATTTGCGCAAGAATTGGCTATGTTATTGTTATGGGGTCCTCCTCTTTTTCATATAAGTGGACTCGACCAGATTGTTACTTGGACTGCTGCCGCTAAATACCCAGAGCTAGACAGTCAATCGGATTTAATGGAGAGTACAGAGATAGTAAGAGACTGAGACTGAGACTGAGACTGAGATTGTGATTGAGTTGGAGGTAGAGTAATAGTGTGAGGTAACCGCTTGTAGAAGTCAGTTACAAGGACGTAGACTCTAAGGAAGTCCTACTTCGAGACTGTATATATCTATATGTTTTTGCTACTAACCGCGTTCCTGGATTTACTAACAGTATTGCCCTTTGTATTATTGTGTAAATACATTTTATTTCTTATATTTAATTCTTGCGTTTGTCATTCATTGGAGACCGAATTTCATCTCGGAATCCACAACAGTTATTAAACTAAAAAATAATGTCAACGTTTAGGGGACAACCTGTATATTTTGCTTATAAATTCCTACCACGTTTTATAAATAAAAATTAAGCATATTTGAACTACTTGAATGAAGTATTGTAAAGTATCATTAATTTTAGGTGTTTTCTTTCATTTAATTTCCTTTTTTTATATCTAAATTCTTAGATTGGGTGTCCGCACAACATATTAAATGTCACGGTTTGGGAATGCTTATATTTTATCAAAGAAGTGTAAATTCTATTATATCTAAAGCTTCAAGTTTTAAAATGTGAACTACATTTACCGCGTATGAACTTCAGAGAGATAAATCATATATGGCAATGCAGGAATGACTCCTACTGAAAGAACGATTATTAATAGCATTGCCGCAGAAATACATGATTCTATGGATAAAGAATGCAAGGTCAGATCGCAATTCTAATCTATGTTGCTTCCTTCAAACTCAAAGAATAATTAGAAAAATTAAAGGAAATAGGATGAAAGCATGTAAAATTAAAAAAAAAATAAAATATCTATTATGTTGAAAATTAACAGGATATAAATTCTACATTGTTTTTCTCCGACGTATGATATACATACATATAAATTATTACAGCACGGAATGTTTCAATGGCAGATCGATCTTGTTTTTGTGACAGTTTTCGACTGCGTGAGATAATTTACAGTCTTCATTCGAAATACTGTTTTTTTTTTCTTTTCCTGAGCGGGATATAATGCGAGATCCTTAAATTCTTCATAAGAATGAATTTCTTCCGCATTGCCTTAGATTACCCTATGACTTTGCACCCCCCTACTAATTTCCGTTTCAAAGTGAGCTAATCTCTCAAAAGTGAATATCTCTTTTCTACTACTTTTTTATATATAAAATACAGTTAAATAAGTGATTAATTTAACCATTATCTATTTTTCAAATAAAATAAAATTTTATCTTTTAATACTTTTACTCATCTTAAATCATCAGGATGGAAATTCATTCAGCTCATTCAAAGTTTTCCTGTGATTTTTTAAATTTATAAGTTTATCGAATATCTAAATATCGGCATGAAATAAATACATCCAACACAAATTTATTTGATACCTATCAAAAGTAAATATTTTCTCGGATATTTTTCGATTAGTAATGTCTGTTAGATTCACTTACGCTGAAATAACTTTTGGAAAGGTATGAATCTATCTCTTCTCCTCGCAGCTATGTGTTAAATAGTAGGGCAGACTGGATTCTATAGCCTTGTTTGGTAAACAGTCTACCGCATAGAGAAATGGCAACCTACTGCTGGAAAATCGTCTGATTAGTTAGTCATGAATCAAAAAGAGACATGTTCGCCTAAGTGTATATCACTTATGGCAGTTTCCTGAAATGTATGTTCTAAGTTTAACGATCATTCCAATGGGAAATGTAGAAGATGTTTGAGAAATATTTATTGGTGATTTGTGATGCATAAATATTACTTTCGTGTACTGGTGGGAACAAGCCGTCGGGGTGAGAGAAACTACGGATGATGCTGAGACGTCGGCAGTGGAATGAGGTTTTGGAAATTATTTATCTAGATTGCCACGATAGCCAGTATAAAAAAAAAGAGAACGTGCGTCAATTTTGAATGAGAAATGCAAGAACGGTTCTTGTTCGCAGGAGAAATAGAGACGAAACAAATATGTGGGCAAGGGTTTGCTACCCTCATGAGCAGTTATAAATTACTGAAACAAAAAACAAACTACGCAAATTTAAGCTGAATAAATAGTTCTTGCCTTTAAAGGGAATATAAATATTCATATTTACACGAACAATAAATAAAAGCTTTTAACAATTTGCAAGTCACTCTTACATTTCAGGTTGCGTTTTTGTTCTTTGATTTTAAAGTTAGCGCTCACTTTCATCCATATAAGCCCGTACATAAAATTACGAAATGTTGCTGTTTTTTTTTAGATAAACACATATATAGTTTATTGTTTTTAGATATATACTTGTATGAAGTGAACAACGAATATGTCTGCTGTTAAGGAGAACGACGACAGGTGTATATATATATATATATATATATATATATATATATATATATATATATATATATATATATATATATATATATATGTGTGTGTGTGTGTGTGTGTGTGTGTGTGTGATGAAAAACACATTTACATTGTATATAAATTTAAGTAAACTTTATAATTTTCTAAAATTAAAAGAAAAAAATATGTATATGTATAAATGGAAAACCAGCATTGAAAAAAAAACTCCCTTCCCTTGTCAAAAGAATTTACTATAACAATCTATAAAAAAACAGAATCCGATCACCCGATATAGATGCATTTTAAAAGTCGAGGAGAATGCATATTAATACATCGTTCTACACTCCTTGCACTGACTGAATTTATTTATTAAAAGCTTTTCTCGCGGAAGTATTAACGGGAATATTTAGCTTTAATATACAAATAGCACATTTTAAATATCTTAGAATACTGTTCGATATCGGAAAATTGATGCTATCAAGAATTCGTACTAAACTATATTAAATTAATCAGTTATGTGCCATGCGTGATATACGCTTAGGTGATCTTATATCTTTCGATACAGGATTAACGCCGTAGATTTTTTTTCCAGGAGTAGGTTGTCATTTCTTTCTGCGGTAGACCAGTTGCCATCCAACTCTATAGAACCCTGTCTGTCATTCTATTTACCCTTAAAGGGGACTCATATCTTTCCCGAGGGTACTAGCATGTAAGTGAATGTAATGTATTTAACTGGAATCCCAACTCTCCGATTCCTTAATCTGAGCCGCATCCCATTACTCCACCATGCCTCTTACATTATATCATATTATATATGACTTTAAAATAAAGTCAAATATTGATTTCCAAAATAAAGTGTAAGATTATATGTTAAATATTGTAAAATAAAAAGAAAATAATATCAAAGTATATTTTTTCAAAAAATAAAATAAATTATTAAAACAAATTTGAAAATTTAAAAATACGTTTTTCAATCAATTTAAATATTTTTACTACAATTATGAATTGATAAGCGCAGAAAAAATACATTAATATTGAATATCCGTTTTAATCCTAGTAAGAAATTTCATGTGTAATTTCCTCCTATTTGTCTGAGTAAAACGTTTCCAGTTACGAAAATCTTTCTATTGATATATGAAAGAAGAATACATTCAATACTGTCAAGTAATGTTTTTCCTACATCAATTAATGGCAATCGAAATATGTCTATTAAAACCGTATTTGGAAAATCAATCGCTTTTCATATCGCCACTCTATAGATTGTTGATCGCAAAAACGATTCTACGATTCAAACAATTGTAGAGAAGTGTATTCGGACTGATGCACAGAAAGTTGTTTCAAAATAAGATGGGTGTAGAAAGTAATTCTACATATCATTCCATCTAGAAATTGTGTTATAATAATCTAATAATTTCAATCATTCATTATCAGCGACCAAATTTCTGGATTTCTCAGGTTCTTTGGTCTGAACATCTCTTGGGTCTGAAAATGACTCCAATCATCAGTTTGAAATCATATATGCAATCAATTGCTAAAGCTGCTGATCAGAACATCATATCTCTATCGGGAATATCTAATCCATCCACCATGTTTTAATTTGCAAGTGAGATTAGAGACAACATAGAATATTGCCGCCATATGTGGGTTCGAAAAGCTTAATCCTCATATTCTAGCCATGCTAAATCGTTTACGCGGTCTTGTGGCAGGAAGAAACTTTCCATCCTGCAGCCATTTCTCCCACAGATGCAACGTCGCAAGCTTGCTGTTAATCTCTTGTTATTTCCATGCTCTATCTTCAGAGAAGATTCGTAATTTACTCTTACCTTTCCAGACCTTTACACGCAGAACAAACCATATTACATCTATGGCGTCGAATCTCACTCTTTCATTCCCTGTTCGTAGTATAAAAGGAAAACCCCACTCACAAGATTTTTTTTTGTTTTTTTTAGCTTCCAAAGATCTTCCATTTTCCGGAACATACACTCACGTGATTGCTTTCTTGAACATTTTAAATCACGTGTCAAAATTTTCTATCTTTCTCTCGTCCTGAGTATGACGATAAACATCCCCGTCCAGGGTAAGACGGTAAACTACGTCCAACAGCAAAGCCTCTGATCAGGAGGTTTGGAGGAGCGTGGAATCACCTCTTAATTCTTGGTGTTCTCAGGTCCAACCTGATCACTCCTTTATTCCATGTTAGTAGTGTAAAAGGAAAACCCTACTCACAAGATTTTTTTGTTTGTTTTTTTTTTTTGTTTTGCTTCCACAGAACTTCCATTTTTCGGAACATACTCTCACGTGATTGCTTTCTTGAACATTTTAAATCAAGTATTAAAATTTTCTTACTCTCGTCCTGGGTATGACGATAAACTACATCCACGTCCAGGGTAAGACGATAAACTACGTCCAACAGCAAGGCCTTGGATCAGGAGGTTTTGAGACGCCTGGAACCACCTCTTAATTGTTGGTGTTCTTAGGTACATCCTGATCCGGGCTGGTAGCACCTGTTAGGTCCCCAGCTGTGGGAAAATAGTTAATCCCGAAACTGAGGTAAAAAGCATTATAAAAGTGTAAAAATAGGTTTTAATACCAGAAATACTTTGTAAAAAAATATTACCAGAAATAAAATTTTGAAGAAAAAATGTATTACCAGCAATATATTTTTGAAAAAAATATTACCAGCAATAAGTTTTTGAAAAATAATGCCATCAATACATGTTTTAAAATATTATTACCAGTTATACATTTTTGAGGAAAAAAATATTACCAGAAATAGATTTTTGAAAAAAACAAAATATTACCAGGAAATAAAGTTGTCGGCATTAAATAACACATTGAGGTTGACAATCCGTAAAACACAACAAACCGAACCAAGCCAAACCAAGTAAGTAATTTAAAAAATAAACTTTTTTTTACGAAAATAAAACTATCCAAGATTGTAATTGTCCTAAAAGAAGTTGGATTGTACTCAAAAATAGGAGTAATTGAAAAAATGTTTCAAATATATATGCATCCATACACGCCTTTTTTTTACCAAACTATCGCTATGAATCTATTTCAAAACTTTTGTTGACATTAAATGACCGACTGAAGTTGATATGCCATAAAACAAAACAACCAACCATTTATCTTTCTCATTCGCATAGTCTTCACTTCCTAGCAAATTCATATCTATTTATATCAACGCTCATTCATCATTAAAATTGTGATTGCCTCTCGAGCCTTGTATTTGATGCCATGTCGTAAAAGACAAAAATCATTAATACTATAATCTACGCCATCTTTATGACGTTTCCTCATTTTCTAGCTTTGCAATAAACATTAGTATACATTTTATTTGACCCCATAGAATGCGTATGGACATACTAAAATACTGTCAGAAGGGCAGATTCAGGGAAAGAAGTTTTAGTGTGAGTAATTATGTCATGTTTAAAGCTAACAGTACATTTCATAGTATTACAAAAACACTTTATCTATAGCCAAAAACATTAATGCTCATATAAAATAGGGCTAGCATGATAGGTGAATATAAACAAGAAATCAAAACAACGTCAAATATCGTACATGATGAGAGTAATAAAAAAAACACTTTATAAAATGCAAGTTATTATGACAGTTTAATATATTACTAAAAGGAGAATTATTTAAACACAGCCACTACAGTCGTTTCCGTATCTAGTGGTAAGCTGTCCCACTGAATAAATTCACCATATTTAAAATATACTATTCACTACTTCTTATGAGATGTATTTGTCTCTGTAGAAAAATGTTACTTATAGTTTTACATGTAATATTTTACCATTTCATTTAAGTCCCTACAGTCTGCAGTTACCAACTGAATAATTTTAAGACTCCCTTAAGACATATATAGATATACTGAATCAGCTAGTACCGACAGTAACCACGAACCACTCTAATAGTTTGGTATTGGAATTTAGGATTTCTCGGTTTTCTCTGAATTGATTTTGATAAAAATTTTCCCATTTGCTTTACTGTTAGCTTTTCAATATTCTGTGTAACATACTTCATTTTTATTTCAAATTCGACAGTTTTGGAGCGAAACACGCAAATAGAGTCTTTCCTCCCTAAGAGTCGTCGAAAAGGCCTAAAGGATGAAGAAAAAACTGTCATCTTCAAATTAAGTGCCAAAATGCCCCTCTTCATGTCATTGTGGAGAACGTAGGTCGTCATGTGGATTCCTAAGGAACGATTCGCCAAGGAAGAAACGTTCCGATTGTGGGAACTATAAGACTGTGACAATTACGGATTTAAATTCTATTGGTTGTAAATTACGTGGGAAACCTGGACAAACTAGCAAACCCAATTTCACCGGCGGTGGACTTCCTAATGTACTAAAACCAGAAGAAATCCTATAGTCGGACAATGGTTTCCGAACAAGTTCCTCTGAAACTTCCTCCTTTAATGGCTCATAACAGGAATTTGGGGCTTCAATGGGCTCGAAATTACATAACGTTGGACCTGATTTGTGTCACGTTCACTGACGAGACCAGGTCGACTCTTGACGGACTTGTCGGTTGGGGAAATGGTTGGGTCTGTTTCAGAGCTGAATGACACTAACGTTTACAACATCAACAAGACGTTAAAGGAATCAAGTTATGAGCTGGTATCATTGAGGACAGACATGTTTACCCATTCAGGATACCTGAAAGTTCGAAAGTGACAGCAGCAAACCAATCCAATCTCCTGAAGAGATTTTGGATCCCTGGTTAGGTGACATACAGCTATCACTACAAAGGACTCTAGTATTCCCGCATAAAACATTCCCAATCACACTATCAGAGCCACCCAAGCATTCCTAAGCTCTTACCGCATAAAGGATGAACGTCTGAGTGTGTGGTAGCCAGTCTCTCCGGGCCCTAATCCAATCGAAAATTTTTGGTCCATCATTAAGCAATATTTTTATGTCAATGGACGTCAGTTTACGTTGAAAGTTATCTTATCAGAGACCATCAAAGATGCGGCAGAGACAGTCCAACTTGCTGCGATGAAATAATTGACAGATTCCATGACTAATAGAGTTTTTGAAGTTAGCGCTAAAAATGGCGTTCATGTGACCAAATAATTATTTATGTTAATGACTCTTATAATATTATTATGGCTTTACACAAGGTATGATTATTATCTATCAGTATCCCTCATTTTCTCTAAAAAAATGTCGGAATGGGAGATTTTCATTCAAAAGCTATTAACGCGCGTCATACAAAAAACTGTCAAATTTGGAATACAAAGTGAAGAGCATTATACATAATAATGAAAACATAACAACGGTGTTTCCATTTTGTGAATAACAGCTGGATTTTATCAGATTCAATTCAGAAAATAACTTGAAAATGTAAATGTCACTACCAAGTCTTAGCAGAGTTCGGGGTGTATAGGGCAGAGAAATCAGAACAATTTCCTCGCTGATGAAGAGGAAATTTTAGGTACCAGAAGTGTGGTTCAAGGAGGAGAAAGCTGAGAAAAAATAGATGAATCATTGTAAGCAACGATAAAACTTTAAGGAAAAGTGGCAAACGAAAGGTTACTTCTAGTTAGAATGAGAAAGAGACAGTAATAGTTTTGGTCGCATATTGAGACAAGTGGACTTCAAGGGATATACACAAGGCCAGAGGGAAACATCGACTAAGCTACCTCATAAGCTCGTGTAAATAGATGCCAGAACAGGAAGAATAGTAAAAAGACAAACGTGGGTAATAAATTTCTTCTTTTTTAACAATGATTCTCGCCATGTTCAAGGCCCAATAGTCAGTCGCCTTACACTGTAACAGTTACAGTTTATGACGATGTGTGGGGAAAATAACTGTTGGCCCTAAAATTGAACAGTTTAAGATTGTATTGACAGTGGTAACCTTCTCTTAGGAGTTGGTTCCAAAAAGCACCGGTTTGTAGGAAGAAGCTGCTCGAGTGGAACTTGCATCCCACCAAAAGACGACGAAGTGAATGAAGGCAACGTGTGATAAAATGTGCCTGATATGATTGGTCTTAGCCGTGAAGGTTAGAACTAATAGAATTAAGGAATGTACTTCGTCTGAACACTCTCTACCGAAATAGCAATAAATCATCGTAAGGCTTGCGACGTTTTGTCTGTGAGAAAGCGTTTGTCGGGTGGAAAAGAATTCATCAGTCACAAAGGAGCGAAAACGTTTTTGGACTCTACCTTTACAGGAAAGTGAAGGCTGGATGGCTCCTGATCGTATATGACGGAAACAATCCATTTTCAGGCTGATCTGACTCATGTTGTGGAGAGACATGTACAACAAGTTTTTTTTTAAATGGATATAGTACATAAAAGAAGGGAATTAATCACTTGGTTTATGTTTTTTACTTTGTTTAAAAAGGAGTGCAAGGTAAAAATTTAAAGTATTTGTAAGCATGCATGGATTTTAACGATAATTCGGAGTTAACTGATATTCCCATTAGTCAAGGATTTGGAATTAAAATAAACACATTTTTAAGCGATGGAATTTTGCTTGCAGGTTTAGTTTAATGGTTAAATACGTTAAAAGAGAGTGCATCAAATAAAATATTATGATGTTTCCGATTGACAAACGCTTCTTTCCGGAAGTAGTAGTCAACTCTCGAGTGTGCGTGCTGCACATCATTTTCCAACAGGAAGGATTATACGAGAGAGCGTCTCGTGCGGACCTTTCAAAAACGCACAAGTCAGAATCTCCGTTTTCCTGGGATTATTTGACTGATTCGCATTGCATGTTACATGGAACCTGAATTCCGATAGTTTGATTTGCAGGTAAATCAAACCCTTTCATTTGATAGCGTCTTAAGAAGGGAACCGATGAGATATTCGGTAGAAAATTACTTGAACGTTTTATTTCCCGTTTGAATGGCGTAGTAGAGATTAAGAGGGGTTCACTGTTTACATTTTAACAGAGTAAGGGAAAGAAGAAATACAATCTTCTGTAAGCGTCGGTTTGATTAATGCTTATATGAAAACTATTCTAAAAAATTACAAAAATTTTATACGAAATTTTATGTAATATATCATTGCTGAAAAAACTGTTATAATATCATTAATCCGGAATTTAGATTCAAATATCGGCTTGTTCTTATATAAATGCAAATTAATCAATAAACCAGTAGCCATAATAAAGCTTAAACACTTTAGAAAGTAAACACATTTTGTATTCAATTTTCATTTCAGAATTTTTCTTAAAAATTTGATATTACAATAAAACAAAAAACAGGTTCAATACATATAAACTGTTCCTATAATTATTTAATACATATATATATATATATATATATATATATATATATATATATATGAGTGTATATTGAAGTCAGCACTCACAGGCGACAGGCCTGACGATTAAGTCCAGCATGAAACAGCCTGTCGCCTCTGAATGTTGACTTCAACTTCAATGTTCACTTTCATATTTATATTTACATACGCTCTAAATCTTATATTGAACACTTTATCCCATAAATATAACACACCTTAAAACTATATTTCATATATATATATATATATATATATATATATATATATATATAATAGTTTTCACACTAACCATGACAGAAAAGCCGCTATCATACTGCTTACTGTGTGTGAAAGAATAAGTAAAATAAAACCATTATTAAAGAGCAGAAACACTAAACGAATAAGAATCAACAAGAGATGAGATAACGATTGTCGTTGAATTTAAATTTTTGAAAATCAAATTTGACAGGAAAACACGAAGCCAAAATAAATTTCCACAAGCACAAAACACTTAGCATATAACTTACAGTTAAATCTCGCTAAATCAGCTATAAATCGATGAGTTGTTGTTGCCAGTCTAGTACAGCGGTTAAATTAATAGAATCTCGGTATGATGGAAGAAAGTTCGTCAGAATTACCATGAAAGTATTTATAGAAAAGACAAAGAAGAAGTACGTTACATCGAATGGAAAGTTAGTGAAGGCGAGATGCATTGCAGATAATGTTGCGAACACTTCTTTGGACTTTGCCAAATATCTCTAAATGTATAGCAGGAGCACCAGACCATATGTGGCAGCAATAATCTAAGCATGGTCGAACAGTAGAATTATAAATATGTACTATAGATTCTGAAAAGAAGAACTGCTTAGCACAAGACAATGAACCAACCTTTCTATAAGCAAACCTAACAATTGATTCAATATAATATTTCCACTACATATCAATAGAGTCATCTCCTGGGTGTTAGAATCAGCCATGCTGATAGAAGCCACAAAGATGATTAACAGGGAGATTCTTTTTGGATGTGTTAATATTAAACAAACTATTGTTTTTCGCCAGTTAACATCAAATTGTATGTCATTTTTTAGGTCAGCTGCCAATTAAACTTTATCGAATTTCTCATACTTACTATCAAGACAGAAGTAAATAGTGGTGCTGTCAGCATAAATGCAGAATTGAGAAAGGATGCCATCAGGAAGGCCGTATAGGAAAAATCGGAACAACGTATGTTCAAGAATAGAGCCCTGTTTACATCTGTAGTAATGCAAAAAAGATCTAGAAGAGTGGCCGTTAAGGATAATTTTCATTTCGTGATCTGATAAGACAGACTCAGTTAAAGTCGTGCAGAGTCATTCAACTTGTGAAGAAAACCGATAATACTTTGAAACTTTAAACTATCTATACACGCCTTATCTAAATTCTATCCCAAGTTGCTAGCATCTTACTGCTTTTTATTAACAACCTGCTTAGGAACATTAGTATGCATCTAGTTTATAGAAGCACTTCCAAAAATCAAGATGCTCGAAGCATCGTACCCATTCACTCCTCTGACCTAACTAACAGCTCAATGGAGAAAATTAGCTGGTGACATTTAGTACGTAAAAAACTTAGCTAGCATCGTTTCATCATCAGCAATCAAGGTCTGGGCTTTTTCTAATACCGATGAACTGTTGTACATTTAACAAAGTTCCATACTTTGAACATCTCAGTGACTCAATCTCATTATAGACATCAAGTTGAACACATAGACTATCAACTGCTAAACATGTTCAAAAAACTAATCCTATTGCTCCAGAAAGTATCTGTCATGCTTTACTTTTAAAAACGAAAGATAGGTCGAAAAATATAACTTAGTGTTGTATTTGCGTGATTGTTCGTAGTTTTATCATTGTTTGCGCAACACTACGTGTACCCTATGAATTGGACAATATTTAGTCAGAAGATTGGTGTAGCAGTATGATAAGCCATTGGTGGTCTCATTAACATCATCAACATATCAAGCATAATGGCTGGTTGCTAGTATTTGAGTATACCTATCTTCACGGGGAAACTAGTTAATCACTGTTGTAGATGGCTGCTCAGGGACATTTTGTGTTTATTCAACAACCACAGAGCAGTGGTTTATACTGAAACTCTGCTGAGCAGGGCTTAGATACCGTTTCTGGAATAGATTGCATTATCTGGCGTGATCAACAGTCTAATCACGGCCAGTACGCTCAAACCATCAATCATGATGACTTGTGACTTCGTGCAATCACAGCTATCAAAGACTCTCAAATAATTCTGTCTATTCAATTTCACTCAGAAAGCTTGTGTCAACGCGTGGTATAGTTTCAGGTCCCTTTACAAAGTTATCACACGCCGGGATCGGTTTCCCAGATCGATAACACCACGAAGTCTTGTCAAATCTTCCATGCTGAGATCTGAACCCGTGTTTCGTGGTCTAAACATGAATTGATACATATAGACATACATACAGAAATATAATTCTATAGTATAGTTCTTTTAACCAGTATATGGTGATTTATACGATTAGAATTGTAAAGCGCCTGCCAATCACATTTCAAAGTAGAAAGTATATTAGTTCATAGACAATTATGTTATATGACAAGAAAAAATAAACACTAACTCTTCCATTTATTGAAAAAAGCTATAAACTTTGCATTTTAAAGAAATAATTCATTTCCTTTATCTACTGTTTCATTTCCGATTTATTGTAATAAATTAGAATGTATACGAGAAAGAAATATGGATGCAGTTGCGTCAATGACATTTTAGAAGACCTAGAAAATGCTAAAGATCGTTTAATTTTAATTACGAACATTATCTAATATTGGAAGATTAATAGTTACAATTTCGTGATTTTAAAATGCAAGCCTAAGCCAATTTCACGCTTGAGCCTGTTACTGATTTGTTTGGACAGATCTGACGTTAACTTAATTAAAAAAAAAAAGAAAAAAAAAACTTGGTTGCAGGAATTTGTGATCGAAAGAAGATTATCGTAAAAAGTTTATAAGCATTTTTAAATGATCGGAGTACTAAAAAGAGTTTTTAGACAATGGCTGTGATGAATTCAAAGAGATTGGTTTGATTGTGCAATCGAGTAGTACTCGACCAGAACGAGGATTTAAGATGGAAAAGGCATTAGTCAAGAGGGAGGTATAGACTTAATATCACTTGACGAAGATTGTCTTCTACTCACAAGAATATTTTGAGTCTTTATGTGCGAATTTATGGGCATGAATATCTATCTATCTATCTATATATATATATATATATAGAGAGAGAGAGAGAGAGAGAGGGGGGAGCGAGAAAGAGAGAGAAGGATATAAAACTGGAAGGAAACCCGTATATTTTTTTAAAATTTAACATGTTTCGCATTAATTTTAGCTTCATCAGACTTTTTGGAATGTGAATTAGGGAAAAGATGGTTGTGGTATTTTAGTTTTGTGATGTTTGTTTTTTATTGCTCAGCTAAGCAACACTTGTCATTGTTTTGTGGTCTCGACACACACACACACACACACACACACACACACATGCATATTAAATCGACAAGACAAAAACAAGCAACACAGAGCGAAAAGTACTGGATATTTCTCTCTCACACACACACACACACACACATATATATATATATATATATATCATAAATTAAGTGATGTTTTTTTCGCTACGCAGTAATAACCATGTTTCAAAAATGGAAGCTAAAAACTTCAAATTTAATTTTATAATTAAATCAAAAGCATTAGTTCCATTTCATCTTTAAGCAAATATTGGGAATAACTTATTTTTAAATTTGCTGACTTTTAAACGCATACATAAACCCATTATTCGTTGTTACCTAGGATAAAGGGAAATCCAATCATTCAGACAAGGGGTGGTAGCGTCTTCATTTATATTAACTATTTTAGTTACATTCGAGAAAGAGGTTAAGTTTAGGCAGGGTAGGGGTGTATTTTTCAACAGATTCTGACATCCATTTAATGCATGTCGTCTGTTTTTTTTGTTGTCTTCGGCATTTTTTCGTACTTGTGTACTCAAAGATTAGGGGGGGTGTTTAGGTTAGAATACGTCTTATTCAACTTCAATTTTAAAATATTTTTTAATTACTATTAGACTATATTACTTTTTAAAACAAGTAAATGTAATAGAATTACTTAAATTATTCCAAATTATTTGTCCCTATCAGATATTACTATGTATATTACCAGCTCGTTTTTTTTAAGGAAAATTTTTGTCAATGACGGCAAAAATTAACTATTTCATTTCTCTGCTTCAATAACTTTTTACTTTTTATAAATTTAGGGATATATAGTTTCTCATGTATGAACAAAGGACATGGGTCATTTAATGATCTACATATTCTTGTTTTTCTTATTAATTTCCACTTTATTGTAGGTGTTTTATTGGATTCTTTTAAGTGACAGAAGTACTTTGACAGAGATGCCTGATTTCTGTATGTATTTATCCTAAACAAATTTTGGTGTTGATTGACTCGTAATATTTAGGCTTTGTAAATTTACATTGAGCACTGTTTTTTGTAAAAATAAAAATATTAGTAAGAACACCGGATTATATATATCTTCCCTATTCTTATATATATATATATATATATATATATATATATATATATATATATATATTAGTAATAATCCGTTGGTATATAATCCAGGTGAATGTTAGTAATATAAACTACTAAAACTGATCCGCAAAGAGAACTCAATGTATTTATTCAACAGAGCATATAAATTGCATAACAAAGGAATTAAAATTACCTCATAGTTATGATTATTTCATCTTACAGATTGAGATTACCTGTAAGGATTTTTAAACGTAATAGGAGTAATTACAGGTAATATCAATTAAAGGTAATAAGAGAAATTACAGGTAATATCAATTTGTAAGGTGAAATGATCATAAATATGAGGTAATTTTAATTCCTATTGCATGTAATATATATATATATTATAAAAATATAGTTTTAAGTTACGCTATATACATGCCATAGCATGAAGATTGCCTTTATCTATGCTTTCAACACGTCTAAAAAAAGTATTTTATTATTTTTGCTGTTATTAGATTTACAGCTTATATGATAGAGCACCAATCGCTGAACCGGGTTGTATGTTCTTGGCCTCAGTGGAAAGAACTCGAGTAATAACAGGCAGTATTAAAAAACAACAACAACAAATAAAACAAAACGAGATATCCCCAGACATGTGCAGTGAAACGAGAACAGATTAGCGCCATATATTATATAAATGGTTCAAGTCGGAATTCCCTGTAGGTCAACCGGATCGGCATACATCTCAGAAAGACCGGAGAACACAACGGTCGAAATGTTGCCATTATGACAACAAAGATGAGGACAATAGACAGCACGTAAATATGTTAAATAATGGTGAAACCTCATTCCATGAATTCAGACTTAAATCGCTTTAGTTTTGTTGAAAAAATGTGTTTGATTTCCTGTCTGTCGTTTTTCTTCGTAATGTTTCATATTATGTATGTTCAGGGACCTATTTTTAGACAATTATCATAAATAGCAACTCGGGAGAACTACAAAATCTGAAAACCACTTTTGAAAATAACTCCGCTTTATATATGAACTAAATATAAATAATAGATATCATTTCCTAGACGTATTGACTCATGTAATGAACACTTTAAAATCTCAATTCATAAAAGAAAATCAACCCTCTTAAACACACGCTTACTTAATTAATAATTGAATGTACTCCTATATGAAAAATATCTTTATAAATAATTTAATAGAACACAGTTTACTTACCCTAAACGCACAATATTCCGTTTTGACTTCAAAAAACATAAAAGATAAACAAATTAACAATAAGTCCCTTACCATATAGTTCGTAAATTAAATCAACGTTAGAAAGAATAAAAATAAATTATACTTCAAACACAAATGCTATTAAACTATTCTACTCGTATCAACTTAACATCAACCATAATCTACACGGAAATGTATAAGTCATTTAATATAGATATATATATCAACTAAAAAAGAAAGCATCAATCTTATTATTTATTAAAAAATAAAAATAAAATGTCTTCTACATGATAATCAGCATTAATTAATAAAAAAAAATAAAATTCCAGTAAACCAATGTTGATTATAAAATTTCATGGCCAATTGGAGAATGCTTCACTGATAAAAATTTAAAAACATATATTGTTTTTATTGCTTCAACATTGTTACACCGTTTAACATGCAATATGTAACAATCAATCTATTAATACATATATCATCAGAAATAGAAAGGAAAACCACAACATGAAATCAAGTTCTTTGCAACAACACCAAGTTTCAATGTCAGATAAACAACAATATCGATATTAACAGGAAATCAGATAAATTTTGAAAATATTGCAAAAACATTTACAACATAAAATTGCAAAAATGATATATTGCTATCAAAAATTGACTTAATTGAATATGAATCGTTCAAAGTCTGATTGGCCATCATAAAATATTTTTGGTTGATAAGGTTGGGACTTTATGTATATATTCTTTTTTTCTACAAATCGTTTTAATTTTTTCAGATATCGTGTCTTCCTGTTGTTTTTTCTGTTTCTTTATGAAATATATTTTGTCTCATAGTTATTTTTATTGATGTTTTTTTTTTTTGCTTATATATATATATTATATATATATATATATATATATATATATATATATATATATATATATATATATATATATAGTGTATTTGGGCAGCAATACTTCATTTAAGGATGTTCCATTAAAAACTACAGAAAAGGCACGACCGATGAGCTTTTTATTTAATTTTTCTTGTGTTCGTACAAGTTCTTTCCTTTTTGGACACAGGGTGTGTAAAAACTGTCCAAATGTTCTATAGTTCCGAGCGCTTTTGGCTATACTTTAGCCATTATCAAGGATGATTTTATATTTTCAGTTTAATTGGGTGTGCGTCATGTGTATTTAACTTTTCTTGTGTTCGAACAAAAGCTTTCTTTTTTGAATATATAACGCACACACTCTATTAAAATGAAAAATAATAAAATAAAATCATCCTTGATAATGGCTAAAAGTATAGCCGAAAGTTCTCGGAAATATAGAACATTTGGACAGTTTCTACACACTCTGTGTCCATTCTTAATTATTAATACCTGTGGCTTTGAATTTATCGACTAAATCAGAGCAGCAACACAATCGACTGTGTCCATACTCATATTCATTTGTGGTGAATATTAATCAGCACTGGTTCGAGAAAGAGGCAAATAAACAAAATTATAACGTCTAAATTGTAGTTAAAATATATTGATATGTAAATTGGATGTTGTCAACTACGAACCTATTTTTTTAACGCCACCCTACGAGATGGCTAAATTGCTATTCTTACTCAAATTGCAGATACTTTTCATCCACATGAAGGAAGGAAACCAGCGCTGTGTATTCCCAGGCTAGTTAAATTACGTATACTAAATATAGACATCAACGTGGCTATGTGTGTATGTATTAATAAGAGAAAACCTCTGATGATGAATACACATGCACGACAGAATTCGTCGAAGATTTTAGTAGCATTATCCAGTAAAAACCTATTGTACAGGAATGGTTTCAGCGACATAAATGGCCAACAAACTTCCAAATTACCAGCCCAATTCAGCATTTATGACATATGTCCAAGAAAACACAGTCGATCTGTAGAATTTCCATAATCTAATACATTCACATCTACATCAAATTAATAAAGAATATATTATAAATTCTACATAGTGGAAGTCTTTTTTTTTGCCGTAAGTATATATATATATATATATATATATATATATATATATATATATATATATATATATATATGTTTTGACTGACTTATTCATATAAGATGGATGAATAAATAAGGTACAGGAAACATGTTTTCAGGAAATATGCAGATTTATGTTGAAAGTAATAAATTTATCTGTAGAGTTTTATTATTAATATCGCTGCTTCGCGTAATTTTCGAAAAACCGCTTGTTGAAGGAACTGCTATAATTCTTTGACAGAGCTGCGGAAATGCGGTAGGTTGTTATTCACTTGAGGGAAAAAGCGAGTAACCAAAAGAATTTCTAAAGAGAATTTAAAAATGTTGGAAAAATCAAACAACAGTTCTTATTTTCTTTTAATTTTTTAGAGAATGATTATTTTTTTTTTGTTACCCATTTAGTTCCGTCTTAAGAATTTTACCGTTTATCACAATCACGTTTATATTTTCTTTCTGAATACGAAGAAATTTTCACATGCCCCCATTCTCTCTCTCTCTCTTTCTTTCTATGGTATGACGTCATTGATCATGGTTTTGCAACCGTCTCTGTCTTTTATTGCCCAATTATACTTCCTATTTTACGGATTTATGTTACCTTACTATTTTGTCTTACTTTTTCTTCCACCATTTTCTCACTTATGCTAAGCGTTGGTTTCCCCCAATTTCTATTTCTACCTATGACCTCTCTGGAGGTTAAATATTTCAGGCTTTGGTCCCTGACTTTTTTCTCAAGATGTCAGCGATCATTTCGCTATACAGATTTCTTTGCTTTAATATGCAACAATTACCACGATATATTCGAACATATATTGATGTCGTTTCCCGTCTCCTTCCCCATAGTTTGAAATTCTCATTTCTCCTTCTCTGGAATGTTCAGGTGAACAGCATTCCATAGTTTCACTAGTTCGTACCTTCATGGCTAAATCCCACCATGTCTCGTACATTGTAGTGTAAATAAACAATCTAATAAATAAACTTGTAAATAACATTGTATTCTCGATCGACAAAATGTTGATACAGAGATGTCAATGTAACAGCATATTGCTAACAATTCAAAACATGATTACACTTTAATAGCTTCATTTCTGCTAAATGAATTAAATAGCATTAAAATATTTAAAGATTAATTCATGTATATAATCCATATTAGTTCATAATTTAAAAGCGAAAACAATAAAAGTTTAGACATTTATTCTTGTAGATATCATCTTGCCAAGACTAAAATTAAGCAGATTGCAATTTTACAAGCCATTCTTTAAATAGGTTTCTGATATTTCCTGAAAGCCAAATAAAAAAGATTATAGATTTTTCCGACCATTAGAATTGCAATGTAATATTGAAGTTTTTTCGACACTATTTTCTTCTAACTCATTTTTTTTTATACCTGTATAGCGACTTGGATTTTTTGTTTTATTACCTGTGTTTATTTTTGTTTTACCCGATACGGAGCTTGTGAGTCACTAAAAACATAGGGTTTAATAAATACGAATTTTGATATAAACGTAAGAGAAGATTGCAGGAAGCGATTATTATGAGGATAATGAGGACAGGTGATTAAAAGTTGGAGAGGTTGAGATTGTAATAAAGAACGTCTCTTTCGTAAACTAGCTGTTGCTATGAAAAAAAGTACCTAAGTAATGTTCTCCTACTTACAATTTGAATACGACGGAAATGCGTATGGTGCTACTGTGATATTCACCTATATATCTAAAGAATTAACAGATTTATTTTTAATCCGAATTTTTTTATTACTACAAATGTTATGTTTAGTGGCTATTCGTGTTCGAAAGAGACGTGCTGTTTTTATTATAAACAGTGGATATTATGTATACCTGCCTGTGCACTCGATGAATCGTAAAGACAGAACATGCAGACAGAACTAATACACTGATATACAGTAAAAATAGCATTTGAATAATAAAAATACAATGTGTACATGAGTTGGTGTTTTATGTGCATATACGTGCCTATACTGATACATATATATATATATATATATATATATATATATATATATATAAGACAAGTAACAGTATGTGTGTGCGTTGACGTAAATAATAAAATGAGTATGTTTGAATAATAAAAATATACGTATATTTGTACATGAGTCGGGGTTTTAGCCTGCATGTGATTATATATATATATATATATATAAGAGAGAGAGAGAGTAACAGAATGTCTGTGCACTGACCTGAATAATGGAATGCGTGTGTATTTGAATTATAAAAATATACCTGTATTTGTACACGAGTTGGTTCTTTATCCTGCATGTGGTTTTATATCCATATACGTATATATATATATATATATATATATATATAAGACAGAGAGTAACAGAACGTGTGCATTGGTGTGAATAATAATAATATGCGTGTGCATTTGAATTATAAAAATATACGTATATGTTTACAGGATTTGTGTTGTTAGAATGCATGTGCTTTTATGTGCATATACGCGTGTTTAAGTATATATACATATGAGAGAGAGAGACAGAGAGAGAGAAAGAGTTACAGTATGTCTGTGCGCTGACGTGCTATGTCCTTGTGCTGAAATTCTGTGTAGAATTGTCGGCGCTAAGTCATCTGGCTAGGAATTGTCACGTAAGTTTAATTTAACTTTGTATTTGTTTCCTTTGGCTGTAATTGTTCCAATCAGCAACCTCCAGGTTTACGTGACTGCTAATAACGTTATGTGCCACATTGGAAGGCACCATAGAAACAATGTAATTGTACGCATTGTTATTTTCCTGTCTGTTTAAATTCACCGCAGAAAGTAAATTGAGATGACTTTCAACTGCTTTTTTTTTCCTTTTCTCTTTTACATTTTCAGTTAATTTGTGTGGCACAACACCTGCAACCTTTTTATTGAATACTTTTATCCAAATGTTTAAGCCTTCATTAAATAAAGCAGACATAACAGTTTAAAAAATGACGATGCCAAGTGCATTTTATTAATTTACATTTATTTTTATTTTCTCTGTACATTTTATAACTTTACATTTCTCTAAGCTGCTTATGAATAAGAAACTGCTTCGCAAATAAGCCTTAAAAAATATTTAAATTTCCTTTATTTAGGCGTCAGTCGCATGTTTGTGCAACTATTTTTTTAAATATAACTCGCAATATATGTCTTTTATATAATGTTCAGTATAATGACTTTCCAAGCGTAGCTTAGATGTGACACAAGGCCGAAAGTATGTGGCATTCGGTGAGGATCAAACACACTACGCAGTCGTAATTGTTCTAGCCAGACAAGCTTGCTAACCATTAATCTTGCCCAACGACGTTTAGTATATAAAAGTACTGAATATTAGATTATAAGTTGAAATTAATAAAAAAAATAATGAATAAAACTAAGACGAGATTCTAATACAATTCTTTATAGATTCAAATCATGTACAGTCATTTGTAATTCCAGTTAGCCTTCCAACAGCCGTGTCGTCTTACATTTATTAAGTGTCAGATTCCAATAATATTTTCCAGAAATGCTTAGTCGGATAAATTGCTATTTTGTTATCAAAACATCTAAGATAGAATTGAACATCAGAATGTAAGCGGATCAAATTGGAATTGTCATTCAGTATTGTGGGGTGTCTAAAATTGTAAGATGCCAATGAGTAAGAGTTCAATGTTGTTATATCTCGTCGCCAGTCGTTATATCTCGCAAAAAGATATAATAACAAAGTAAACCCGAGTGGTGGTTTAAATAATAATACTTTATATCGGAATGTAGGAATGTCAAAATACAGAGACAGAGTAGGAGTAAGCTAACCGAATGGTGTAGTCAACGAAGACCTTTGTTGTCGCTCTGTTGAACCTCGATATTTATTCATACAAAAAGTACAAATTGTGGCACAAGGCCAAAAAGGGGAGGGGTAGAGGCTGGTCAACACTAACTATCTTATACATAGCTAATCAGATTCACGACCCATTCATAAATTACAATTTACTCATTCACCACAAGAACTCATCCATCACCATTCAATCCGCCATCCACCATAATACCACATCCTCTCCAGGGGAACCTGCAAAAACGCGCCCCACGCCATAAAAATTTGATGAAGATATACAATATACCTAAAATTCTAATAGTGATATAATCAGAGGGAGGGGATGAACCCAATAATAAACTAAAAATCAAAACAAAATGCAAACTAAATATAACTGATGTTAGTAGGGACCGTCCAACCCTCAAAAAAAAACAGAGGGCCGCTGTATTCTGCCTAGAGGACAGAATCAAGAGGCGCTCTCGCTAAGGAGGTGGGAAAAGGATAAAATATTATGCGGGAGTGGGAAAGTATAAATCTGACCCAGTCGAGATGAAAAGGGGGGCCAAAACAAACTGGGGAGGTTGGGAATCTCGACTTGGACCATAACCAAAGAGCAGCCGGGATACAGGCCAGGACCAACATTTACTCACATTAACTAGGTACACTGAAGCTTTTCTAACCTAACCAAGGGAGGGTTCCACAGGAAACCACCCCGATGTGCCATAGGTTTGACCTAAAGAGAAAATCAAGGCTAGCCCCGGTCACACGAACCAAGCTCGCCTCTTTTACCCACCTTTCGCTAAAGACTGTCGAATGCAATCGTTTTCTATCAGTTCTAATCTTCATCTTGAGCTGATGCTCAAAGAATAGGATCAGATCCTGATGAGAAAGACGGTCACCTCGCAAGACTTCCTCCTTCCGCGTCGTCCAAATCACCATTCGAGCCGTGGCCAGCAGCGTGAGAAACACCATCCGTTTCACCCCGGAATACGGGGGCGACACATTGTCACACGCGTATGCACGATCAATGAACACAAGCTGTTCGGGGAGCGAGACGAGCCGTCAGCTCGCCGACATGGTCCCATAAGGGGCGGACCTGGGGGCAATGGTAGAAGGCGTGCGCAGCCGTTTCCTCTAAACCAAGGCCACACCGTTCACAGTCTGGCAAATCCGCCAAGCCCCATATGAAAACCTTGTCGTTGAGAGGCAGCCGATTCCGAGCCAATCGCCAGCTAAGCGAAAACTCAGGGTTACTGAGGTAATCCGCCGCTGGCGCCCAAGACCAGTAGGAGCGATACTCCTCCTCCGACAAGTCGAGCGTATCTCGTAGGGGCATCCTTCGCGGGCCCCTCCACTAATTCACGATAGAAGACCTTCCTAGGCCGAGAAAGGTCACTGGACCGGGGAACGGCTCTCAAGGCCGACCGACACTCGCGAAGGAAAACCGATTGATCCAGGGGTTTACGACGGCGCTCAACCCGCGCGATGGGGGACTGATGGTAAGGCTAGGGAAGGCGTCCCTAACAATCCCCTCCAGAATCGGATCTCCTCCAGTCAATGCGCGGCGTAGGAAAGCCAACCTAGAGGCACGGATGTGACTCAGCAGGTGCGGCATTCCCAGCCCCCCATGACACGGACGTTTAGTGCAGACTCGTCTGTCGACCCGATTACCGCGTCCCTCCATAAAATGGAGGATAGCGATCGCTCGAGCGCCTTCCTGTGGGTCTTACAGAGAGGAAGTACGGACAATCGATAAAGAATCAGGGGAAAATGTATGTAGCACACACCTCCGCCCTGCCCTTCACGGACAACCTCCGTCGTTTCCAAGTCTGACCGGCGGAATCGACCTTTGCTCGTACTTCAGACCAATTCTTCTCCAGCTGGAGGTCGGGCCCAAAACCACACTCCTCGAATGCGGACAGGACCGTCCGTCCAACTGAAGCGGCCCGGAAGAGCGACCCCTTCCAGGCACCTAACCGCAAGCCGGACGACTTGTCGCGGTTTATCTTGGCCCCTGTCACCTTCTCGTACCGATCAAGCGCCTTCTGCACCGCCTCAATGTCGCTGCGGGACGACACGAAAGCAGATACGTCATCGGCGTACGCGGAAAACCCTGGCTCGAGACCCTCCAGGTACGGCGATTCCACGTAGGGCCGGACTGCACGTCTCGTCCTTCAGCCGGCGAAGGAGAGGCCCAACGCCAAAGCATAAAGGAGAGGCGACAGCGGACAACCCTGACGAACCGACCTAGACAGCACAAAAGTGTCCGACAACCTTCCGTTCACCTGTACCACAGCACTGGGGGAGCGATACAGGAGGCTAATCCAACGGCAGAAGTTGGGTTCGAATCCAGCGGCCTGCAGGACAGTAGCAAGGTAGCGATGGTCAACCCTATCAAATGCCTTGGACTGATCCAAATTGATCAGCGCGGCTTGTTCGTCGTCTTTTACTCCCTCTATGATCGTGCGGATCAGATGCAGGTTGCTCTGAATTGTTCGGCCCCTCACAGAACAAGTCTGCTCAGGACCCAACAGAGACTCGGCAACTGACTGCAAACGCTCCTGCAGGATCTTGGCCAAAATCTTAAACTCTGTGTTTAGCAGAGTTATGGGCCTGTAATCATCTAGGTTCCCCACCACCTTTGCCCTTTTTCAACAGAGTGATCACACCCCTGGTGATCCGATTGGGATGGACCCCGACCGAAACCAGTTGTTGAACACTGCAGTCAAAATCGGAACAAAGATGTGCGACAGCCTCAAGTACACTTCATAGGGCAAACCATCCAGACCGGGCGACTTGCCTCTGCCGACCTTCTTCAATGCCGCGTAGACTTCGCCCTCCGTAATCTCTCCCTCGCAGCTAGCCGCTTCAGTCGGCGAAAGCCGAGGAAAGTCAGCCAAATAGCTGCGAAACTCCTCCTCACGGAGACCAGGCTCCTTGGTAAACCGGCTCTCGAAATGGCGCCGAAACGCATCGCACATGTCGTCAGTGGCCCGAAGAGTGTGCCCCTCCGGGGATTTGACTTCACGAATGCAACGATCGCCACCTCGACGGACCTCTTCCCTGCGCAGATCTGCGCCCAAATTCACAGCTTCGGAAGACATCTTGCTTAACTTATGTCTAATTACCTGGCCCATGTACCGCTCGCTATTCAAACGATCCAGGGCCTCCCTAGCTAAGGCTATCTCAGGGGATCCCCCCCCAGCCACCGCCCGGGAATAGCTAGCTTTAAGCGTCTTCACCTTTTCAGCTCTATCTAGAGCGAGCCGTTTGCCGAAATCAGTGGTGAAAGACCTAATCCTACACTTAAGTCGCTCCCACCACCTATTCCCGATAACCGCCCCCACTATCTCCCGCTGCACTAATCTAGTTAGCTGTTCCTGGAAGTCCCGCCTGTCCAGTAAGGACAGATTGAACTTCCAGTACCCAGCCATTCTAGGCCTAGTTCCTAACGCCACCCGGGCACAAACGAGTTTGTGGTCCGAATAGCCTACCCAGTGGAACGTGGGACAATCTAAAAGATCTACATCGGCTCTTCTAACTAACATTCTGTCAAGGTAGCTAACTACCTTGTCACAAGGCCAATTAAGAGCCCACGTCCACATTTGCCCCCGGGATGATCGACCCGGTATCTATCGACAAGACCATAATCGTCGATCAGATCAACCAGGCTACGATCGCCCCTTCTCCCACTAGCACCCGCCCCTGTCCCAACTTGGGGTCCAGGATGGCATTCCAGTCCCCATTAAAACTAGGCGCGTCGAATCCACCAGGAACGGCCCCAACCGCCGAAAAAACGAGACCCGCTCCTCCCGGTCATTGGGCGCATAAACCGCAACGACTCGGAACGAACCACTTTTCACGGCAATATCGGCCACGATCAACCGGCCCTCGGCATCGGTATGCACAAGGTCCACCTTCGCATCAAGAGTACGTCTGACAAGCAAAGAAACTCCTCTGGCAAACCGGTCCCCATATGCTGAATAGACGGCAAAGTCATCCTCCAGCACACACGCATCGGAAGTGCAAACAAAGTGGGTCTCTTCGATCGCGGCAACATCCACACCAAAAGGACAAGAGGTCCCGGAGCAGGCGGGCAGCCTTACCCCGACTCCTCAAGCCCTTCGCATTCAACGTCGCTATCTTAATTTCCATCTTCTAAGTCCTGTAAAATATAAAGAACAGAATTAACCTATTCACATACCGGGCGGAAATCTGCAGCGGTAAGGACCCCGACGGATTGTCCCAGGTTTCCTGTACCCAACTCGGTCGTCATACGACGACCCAGGACAACACCGCCAACGTCCGTGGGGTAAATTAATTTTATGGCCCTATACAAAGAGGGATGGAGCAGAACCGGGACCCTCCCAGAGCAAAAATGTCTCATCTTTTGAGGTCTTCATTATTTTCCTCCATTACCCTTATTTTCGGATAAGCTTCTCGAGCCTCATATATATGGCTCCACACTTTCAGGTATGCCCCGGTGTCCCTTACGACGGTGATGACTCCTGGGGCGTTAGGGAAGTTTCGTGGATCTTCTACCGATTTCCCATCCACCTCGTCAAGCTTAAATAGGAGCCCCAAGAGGGCCCTTTTTTGTTTTGATAGGCCTTTTTTTGCCTCCTCCTTATCTACTTTACAGATCCCATCTGGACCCGGGAAGTATTTTTTTTTTTTCTTTTCCTTCTCCCTATCACGATGGGGAGGGGTGGAAATGGACGCGTGCGGGGAAGTAGCCGGTGAACTTAGGGGTGTAATGGGGGAAGAGGGGTTGGAAAACAGGAAGGGGAAGAAGGGACGCTCTAACTTTGGGGGAGCTGGAATCTCTTATTGGCGAAGCCGGGAAGGAGCGCCGCCTGGTTCTGTCCATGCTTCGCTCTTCTCTGCTTCGGCCAGACTGTTCTGTTTCCTCAGGATCTTCCTCCCTGCTCCTTTTCAGGGACGGAGTTCGCGGTGGAGGCATTTTATCTACCTCCATTGATGTTTCTTCCTCCACCTGCTTCTCCTTGTGGAGGTGTTGCTGCCTTTTTGCTGCTGCTTCTGCTGTTCCAGGTTTTGCTGTTTCTGCTGATCTTGTTGCTGCAGTTTTTTTTGTTGCTGTTTCGAATGCTGGTGTTTCTGTTGCTGATGAGGTTGTTGCTGTTGAATCTTCTCTTGCTGCTGGGGCTTCTGCTGTGGCTGATGCTGCTGGGGTTTTGTTGTTCTTGTTTCTCCTTCCGCACTGGAGGAGAGGGTGGAACTGCCACTTTTCCCCCTTTCCCCACCTCCGTCCAGGCTCCCGGTCCAGCCTTTTCCTTTGTTGGAGCCACTTCTGTCACTGCTGTTACTGCTGCTGGAGTATCTTTTGTAGTCTGCTGAGCCTTTTTCCCGGGGCACTCCTTTGCCATGTGCCCCACCGCACCACACGCCCAACAACACGGCTTCCTGCCCTCCACTACCACCAGCATCTTCTTCTCCCGGCAAGTCAACACATTTGGTATGTCCGGAAGTTGTCCCTATCCAGGACTACCTGGAGCACCATGTCTCCCGTTGCTATGCCAGACTTGCTTCTGAGCGCACTGACTTCCTCTACTTGGCCAAATTTGGCGAAAAACGCTCCTATTCTGTCCTGGGTAATGTCGACAGGAACGCCGTGAACAGTAATCCGCGTCTTTCTCGTCCCCATGTATTCTGTTTGGAGGCGCAAGTTTGTTGTGGACAAGATGTTTCCGGCCAGCTGCTTCGCCTCTTGCTCCGAACCAAGCAGAATGTCCCACATGGCATTGCTTCTGCGGGCTAACATTTTGGGGGGCAATCTTGAGGGTCTTTAGAGCATCCTCTACATTGTCTCTGCTGACTCAATCAGTCTATGGGTTTTGACATCCGATGTTAGCAGAGAGATAACTTTGACCTTTATAGCGTCCAAGGCCTCCGGAATTGTAATAAACTCATTCCCTTCACGTACTCTTCGTATTTCTGTCCTTGTTCTTCGTAATACGAAGAGTCTTTTTTCTTCGGTCCAGGCCTGACTTTTCGCTAGCGACAAATTTTGACTTTGCACCGGCGGTGTTGGTCGAGACATGTTTACGTTTGTGTCGTCGGCCATTTTGGCCGCGACCAAACGAATATAACTGTATTCTTTTTTCTTTTTTTTTTTTTTTTTTAATTTTTTTAAAAGTTTGTTTTTTCTCCAAAAAGTATCAAACAGAAAATAAAATGGAAGAAAAACGTGGGCAACCAAAGATAATTCAAACAAAGAAATATTAAACCAAAGTAATACAAACAAACAAAACAATGGGGAGGGGGTAAAAACTCGCAAGAACGGAAAAGTAGAATAAAACCAGAAAAGAAAGAAGCAGAAACACAAGTAAAATAAAGACTTTAAAAAGGTTTTAGAAACTCAAAACTTAACTGTACGTCAATGCAAGAAATTGTCCAATTTGTCAAAGCGAACTTGTCCAATTTATAAAAAGCAAGAACTTCCAGTTACTAAGTTCGTATTCCACCGCTCTGTTGAACCTCTGTCCCACTGTTTACTGTGATCGAACTTTATCGGCCACCGGAACGTCCATTTATGGTGAATGGGGAAGTCAGGTTATTTCATCACAACAAATGTTTACTGTTTAAACCTTTAAAAGAAATACGAGGCGAATTATTCGAATATATAACTGTATAATTTTGACCGCAAGTTCTTTTATAACGCAACTATCAGGTAAACCTGTCATTATCCGGTTAAAAAAAAATGAATTAAACCTGGGAAAACGTGTGAACTACGTGAGAAAATTAATTTATTCTTAAGCGATACAACAAATGAAAAAGTTTATTTACGCTTAAAAGTAACTGTTTTTTTATCATTTTACCAACAAAACAAAGACAATAAAGCCGCTAATACACAAGGGAGTACTGTAACTAAAATAATAAGAAAATCAAAATATTATTAAGGAGCGAGAACAATACAAAAACAGGAATCAATAAAACAGCAGATAATATTGGCATTGCGTTAAGATTTTTGATGATCCAAGTTCTCTGGAAAGGAAGAAACCAGAAGAGATTTTACACGAGTAAGAAGTGCGAGAAAAGAAACTGTTACCAAAGAACTTACTGTTATAGCTAGGCAATTCATCTGTAACATGTTGAAACCCTGTTGCTAATCTAGGACTGCACTTAAATACTTAAAGTCTAGTTACCATAAAACAAACTTCATCTGAATAATTATCACGAAATTAGTTATAGGAAAGGCAGAGGGAAGCCATATTATGGCATTGGGAAAGTAAATGAAATCAGGATGCCAAGTAAGGATCAATATCAGTGCAGATTCTTCTTTAGATTTTATCAAAAATCTCTAAATATATAGCAGGGTCACTAGACCATATGTGGTAGCAATATTCGAATCATGGATGAATGATAGTGTTAATTGAAAAAAGTTCTGATGCACAAAAAGCAGAGGATACGGCGTATCAATATAAAAGCGCCTTTGGTTATATATTGTTAGTGATTTTTCTACGAGTTGCCAGTATTTGCATTTTGAAGATCTAATCTTAAAAATCGGCTTACATCTTACTACTGGATAAAACTGTAAGGAAATTACATAGACTTGAGTTTGAGTGCTTTTGGTTTATTCATGGTTTATTAACGATTTATTGATAAAGTCTCACAAAGAATATTTTAATCATTTTTAAGGCTTGTTGATACATATAACCGTAGTAAATTAAGTATCCTTTTTTGCTACTCTAGTTAGGATAGTTGCCTATGCAATATGGCATGTGAAAAACAACTAGACAGTTAATGGAAAGTTCAATGTTACATATTTGGAGGCTCGAATTCATTTAGAAACACAATGGATATGGCAAAGTTTAATTACACATGTAGAGAAAACCAGGACTAAGACTAAATAATTTATTGGATTCTGAATAGTGCCAAAATGAATCAGTTAGGTAAATTATGCAGTTGAAATTTTTTCAGAAATCTATTTCAGTATCTTTTTTCCAGAATTCTATTGAAAGTTTTTGAGTTTATGTTATTAATTCTATCATTCTTAGGATCACTAATGTCTCCCCTACAGATTACTGATAATTTAGTTAGGCTAGTGACATTTTTACATTTCAGAGAGAACAATTAACTGTCATCGGCACAATTCTCGAATTATTTAATCGAAAATGGTTTTCAGCAAGGAAAAATGCTTTATATTTAATGAACAGCTGAAGATTTTTAGATTATAAAAATTTTTTCGTTAGGCTTAAAATTTCTTGTTATCCAATGGAGAACTGTAGTTGACTTGAAGCTGAAAACCGCCTAAATTATTTTAGGCGGTTTTCAGCTTTTCCCCTTTTAGCAGCTTACCTGAAGGCGCAAATTTTCCCCCTAAAGTATAATTGTTTGCCAACTGCAGAGCATAAACGCCACAAAGAAATCCTATATGCAATGATTTTACGTGACTACGGAAGTCAAAATTTAACCTATAGGCCATTCTATTTGTGCAGCTAAAAGACATCAATATAATTCTCCCATAACTCTTGCCAGTTCACATGAAATTACTTTACTTAGCAAGAGTTTTAATAATTTTGTGACAACGAAACAGATTTGAAACTGTTATGCTGAAAATTAACTCACCTCAACATTACCGTGGCACGTAGGGACACAAAGAGGAATAAATAGGCTAATCGAAGCCTCCAATATTATTATAGACCCAAACTGACTTTCAATGCCTGTTTAAAAACCAACAATAAACCGAATATGAATTTATAGCTCTAACCTGAAAATCGAGGAAGTTCGGTTTGCAGAAATTGACACTCACAAGACATTTTGAAAACAAAAAAGGGAGGCATCGAGCAAACCTACCTGATAGATTTTTGAGAATGGATGGCAGAACAGGAAATGGGGTTTATGTCGTAGTGATAGAAAGTTGTGGAGTCCTATAATCTGACACATACTGGAGAGACACGGCAAACATCAATTCAACTTCAGAGCTGAAATAAAGAATGTAAAAAAAATGACTTATAAACGGAAATCGGGCATCCTATACTGTCTTACATGTCCGTAAATAAAATTAAGTTCTAAATTAAATGCTTTATTGAAAAGCATTTAGAATTCTTCCCTTCATTTCGAAATATTGGGCTCTGCTTCAAACATTCCCTTGCTATTTCATTTAAACCTAAAAATATAATAGAAAATCGAAAAACAATTAAAATTCAATTTAAGTCACCGAACGGTTAAGAGCCATTTAAATGAATTACGTAATACGCTCACAAATCGAGCAGTTGTTTGAGGCTAAATGTTTTCTCTTCACATTCTTTCAATCGTAGTGTTCTCAGCTGAAAAGCTATCATTAAGTACATTTTATAAAATCTCCACTAAAGCGATAATTTAATTAAGTAATCAGTTTTAAACTTATCGCCACAATTTGCAAAAATATCTTTCCAATAATAATCATTCGCTAATAGTTTTTATTTGCAACGACCAACGAACTAATCGATCGACCACGCACGACAACAACCCTTCCTAATGGACCTTTCATTTCTGATTGTGCATGTATTACGAGTAGTGTTTAGCAACCCATTAAAGTCAACCGTCAAATAACCTGGGAATACTTATAAAACAAAAAAACCTGAAGTCGTATATTTATAAAGTATTAATTATAGGTTTATAAATATCTGGTAGTAATTATAGGTCTCTATATGTTAATGCCCAAATTCCAATTTTGAGGACGGCGGGAAATAATGTATTAATACGCCACGCCATAAACATCATTCATTTCAATGTTTACAATTTTAACTACTTAGAAAACTATGATAAAAGAGAAATAAATTAACACACGTTGCGTCTTTGATTTTCATGAATTTGAAACCCATTTACATTAATATGCTTTTCATTTTATAATCACTCCCTACGTTCATTAGAGTTTATTAGGGGCTCTGTATTAACATGATAAAAGTGTATCGTTTGAGACTGACGTAATATATGAATATTTAACCTTTAGTTTTTACGGATGTTAGGTAAAACATTGAAATAGTTTCAGTATTTATTCTGATGACTTTAAGCACTAGCACGAAATAAAATATATAGTACATGCAACTCGAATATAAATGTCATAATGAAGATGTTGACGTTCTACCGCACTTTAAGCAAAGGGTAAGAAGGAAATACCAATAAATACTGAAAAGAGCAATAATAACTACATTGGAACCTCGTTTCATGAATTTAATTCGTTCCTGAAGGCCTTTCGTAACCCGAACTGTTCGTAAACCGAAACAGTTTTTCTAGTAGGAATCAATGTAGCGAAAAAAAGTCACAGTACAATGAAATTGAAAAAGAAAAGCACGCCACAACCCAAGAATGTATAAAACACGATGGTCAACTCAGAAATTATTCCATCTAAGTAAACTCGGGTCGACAGTTTGGAGAATCGAAATTTTGTTCGATAACCGAAGTAATTTTCTGTTCGAAAACTGATTTATTCGACATGTGAGACGTTCAAGAACCGAGGTTGCACTGTACTAGAATTTATATACATATTTTCCTGAAAAATTGTTCTAAGAGAACGATTGTATAGATAGTTCTACCATTTTTAAATGAGTTATTCTAACTATATGCACTATTTACATCGTTCGGACTATTGTACTCATTTGTATTTCCATCTTCATAATAGTTCGACAGTTGTACGCTCCGGTCTTCTTCGGGTGATATAAGTTGGAACACTCTACCGGCATGGACCAAATAAAGGGATAAGTTCGAAATACCTATATACATCACCTGCAGAAGGCTAGAGCATAGAACGGACAAAACGTCGTGAAAATGGCAATAAGATGATGACAACATTGCGAACAATGTAAATTATGTCAATAAATTTTAAAGACATCAATCAACAACAGCAGTTGTTGCTCGGTGATGTATGCTGAATGTTAACATAAAAAACTGCTAAAATAAGCATTACCATTCAATGGCAAGATGAGACATTGTAGGAATGAATACAAGCAAAACGTGTCTATGCATTGTATGAGAAAGAAATAAACTAGTAACAATCTTTTGTTAGTATCCAGGTAAATAAAAATATAAAATAAATTCAAATAAGTAAAACGCAACAGATACTCCCGTGGCAACGTTCTAAAATATTTACCGTAAGCATTTCCATATGTTGAAAATATTAATAAAATTTTGGTGTCAAATTATACCGGAAATAGTGTATAGCTGACATATTTAATCTAGAGTTGCCCAATCCTTCGTTCCATCCTTGACAGGGGTTAAATTATTTATGAGACTTTTTGGGGGAATAAATAATTTCTACTCTCCAGCCGCTTTCCCACAGATGAAACGATGCAAGTCTATATTTAATTTATCGCTATTTTTATCGTAAATGTACAAATGAGCTCCTTTCTTTAGCTTTACTACGTGAAACTGATATAGATAGAGCACGCCACGATATTTCTGCAGAGCCGAATCACCCTCATTCACTCTGTATTAATAATGTAAACAGAAAGCTCAAATCAGAGAGCATTTCGCCGAGAGCTGTAGACTTTATTTTAATTTCTACTCAAGAGCCAATCATCTCTCATCGTTATTATCATAAGCTCCATTTTATAGCACTTTCGCTTTTATTCATATTAAACACCTCATTTATCAATACCATTTAAACAGTTACGCTCTGTCTTGAGTAAACTCGTGTCTTAGATTATATGGAATTCAATTTAAAATGGAATAAAAAAAACAACTTACTTTTGTCAGAGTTACGTTTTAAAGAAACTAAAAATAAGCTTAATGGCAAAAGAAAATATTTAAAGTAAAATAATTCATCATAGTTTTGTGCTTAAGTGTATTCAGTAAGAATTAATACGGTAATAGTTTGAGTTTTAGCTGATATTTCTTGGCAAAATGACTGCTATGACTGCATAAAGAAAAATTCTTGAAACATTTTATCATTTTCTGAGTTTCAAATTAAGCGAATGTGAATAATAATCAATTAAGATTTCTGATCGAATTTGCTGATGCATTTAAAAGAGAAAAGGACGCATGAAAATAAATAAAGGAAACGGAAATATTTTTGTTTTGTTATTGATTAAATATTAAGCATTTTTTTTATTGAAGACAATCATTTATTTATAGAAATCCGGTTTTCCTTTAAAATTCATTAAGGTTTCTTGATTTCAATTCTCCCGTTACTTAAAATTTGCTAGTCGAATGATTTATAACAGTGATTACTGAAACAATCGATGGATGATGGATGGATGTTTCTAATGTATAACGTTAGAATCCGCAACCAGATTGACTACACTTTTTTTTTCTAATGGAATGCAATCAAATGCATTTTAAAAATATGATCTGGGTATAATATTTTCATAGAAACCTTTATCCTATATGAACTACAATTACGTATACAGGTACACTTGCAGAAGGATTTAAATGTCTCAAGTTAATAAAAGGGAAAAGATGTAAAATAAAAGTGTAGTATTCTTCCTTTTTCGAAGATAGACGAGAAATGAGAGAATAAACGAGAGGTATCACATAAGCAGAAGGATTTAAATGTCTCAATAAAAGAAAAAAGATGTAAAATAAAAGATGGTTTTTTCCTATTTCGAAGATAGACTTAATTAAGATATATTCGGAGATATATATGCTGAATGGTATCCATTGAGGTTTCACAGATTAAATAATTTTTAAAATAAGGTTTTAATAATTATTATGCAAATTAAATGTTACATGTTAAATATTTTTGAACGGAACATATTTATTAAATTACAGAAAAGGCCAATAACAAGTTATTTACACTATTTACATTGTTCGGATAGTTTTTCTCATCTATATTTCCATACTCACCTCGTTTAGGCCGATGTATGCTTCGGCCTTCTTTGGATGATATTTGTTGGAATTCCTAACCGAAAAACTTTATTTAGTCCACGAGAGTAAAATGGTCTAATAATTCCACGTGTCATGCCTTTGTATATCTCAGTTTTTAATTAGTTCCATTTGATAACTCAACTCTCCAAGATTATATCATACTATAATAATATTATCTTAGGCGTACAAGGGCAATCATCGCTCTCCACAACTTTCTATACTTTGTATCGTTTAGCAATGTTTTTTTTTTTTTACTATCCCTCCCGTCTCATGTTCTGCACTCCATATACACATGCTAAGTATGTTAATTGGTGTGGCTTCCTACCATTTTTGCCTTCGATATGATCCGTGAGTTTCAAATATTTACCTCTGTATCTATCTCATCATCTTCAGATGCCTTTTTCTGATTCCATGTGATTCCTTCTCCTTAAAACTTCCTTGTTTCTCACATGATCCGTCTATGATATTATCAGTATCCTTCTTTAGAACAATATCTCTGTTGCTTTAAGTCTTTTCTTAACCTGTCAGATAATTGCCCAGAACTCACTGTCGTGTTGGAGGGCTGATATCATATTGCATTTCGTGATTTTTTTTTTACCTTGTTTATGAAATTTCCCATTTCTTTTTAGTCCTTGAAATGCATCTATTGCTATTCCAAATACGCCTTTTTGTTTCCTTATAAAAGATCGTTCTAATATCATATGTTGTAAAGTTTTTTGTTTTTTTTTACTGTCTTCTTAATTCCTCTTCTTTTATTGCTGTCTCTCCTGAATAATATTTTTCTTTTTGTTATTCTTTCGTGCTCAGTAACCTCCTGTGTTTTAGTGACAAAATGATTAAAAAAGCAATATTGGTAAATATTTCCACTTGGAAAACTGATGCTATGAAGTCTTCGTGATTTTGTATTTTTGAATATCATTTGAATTAATAATCAAATATTAATATATATATATATATATATATATATATATATATATATATATATATATATATATATATATATATATATATATATAGTTATGTTGAGGCTCATGGGGGAAACAGTCCTATGGGTAAGGAAAATTCGGATGTGTTCCACTACGGAGTATGTGAGCGAGCGTTGCTATATCGAGTCTAATTCGTCACCGAGGCCCGTTGATACAGTTGATATGACGTTTGCCTCATATCTTAACTGCCCGTGTTTCAATTCTCTGTAGTGGGTTCGCGCTGATGATGAGTCCCAAAATATAGGTCGAAACGCCGTCCAGTGCTTCTAGAATTGATGAATTACTCAATTATATATATATATATATATATATATATATATATATATATATATATATATATATATATATATATAAACCTATAATATTTACCACTGATGTTTTTTTACATTATACGGAAATATGAATAACAAATGAAATAAATGCAATTTTGTTTGTAAAAGTCTTATTTTTTCTGGAGTGATTACAGAAACAAAGATAGATACAAGATTTCTCAAGGTTTTTAAGCGTGTCTTCAACAAGAGATTCACTAATTCACTTTGCATCTGAGTAACATTAATATATTTTCTCCCTTAAAATTACTTTTCTATTTATTTTTGGCAGTTGACATATTTTTACCTTGCAGCACTTTTCCCAGAGGCACGACATCACAATCATTTTCGCTACTGCTTAAATAGTCCTATGGACAATAGTCAAACAGGCTCCTTTCTTTAATACACTAATGCAAACCTTTACAGCTAATATCCACTATGCTGAGTGAACAGATTCAAACCGGCCTAAATTATTCCTTATTACATTTGTAAGGAAGAAGTAACACAACATTTGTATCCAAAGAACCACTTAATTATGGAACCTACTCCAGCGTTAATGTTTCCCCGAACGATACAATCATAGCCACATCAATTGTCAATCCTTATCTATCCACCATATTTATATGTCTTCCTACAGTCTATATTGAGTGACTTTCATGCTCTCTATTGGATGAATATTATGAAAAATAAGCATAATTCTAATTTTAAAAATGGGTTATTAATTCTTATATAATTTTAAATGAAAATTATAAATCAGGAGTGGACCATATAAATCGTATTAATGCCCCAAACCTTTCTCAGTTTTTCAGATGATGTTAAATGGAAAATTAAACGAAACCAAATCCATCCAGATTTTAAACTCCATAGAGTCACGTAATCTCTTTTTTTTTTTCTTCTAAGATAGAAGGGATATTATATTATTAATAATATATGAGATGTACAGCCCGGATTGTAGCCGGAGTTATTCTAGGCTCAGTTGCTTTCTACCTGGTATATTAATCTACGTAAGTTTATACCAACGTTTATAAAATGTTTTATTTAATCCTGCAAAGCAGAAGAAAACCATTACTTTACAGACGTAATAAAATGTATATTTTTTAATTCAGAATATATATTTGGTGATGCTATTGATCCTTCAGTGTCACAGGTCTGCAGAGACTTCTTGTTTCCGTTCTATAACAATCGCTGATATTGCGATTCTTCTGATGACATTAATATGCTTAACTTCTGTATGCTTATTGAATTTTTTTCAATCATTACCAGATTAGTTTGAATGTGTCAATATCAGACATGATTTAGGGTTTGCAAACTAGAGTCGTAACAACATGCTAGTTAAGACCAACTGTTTTTTTTATAGTAATAGCAAGAATGCAGATATTTTAGACTAGGTTATTTTACTCTACAATATATGAACTCTAATTATATATAGGTATATTCTGGAAGTGGTTTAATTTAGACTGCTACTTCGAGTAAACAGATCAAACTGGAATAATCTTCTAATGTGATTGGACAAGGAGATTTTGAAACGCAATATTGAAAAAGTAGCTGCTTTTATCTAGACAGATTTGTTAATTTCAAAGCGAGAAATAGATGATTATTTACCCATATATAGATACATAAACACATACATTAAAAATGGCTGGCTTCTTGTTTCATTGTCTGACTGTCTGCTACGAGTGCTAGCTAATCCACATTGCGTATGCGAGCGAAGACACATTTGTGTTTCTTCGAAGATACACGGAGCTAACCTGTAGTTTATGCTGCAATTTTGCTCAGCCGTTCTTACCGGTGATTTTTCGACTTCTTCCTAAGTCAATTAACGACCGCCTAATCAATGTCGCTTGATAACGCTTAGAACGAAACGTGATAAGGTTTGCAGACAATTCTCAATTATGCAGGATGTTGGGATCGTCAGTTCCGGCCAATATTATTTTAAAAAATCGCCTCTATTACACTTCGATTCGGTTGAGTTTCGAACATGAGTCTCATTAGTGTATTTACAAAAATTCGCATAGAAAAAAACACAGATTGACTTTTTCAAACCTTGTCAACATATTTTATCAGATAGATAGATAGATAGAGAGAGAGAGAGATATAGAGAGAGACAGAGAGAGAGAGAGAGAGAGATTGTACTAAGAAGATTATCACCTGCTGAAAATGATAAGATAGAGGAAAATTGTTTACGATGATGATGATGAAATCATAATAATCTACTTCCATCTTTTTTTCCTAAATTATGGCTCAATATATACCAGGTTTTATATATGAACTCACGATATCTGTTAGGCAAATGTTTACCCTGACACCGTAGAATGCTGTTGTCTATGGATCCAACTACATAATGCAATAATATTAAAAAGTAATTTGGCGGAAAATATATGCCATTAGATTCGATAAATGCAAACAATGTGTTGATTCTAGAACAAGTGATTACGCTAAAATTGATACGTAAATTATTACCATTTTATTACAGATAGACATGTAACAGTTAAACTTAATTTTTAATAGGTATTACTACTAATTCTAAATATCTCTGAAAATGCAATTGATTTTAGTTTCATGCGAAACACAGGCTTAATAAAAAAATGCTCAATATTTGGTTTGCATTGGAAAAGGTTTAGATAATCTTTTACTTAAAATAATATCTTCCTCTGAGACACAATTGTTTAATAATATATACGGGATATTTGCAATCAGATATTATTAATAAGTTCAAATTTATTCTTAGTCATTAACTAGAACATTGCATCTATCAAAATAGTTGTGTGTATGTATCTAGTGTTATAAGGATGTCTTATCTTCCGAACACAGACAGCACATAATAACATAAATATCTTCTCAACTATAAACAAGATCAATCTTCACTTAGAATTATTTTTTTAAGCATTTCACCTCAAGCAAGGCGGGAAGCCACTAGGACGAAAAAGAAAATTTAGAGCAAGATCAGATAGGAGTGATAGAAGAAAGGATGGGGGTAGTGAATAGATCAAGGCAACTGGAGATGTCAATTGACATTACACTTGAATAGCTGGAGATTATAGCTCACAGGGAAACAGGAGAAGGGAAGGGAGTTCCACAGGCGAGAGATACGAGACATGAAGCTATTTGAGTAGAAGAGACGGCTACATTTAGGAGTTTTGACAGTGAAGGGGTGAGAGCGGGATGACAGCCTCGTATGGCGCTTGAACTCATGACGTCTAGGATCCAGTGAATGCAGCTCCTCGGAGCAATTTCCATGAAAGTATTTGTAGAACAGACAAAGGGAGGCGACGGCGACGGCGCGGGGCGTCTGATAAATATGACTGTAGACGAGATGCCAGAGCAGGGCCAACTACATTGCATATCCGCCTCTGGAGCCTACCAGAACCCTGAGGCAAACAGAAGGGGCACCAGACCATATATGGCAGATCATAAAGAAATACTCTACCCCAGTTAAACCTAACAAAAAAAAATAATTATCTGTTACAAAAAATTTAAAACAGCCAAACATATCGTAAAAAATAACAGCACACCTGATAAATCAAAACTACAAATAATAAACAAGTTCCTTAAGGAACTGTGTTCGTGATCAAACTCATAAATTATTACATCGATCACACTAGTACATACCTATCCAAACCTTACTTTACACCTATCCGATGACAGATCTATTAGAATCCATTTAAACACTCACACAAACCTACCAGACTCCATACAAAACATACTAGTAGAAAATACAAACCTAATAACTTTATCTACATTTAAAAAAATAAAAAAATAATGGTAGCCTTTAAAAAAAGAAAAAGCCAATACTCAATAATATTAACTACCAATATGGTCACAATGTGTTGACAGTGTTCGGAAAAAAACATCCCTATAAGTCTACATACAATAATCAATGACTAAATAAATTCTTTTTCATTAAAGTAAATCACATTTGCAAGAACAATGAAATCATATTTTACCTGACAGTGAGTATACCGAGAATTTCGTTGGAAACATCGGAATCTTAAACGGTATATTTATTTATAAACTTTAAAGCTACTATAAGCAAAAATATAAGATATTGTTATGATGTTGATTTGGGGTTAATAAAGACAAACGCCAAATAACACGTAACAATAAAAAGGGGTTTATTCGGTTGGTAAGTAGGTACAGCAATCGCCTGAGTAGTCTATAACTAGCTCAGCCAAGAACTTCTCCGAACTCTGTCTGTCTTTTGACATGCCACTATTTAACGTCTTTGTTTGTAGACAAGTTCATCTTCAAGAGGGGTGGTAGGTTTCGTACACAACAGATATAATAAATAAAAAGTAAGCTATTAGAGTAAGAAATAAAAGGTAATAATTTAATTAAATCACCTTCTATTTCTGTCAATGCTAGCTTAATAATTGATAATTGTTTCACCGTTGACGTTTCGTAAGTTACGCGTTAGTAACTATTGTTTACGCGTGAAGCATTACAGATCAGATCAGACTCGATGTTCGTTAGTAGGGTACAGTTTCTTCCAGTCGAATGCTTGTGGCATAATGCATGGAAAATAACTTTTTAGCCGGATCGTTACCCCCGAAATAAAACCATGAGACATGATTGTAGAAGTCGGCAAATTATATCATGTTGTAAACTTCTGCCATAGGCGTGCGAGGAAGAGTGAGGTTGCGAACAGCCTAACGGGCGTGTGCCTTCCTTTACGCGCCGGGGACGAACGGCACAGTCATGTACGCTGCCAGGGGCCACTGTCTTATAGAAAAACGTCATTTTCAGTCCTGTCAGATTTCGTCTAAAAAGTAAATCATCAAGTCCGTGCTACGCAGTTGACCTTTCTTTGTCATTTTCGTTTAATTTTCTTCTGAAGCCCGCTTTAATCAGCTGATAATCGTCAAAATGATCACCGTAACATCTTCCATTTGTCTCCTTAAAAAGATATCAACTGACAGCTGATATCGCTACATCAGGCTTCAGATAACCCGAAGTCAATGTAAAAATTAATATTAGGTAACAACTAGATTTCGCAAATTTATCAACTCTGTGGTGTCTTTATCAGAATAAAGTAGATTCATTAAATAGATATAGGAATATCTTTTAAATAAGCAAAGGCTATTTCTAATATCATTAGTATAGAAGAGTAAATTGGAGAAGTATTTGAACAGTTTGGAACTATACTTTTATGTTCATAGCATTTATGCTTCTATTAATATAGTTATTAGGAATCATGCTATAAATACTTAGTTATTAAGCAAATTGTAATATTATAAATGAGTGAATTTTACCTTTTGATCAGGCAATGATAAATATTTTTACACGTGCGATGTCCAATGATTAACGTATTGATGTGCAATGACTTGATAAGGAGCGAATGCGAATGTTACAGCACAAGAAAGATGTCTGTCATTGTAAATGAGTGGGCTGGCATAGTAAGTGATGTTATAAAAGCTTTTATATAGCAAATGACTAACTTTTGGTCACAAAGAAACAGACTGAAAATACAAATTTAGTAGGCTATTCCTTTCAGATTTTGGAAGGCAATTGGGCTAATGATGTATCGATTACCGAGGTCGTGGTTTAACACATGAATCAGCTGACATAAGTCGATACAATATTGACCTGAAAGCATCCGACGTCTTCCCAAAATTAAATGTTCCGCAATTGGTGAAACAATTATGTCTACCTTGAGTGTCTCCAGGGCTTTATATTGAATAAACATTACTAAAGAGAACAAAAAACACTAATATATTCACCATCATACATTAGAAATACTAATGTTGTAATTGAATCTACATAATTACAAATTTTATTTTATTCTGTAAAAGAAATATATTATAGCGTCCTCAGTGATGAAGTCATATAATGCTGAATTTAACGATCCGACAGACAATTTTCCCTATACATATATTACACATTTTGGAAAATTAAAATAAAAGTATATCTTCTCTATTGCATTTATAACACTTTTCGCCGATGTCGTAACCACGTTTTACTTGTCCGATACTCAAAGTCTTAGTTTTAACCACGGGGCTAAATCTGCGCTGGCCAATGCTGACGCTGGTCCAAGCTGTTTGTTGGTAGCTGGCCGCTTCGATCCACACAAACTCTGCCCACGCTGTGTTCATCATCTCAGAGCAGTGGAAAATCGAAGGTCGTTTTCTCGTTCAAGCCGTGACGGATGCTATATCAAGGAAAAATATATTCCTGACGAAATATCCGTGGGGTCAATCTTCAGTCGACTTATATAGGTTTCGGTACAAAATTTAACCCTTTAGTTTCACTGGGCTTTGTCTAAATTTCTGAATGGGCTGGGTCAAAGTCTTGGAATCAAGAAATCTTTTGGCAGCTGCCGTGGATTTCAGAAGAAGTCAATGCGGGAGCTCAGCCAAAGTTTCCGAATTCCCCAAAGTCATCTGCTTATATGCACTTCGGCCTAAAACTGGCGTTGAATCGAAGAGTTCTGGGGATTCAGAGTTTCCCTAATTTTCATTAATTCCAATAAAAATTTTCTTTGTTCCTTATTCCTATTTCTGCTTTCTTAATCTACTTAAAAATTTGGAGAATTATATGGAATTGCTTCTCCCTTAAGACCCACCTGCTTTCCTTCACATCTAAACGATGAATAAAAAATATTCCCCAATTAGTTCTCATCAAAGAGAATATAATTTTTTACGTAAATTCTCAACAAAGAGACTCGCTGTTTTCTATTAGCGAAAACATAAACTAGATCACTGCCTGTTATGACGGATCGATTTCATATGCCTAACTTGCGCAGTAGATTCATTCTCTGTTTTCATTTCTTCATTCATTTTCGCTAATGAAAATAAAATTAATGTCTAAACGTTCATATTTGATCAGATTATTATTATTATTATTATTATTATTATTATTATTATTATTATTATTTTCTTGACTTTAGCTGCCAGACACTGTCAATGAGCATGTTTATTTTCGAGAATGATTTCTTATTTCTCTTGCTCCACATATGAAATTCAAACGGTATTTTCTTTTCTAGGCATTTGTAAAATACAATGTGTTTATTTAATACTTATTTAATATTTAGACTTAAATATGATAGAAGAATATTAATTTTATAGATAGATAGATAGATAGATAGATAGATAGATAGATAGATAGATATGAATAGACTCGTGTATATATACATATATATGAATAGGCACATATATAGAGTGTTTTTCTCTGTGTGAATGTTAGTGTGTGTGTGAGATAGATAAATAAACTGGGGTTAATTGACCGGGGTGGATATTTTTGAATAGATTCTGATAGATAGATAGATAGATAGATAGATAGATAGATAGATAGATAGATTTAACTTTATAACTCATTTTGGCAAAGTATTAATCAATTGAAAATCGTTTACGTATTTCACATCGAAGGGTTTTCTTTCATAGAAGCAATATGACTTTCACATTTCTAATTAAACTTCTGATGTTAACGGTTATTGCTGAACGAGTCTGTCAAGCTCGGGATGAAGCTTTGAATATTTCGAAGGGGTTTGACAGGATTTGGCATGCTGGTTTTGAAAGGTCGTGACATTTCTGGACGAATTTTTGATCTCATACAGTCTTTCCTATCCAATCGCGAAATGGAATTTGTCTTGAACGACCATTCTCCTTGGACATTAGTTGGTTCCAATTTTCATGAACGACCTTCACAATGTCATTAGATCCAAAAGCGGGATACATGCTGATGAGAAGACTATTCAAGCTGATATTAAATTGACATGTCAAAATCGATACACGCAGTTGATCTCAAAAATTAGCTTCAGTCTATTGTTAACTAAAACAAGAAATAGCATTTTAATTTTAACATCCCGAAAACGAAACTACAATTTTTAATCGCCTTCGATAAACTTTAAGCCTTCCATCTCTGGTCAGGAGACTAACTCATTACGGCACCTTGGATTAACGCTTTCCGCTGACATGAAACTTAAAGATTATATTGAATAAATCATCTAAATCTTCTGCAAGGATAATTAACTAATTGTGTTATGGTAGAACATTTGTCTCGCAAGAACAACCTTACATATTTATAAGTCCATTCTACGCATCAAATATTGCTGCCACATTTGATTCTTCTATGTATTGAGAGATTCGTAATACAATCCAAAAACAATCTTCAAAATTATCCATCCTGAATTGGCATTTCGTTTTTAATCATCTTCTTCCACGATTACGTAGCTCACCTGCCCATAAATAATTTCATGCTGTCATGGTGAGCTTTCCTATTTGGTAGATCAAATCTGCGAAATAAAACGCAGAAATAGATCGGCAGTAGTCTCTCATTATTTCACAGTTAAATTGGAACCGTAATTTCTATATAAACAATTTCATTTTCCACTTTTCACTTGTGAAACACATTTCCGACTTTTTCCAGCCATATTTGATCTTAGTGCCTTAATCAGCTTTTTTAGAGTTAAGGGAAAAATAGATAGAGAGAAAGATAATGGATAATATATTTTCTGAGTATTTTGTTGCTCCAATGATATCAAATGATAGCATCGACCATGGAAAATACAACAAGGAATATTTTGTTTACCTTTTTTTCCAAAATTGGCTGCACCAACTGGTGAGCTAGTTACAAGATAAAAGTTATTAAATTATTATTTTGGACAGGCTTGCGTGTCCAGTAAGATCTCTCATCCACAACTCTTTCATTATTGGTGCGGATTCCAGACATGTAATATGATTAACTATCTTACATTTCGGAAATAAACAAAATGTCATTATTACTACTTTTGTATACCTGAACTCGATCGTTTCGATTTATGTTATCGAGAAATATGTCTATATACACCTGATATATATATATATATATATATATATATATATATATATATATATATATATATATATATATATATATATATATTGTCGCCGGAACGCCACTCATATGTGCGCAGGCACACATACACGCACGTTCACGCATTCTCACACAAATATAAACTTATATGGACAGTTTTGAACTGAGCGTATATGCGCATCCATATATATATATATATATATATATATATATATATATATATATATATATATATATGTATGTATGTATGTATATACTTGTGTGTGTGTGTGTTGAGACCATAAAACAAACAAAATAAGTCATCAAAGAAACCTGGTCTATGTTAACAGAGAAACAAAAAAAAAGAGAAAATGAAAAACAGACATAAATGGTCCTTTACGGATCCTACGTGAAACCTGTACATAATTAGATACAAAGACCTCAATGATCATTTAATTCATAGAAAGTAATCCGACCGAAAATACAAGTGGAATCCAATCCAAAACTGTCAGAGAAAACAAATCTTACTATTGACTTCAAGATACACACCATAAATCGATATCCCATCGTTCGCAGTATCTTAGGATTGTTTCGTAAGACACACATATATATATATATATATATATATATATATATATATATATATATATATATATATATATATATATACTTTATTTTAGGGTATTGCATTATCAACATGTTAAAATCGCTACACAATTGCAGTCGTGTTTCGATGCTCATACTACGCATCTTTCAGGCGATTGTAAATTACTGAAGAGTGAACGATTTAATCAGATTTAAAAGCAAAATACAGCCTCTTTTTATGAAAAAAGAAAAAAATGAAAAGGGGACCGGTTATGAGGTTTGTAGCTCTATTTACGTCAACCAGTCAAGTATGATCTACGCAAAAATTAAAATAATCTGCACTTTTTCATGTAAACACAGAAAACACAGTTCATATACTGATCTACATGTCCTTGCCATTTTAAAAATGTTCCATTTCACCATAGAAGTTTTATTATCGTCTTTCAAAGTCCAAAAATGTTTAAAATCAGATGTATTATTTCTATAAGTATTATTAGTAAAGGACAATATATGTTGATATCACTTAGTCTTGAAAGAATTCTTAGTACTACCAATATACAATTTTTCAATACAGATAGAACAAATATATCTTTTATATATCTCTACAGTGGAAAATATTTCTTAAATTTTGCTTCTTCCCTTAGTTTAAATTTAACGTAGGTCATATGTGATTGGTGGATGTCCACAAACCTTATAACCACTCACACTGTTTTTTTTTTCTTTTTTCGTAAAAAAATGCTGTAATTTGCTTTTAAATCTAATGAAATCGTTCACTCACCATTAACTTGAAAACATATAACTGAAATCTTCTTTTTGGATTGGTATTGCTTTTATGTTCATCGTCTTTTTCATGTTGAATTGTATATGGTCTATGTTAATTATGTTTTATGAATATGTCCTGAAGATGGTCTATTAGACCGAAACGTCCGACGTTCACATTAAACATTAAAACAGCATAATCGCATATTAGGATTTTTGTTTGTTTTTCTATATATATATATATATATATATATATATATATATATATATATGCAATTTTCATATATATATATTATTTATATAATTTGCATATGCTCGGTACCTATTGTGACCCTGGCTTTCCCGCCCTTTGCGATCATTAGACAAACTGAGTAATTTTTAAATTGTGCATTCATTTATAGTTGCGTATATCGGTGTTTTATGGAAGAGAAAAGAAAAAATTGTCGCCGGAACGTCACTCATATGTGCGCAGACACACATACAGGCTCGTTTACGGATTCTTACACAATTTTAAACAAATATAAACAGTGCTGAACTGAGTGTATATGCGAATCTATGCGTCGTTACCTGCAAGCGTTCGCAATTGGTCACTGTATTCAATGTTGGAATTGTGTAGCGAATTTTTTCCAAGTGACGGTGTCAACTTAAAGTTCGTTCGCCTATTTTGTTGACGGGATAATGTTTTCTCACACGCAAATGCACGTATCAACACACGTTCATACATCTATCCGTCTGTTTTTTTTTGTTTTTTTTTTGTTTGTTTGTTTTTTCATTACTTAAGATGGGGTCTATGTTAGACTATGATAGTTAATTTTCTTCTTATTTTTTTAAATATTTTATGCTGTCTTGTTAATATTTTTGATGCCGGTTATTTGCTTGTTTTGGGCGATTGCGCTGATGTAAATGGTAAAAATTCTAATTTATAATATTTACTAGTATTTATGCGGTGGTAGTAATTTTGCCGGGGAGGGAGTATAATTCGAGACTAATGCGGCAATGATACTTGTGGTGAAATAGTGGGAATGAAATAATGTTTTCAATGTTGAGATAAGTGGGGATAATTGTTAAGAAAGATATGATAATTACAATGTTAATTAAATTAATAGTAAGATAGAAATTATGATTATATTTACAATATTGGGGTCAATGCTGAGATAAGTAGTGATAAAATATTGGTGGCAATGTTGTGATAAGTGGGGATATATGTTAAGATACTATGATAATTAAAATAATATGCATGAACACAGGCATGAAAACAAATACCTATTATCAGAATGTATTCCAAATAGATAAAAAAAATACCACCATTGACCCTATGAACACGAAAAGAGAAACAACTGACACCATAACACCATCATTTTTTTAATTCAAACCACCATCAAAATAATTATTTTTATTGTCATCCCACTACCATTACTACAATCACTTCTACCATCTCTAAAATAACTATTTTCTACTACAACTGTTTTTAACATCACCCACTCCTTTCACCATTGTTACCGCAGCAATGCCAACCCCATAAAATGTCACCAGTTCAGATTAACATTTTTTTCCCAAAAGATTTCAGAAATTGATTTCAATTCATTGGAATACTACAAGGGGCAACTAAAGAGTTTCTTTTTGAAGATGGAAAATAATGCTGCAAATCAAAAATTACGAAGGTGAGGGAAGTGGATCAGAGGAGATCAAACGGTATTAAACGATCAAAATTCCCGTCAAATCTTATGTCCGTCAAAGCCTCACATATACAATATCCGTAGCAAAAGCGGTTATGTCCAGGACTAGATCTATTAGGACAAGATCGCATGCCCTCAGTGGAATTATTAATAGAGATTACCCCTACACTGGCTGCTACCCGCGACAGAGAGTTTAATCTGTTCTGTTATTTAAAACACAGCTGAAGGATCCATGCCTGTTCTAAGTGTACTCGTGTGAAGTGAACATAAGAGACGTCGTTCTGAATTCAATTCTAACCAATTTGTTTTCGGTAACACTGATTCCATTTCGTGCACCAATAACTGCTATGCTATCTACATATTCACAAATGGTTTACGTTTGAATATCAAGTTAAAAACAAAAGTAATACATTAGAAATAAAGAAAACGAATCGGCACATTAAACTATATTGTCAATAGGGTATGTTTGAAGCAGATGTGAGCTTATATTAATATTCAATACCTTTTCTACATAAACTCTGAGCATTCTTGAAATGTGTTACTTGAATTTAAGGAATCAACAGAAGAACTGGATCTGCATTTTAATCTGTAGTTTCAAGATATTTCCGCTTAATTCGGCAGCAGACAGTAAAGTGGCCGATTACACGCAAATGGACTTCAATTCGAAATATTTTAAGTCCAACTCAACGCACTGAGTACCCAGGAGGAAAGAATAAAGGGAAAAGGCACAAACTGATAAGTTGATTCTATTAATATGTGGCTTCGAAATGTTGTTTGCTATTAGTCCTAGTTCTGCTTTTCGAAGCGACTGCGATCAAACCTTGCAATAGAGACGACACTGAATGTTAACAAGGCATTACTATTGAAATATGGGCAGAACTCGGCTAATAACCGTCTTTTCAGTGGAAATCACTTGGAAAACGAAAGATTTCGGATACAAGAAGACGTGGATGGGAAGAAAAAGAAATAAATTTCTTAAAACGAAAATCTGTTCTTGGAACTTTTACGAATCTTAACGTGAATAATAGCTGTTCTTTCTTCTTGCATGGAGCTCCATTTGAATTTCAATTGTAGCTGAAATGAAGTTCTGATGTCACTGAAAGATGAAGGACAATGGGAAAAAAGTAAAGAAAAATGATTGCGATAAAAAGAAAGAGTCTTCAATATAACATAATCCAGGAAGAGAGAAGAAAATGATTGGTAAGGGAGACGGTAAATAGAGAGTAAAGATAAAGAAAAGAAAGATAAGGTGTTAAAAGTGATGGCAATTGTTAGAACGATGAAAACTATTAACGAATGAAGAACGTCGGAAGAATGATATAATAATATAGAAAGCGATTTGAATATGAAATACATCAAATAATAGATACGATGAGAATTAAAATCGCTTTCGATTGTTATATTTAATGGTTAAACAGGAAAAAATTACTTGGAATATGAAGCCACATAAAAGAATGAAAGAGTTAAATATAAACACGAAAAAGGGCAAATTGAGTTGTGATAATGGAAGAGAGACTATATGAATTGATATAGTTGGACAGATATTGAGATATTATCCAAAAGATTTGGATTACAGAGAAAAAGAATGTGTATATCGAAAACGAGGAAAATAAAGTAAAGGCTAAGAAAGAAAGAAAGAAGGAAAGAAGGAAAGAAAGAAAGAAAGAAAGAAAGAAAGAAAATATTTGAAGCGAACAAAAAATATTTCGAAATGGTTGCACTAGGCTAAAAAGAAAGAAATTAATGAGGGGAGGGGGAAGGGAGAGAAAAATTTTAAACCGAAAATTTGGAAAACAAAAGTAAAGTCTACATTAAATAAGAAAGAAAGAAAGAAAGAAAGAAAGAAAGAAAGAAAGAAAGAAAGAAAGAAAGAAAGAAAGAAAGAAAAATGAAAGAAAGAAAAATCTTTGAATTGAAAAAAAGTATTTCGAAAGGGCTGTACTAGTTTAGGAAGGAAGGAAGGAAGGAAGGAAGGAAGGAAGGAAGGAAGAGCGGGAGGGGGGGGGGAGGGAGGAAGGGAGGAAGGGAAGGAGGAAGAGACAATAAGTTCAAATCAAAAAGTAGAACAAGAAAGAAATCATTATAGATATGAACTCGACAGAAACGAGCATATAAGAAATGGTCCTGGAAAATATTTATATATATAAGTGTTATGTGTGCAGAGGAAGACAACAGAAAGCACGAGAATTAGAAAAAGGAAACATCACAAAAGAAAAAAAAAGAATTGCAGATGAGTAAAAGATGTGAATCTCTTTTCATTCCTCGATCGGAAAAGTTAAAGGGAAGTAATATATAGAAGATAATTAAAGAAACAGACGTTCGATTTAACAGAGCAGGAGACCGAAAATTGTAGCCAAGAGACCTACTTTCAAATTTCACGTTTTCGAATCACAATGATTACTCAACTTGATTCCTTCCTCATTCTTCTTAATACTATTTCAGATGTCAAGAACTAGGTCGCCTTCGGCTCCTCTTCGTTCTATAATAGATATTAAGCTATTCTTAGCCCGAATTCGATTCGTTCTGAGTGCCCTATAATTGTATTTCTAGACTAAGTGATACTTATTAAATAACTATAAGTAATTCGATTTTTACTTTTACCTACAATTTATTGGATTCTTACTGTTCAACGAATGTAAATTATTAGTCCTTGTTAACACAACTGTATAAGAATAAAGCTGAAAAGAAAGTTTATTATGAACTTTCATTCCTAACATTAAATAATGAAATCAATATTTTTAGTTGGTATCAAGCCTAAGTCACATTGTTATAGCGAAATACTAGTGATAATCGTAATAGTTATATTACCAATTTCCTCTGCTGACTTTTGAAACTGAGAAAACCTTTATCGTAAAACTTTCATTCATGAAAATAAGTTTCTCACGTCCAGCTGATGTTAATAATCTTTCCAGTACAAATGTTGGCTTCGGCCTTGCCTTTTGTTTGGTGCAGTGTGGAAACGTCAGTATCTTGATTATGACATTATTTTCTTATCGACTTACATGTGCTATCCATTTTACTTGTTACTGCTGTTGAAAGTTCTCAAGAGATGTGGTTCTCTTATCTGGCACAGTTCTTTGTAATTCTGTAATGTCAAACAACAAGGTTATAGGAAAGATACCTCGATTAGTTCTACACGTCACACTCGCTAAAAGACATTTTTAAATATCGATCTGGAAAGCAGCTGTATAGAACCAAATGTTTATATATTTCTGAAGGCGTTTGGTGTCAATCATGACATCCACAGACAAGTCTATTAAAAGACATGATTCGGATTTATACATTATTGTTTTGGAATTTCCATACTTGCGGCCTTGAGATTGATTTCAGATTCCTTATCAATATTAATTATTTTCTAACTGACCCATACACCGAGTTATTTGATGGGTTTACTATTTAATAATTCCATATCTTGAATTAATATGATGGAGTCAAGGCCCGCGCCATCACAGCTTTCGTACCAATTCCACATCCTTGTTTCTATTTTGGAAAGGGTTATCTTGAGATCTAGTTCTTGGAATGCTTGGTGGAAGATGCCGATGTTTTGTTCAAGATCATTCTTCTCTCAACTATATATGCTATCAGTATATGCAACCATATTCTGTGTAAATTTTTTATTAAAGTGGAAGCAGGAACGCTGTTTTTATATTAGTGGATTGATTTAGAATATAATATGGAATGTTTAAAAGACCAGTCCCTATCTTTTCCCATCTATGCCTGCATATGCACAGAGCGTAATCTTAGAGATTAAACAGATGACCAATATAGTCGATATCAAATTCGATCAAATCATTAAACTTAACAGATTTTCTGCCATTTTTAATCACTGCCCACAACAGATAATCCTTTAATTCAGTACATTATGCAATTTCTTTGTTTATCTGTTGTGGGGTTGATGAATGCTAAGAATACCCGGCAAGACATACTTCTCACTACTTACAACATTCCACGTAGGTATTGTAATCTGTAGAAGAACCTCTACATTCTTCTATTAGTATAAGTAGCGTAACGTTGTTTATTGCCAACCTGCTAGGCACGACGCGTACCTTAAAACACCTAGTAATTCCCAGTAGCCACCTATTTGGTGCCTAACTTTGCTTAACATTGATGATCGCACGAAAATTGCTGTTTCCACGTGATATGGCGACATACATGTATATTATTAGCTTATTTATTTTTCTCAACATATTTTTGTATGTATGGTTATTCAAAAATATTCCTTGTTTTTCCGATGTAGTTATTCTGATTTTTCCCTTCCGTTCTTTTTAAGCCTGAAATAATTCAATAGCAATTTAGTCTGCATATTTTTTGATCACGTTCACTGTTATAATGAGTTGAGGAATTCAAAATAAAGAATTGCATAAATCTCCATACCATCCGTTTATTTTTCTCTTTCTTTGACATGGTTCACAGAGTACAAAAACCAAGAGCCACTCAAGTTAGATGTTTAACGAATGAGATTGTTGTATGTATATAACTTGACCCTAGTCTTGAAGTCATTAAGATTCTAGTATTAGTTCATGAAAAAAGATGTTTGCATTGGACTTTCTTCTTAACAATGCAATACGAACATCAAAATGATTCGACCCTGTGTAACTGTCATGATGACTCTTAGCATTAAAGTTAGAAATGACATGATAAATCAGTAATGTAGCTCATTAGAACATTTCCATGCGACAGCGGTAGATTGGTTGCGTTTCTGACAATCTTTCACCTGTGGGAAAAAGGGAAGTATGATCTCAAGTAAATAATCACTCAAAAACCAATAAATGCTTTTGAACCCGACCATAGACGTAAAATGATGATTAAACATCTACCGCCCAGATATGACAAGAATACTCCGTTTCTGGTCGGATCTGATCTGATCAGGGACTTCTGGGGCAGTGAAAGGAACCGACCATTTTTACATCATCGTTTTCGATGGATATGAGTTCCAATTGTGGTTTAAGGCGTACTAGAGTCCGAATTAGGCTCACTAAGAGTACAAAGAGTCGCAGTGAGTGTATAAAATCGAATCTGAGGACCCCGAATTTGTTCATTATTTACATTATTCAGATTATTGTCCTCATCTTTGTCGCCATAATTATTACAACGTTTCAGCCGTTGAAATGTCGAACTGAACCCCTTTTTCGCTCACTGGGATAGACTGTTCTAGTTCCACGTGACATGTTTAATGGATGTCAGTTATCAGTTATCTCCTGTTAATTCTCCCTCTGAAAGTTCTTAACCGGGAATTGAACTCACACTCTTTGGGTCCTGTCACTGGGCCTTTATCCACTGTGCCATGTGTCCTTAAGGACATCTGTGTATGAATTTCTGGGTATTATAAACTTGATGTCTTCAGCTCCATTTTTACCAGTGCTCATATTGCAATTTTGCTGTTATCAATTCATGTTTTTACCAGGGCTCATATTGTAACTTTGTTGTTATTATCGCTTTTCTCTGGCACTCCTTATTACTGGTTTCTATATTGTATTTATTTCTATGCTTTGTCGGCTCAGGAAATTTTTGTGGCCTAGCATATGTGCTGATACCTTAAGTTTACGAATATTTTTTTTATGATCTCAACCTGATCCCACAGAGGGCAGTGACTCCCTTCTCTCTCCGAATTTGTTATGAGTTAAACTTCCTTCTAAATTTTATAGTCAATATTTTGTAACCTATATTAAGTAGGTGTGATTTTTAATGTGATCTTTTATAATTTATATTCTCCTAAAAATTATTTTAGACGTGAATGAAAATTTAAATGTTATAACTTTATAAAAATATCGTTTCGCACTTTGAACAAGAAATTGTTCTAATGAGATTATTTCGGCTCTCTTATTTTTTTTAATGTATCCATTACGTATTTAATAGCATATTTTGTATTTTAAAAACTATTTTACCTTCTAAGTAGCATTGACTTCTTGTACTCTATCCATGATAAAGCGATGTACGTTTTTGTTTTATTTTAGGGATTGTCATTTACTACCATATTCTTCTGGTGCTTTGTCGGCATCGTTTCTCGTAGTCGATTAGAGATCCTTCTAATGAGTGGCAAATTTCTTTGCAAGTTTTCCAGTGACGATGTCATTCAACATAACATGTATCTTTCCCTCTCATATTACTTGCCAATATTCTTTTACGGTAAATTTCATCTTTCTCTGTATGATACCTTCTTCCATAAAAATGTTGAACTAAACTTTCATAACGATGACGCGAGATTTCTGAGCTAAGGTGCCAGCCAAATTCTTCGGCAAAATCATAGTTTATCACTTTTATGTTTTTTCAAGTGTCGTCAGAGTTGTTCTAAAATGAGTATATTTTTATCTTATGTCTGACTTCGATATGATAAAACTCATGTATAATTTCAAGCAAGTTCTCTCCGTCTATTAAATAAAATTACCAAGCACTTTCATACGAAGAGTAAATGAAGTCAAACCTTCAACCGCAATACATTAAAAATTAACTATAGCTGTTCTAGAAATCTAGATAAAATTATTAAATCACACAATAGAATACTGAAACATCATAACGATAATAAACGCAACCTAAACACATTCTAATACATGTAATTGCAGAATCCCCGATCATTGTGCATTATTAAACAGGTTCTTAACGAAATCCATAGTGTATATGTGATATATCTCATCAAATGAGAACCTGAAAGATATTAAGCTGTATGTGGGATCAACTACCGGACCTTTTAAGTATAGATATTACAATCACATAAACTCCTTTACAAATGCAGACAAATGCAATATGACATCACTTTCGAGATATTTTTGGAAACTGAAGGAGGAAGGAAAAACACATAAGGTTAAATGGAAAATCTTAAGACAAGCCAGAACCTGCAATTCTCTGAACGAACCTTGCTTTTTATGTTTGCAAGAGAAAATATGTATTATTAAACTTTTGAATAACACCCAATTGTTATACCAAAGATACGAAACCAGCGTTCATATAGACATATAAAGGATCTAACATTACAATCGTGTTAAATTCATAATTCCATAAATCTAAACGTTTAATATTTAATAACTAACCTCCTTTGATATATTTCTTACCTTCTTTTGTAGCCCTCCACCAATATATCTTAGATCATGATTCTTAAAATATTTCCCATTTTTTGCATATATAATACTAGTAATACTTTCAGATATATTGCTTTACACCCATACTTATTCTACACGTTATACTGTCAAAAAATATTTATATTAATATCCCATACATTTTTTCTACTTATATTTAATTCCTAAATCATTTATATATACGTAAACTTATATAGCCAGCATACAAAAAAGTAATCATCACTTCTAAACTTATTAATTTACAAAACATTTCCATTGATTACCGAATTAGTAGTGATAACTCCAACATAAATATATGCAATTCAGATTTAGTTTGTTTTTTTATAGTAAACCAAAAAAAGGATTCCCAGTTACTACTACAACAATCGCTAGAATTTATCTTTCTACATACTCCTTCATATTACTATCTCATATTCTCACCATCTATCCCTCACGCCTCACTCTTGTGAGATGTTTTGCCTAAACATTTGACCGTGGCTATCGGTAAGGAATCTTCCCAGACCAGCCAGCATTCAACACAACATCCATCCTTCACCAAACTGCTACCAACAATTTGTGTTTTATGTATATTTTTTCTCAAACAAATGGAAAAAAGGAAGTTACTTGTCACATACGGCTTCCCTAAAAGCAGAATTGTTCATAACCATTTTCGGTTCTCACCCGTGGAGGTGCAGTTGAAATGCACGGAAACGAATTTGCATCTTTGTAGTGAGCCCTCTTTGGATAAATGTTGTGAACGTTAGAATTTATATATTACTTTCGTTTCCATTCCATCGGATATATATATATATATATATATATATATATATATATATATATATATATATATATATATATTTATTATTTAAAAATTATAACAAATATAATAAAATCACTACAAACATAGTTATTTTATTTCAACACCGCTGGTGTCTTATCAAGTGATGATGTTGAATTCAACATCATCACTTGATAAGACACCAGAGGTGTTGAAACAAAATAGCTATTTTTGTAGTGATTTTATAACATATTTATGTTATAACATATTTATGTTATAATTTTTAAATAATTAATTATATTCGCTCTACTCTGTACTGAGGAATCTCTTAAAAATAGCAATTGTTGGTTATTAGAATTTATTCCGTATACACCAATCATATACTTGGGTGTATATATATATATATATATATATATATATATATATATATATATTCGGGGAAAACTCTGTGGATAACCTAGTGACTTACAGAGTTTGTCATAGTTTTATCCCTTAAATTATTATTGAAATTATATATATATATATATATATATATATATATATATATATATATATATATATATATATATATATATATATATATATATATATATATAATTTCCCCATATATATATATGTGTGTGTGTGTATACAAATTCCGATAGAGTAAATATATAGGAGATTATCGTAAGATTATCGACTCGGTATACATTAAAATAACTTTTAGAATCTAATAGAATCTCCAGAAATTGTAGCTGATGGTCGTCCTGGTCCAGATATTGCTGATAGCGTGAGACAATAATACTGCAAACATAAAGAAAAATATCATTCGGTGTATTTAGCTTTCTCTTTCAATGGCTGCCCTTAATTCCCTGACTTTAGCTGGTTTTATTTCATAACTATCAATCGCAGGAAGTTCATGTCAATATAAACAGCGCAGCGTTGTCAAAATAGAATTGCCCAGTTAGTTCTTTTTAGTCATAAGCTAAACTAAACTTACCATTTATGAAATCACATCAAATGACAGTTATTCCTTAAATATCTTATTGATTCCAACATTATGTGAACTGCAACAGCGATAACAAACGGTATTCTCGTTCTGTTATTGCATTATCGAAATATTTTTACCTCTATCAGAAAAGCCATCAAGAATATAACAGCGCATAGGGTGTTGACAAAATGAAGGATTAAGATATTCTGAAATTTATCTTGTCGAGATTGATTTTAGTATATCCTCATCAATATGAATCAATATAAATAGCTTCGTTTCTGTTCCTAGTCTGAGAAATATATATATATATATATATATATATATATATATATATATATATATATATATGTGTGTGTGTGTGTGTGTGTGTGTGTGTGTGTGTGTGTGTGTGTGTGTGTGTGTGTGTGTGTTTGAGCTGATATACATTTCATAATAAACAATAATCCATCTCAGATCTGAGCTAATTGCGTCAGAATCTTCGGAATAAAAGTACAAGAAATATGGTCCAAGAATTCTACTTTCTTAAGACAACTTTAGGTTAAGTGACGTGAGTGTGTCTTTGTTTTTGTTTTTTTCATTTTTATATATTTTTGTGGGTGCTGACTTTTAAATTATAATTGTTTTTATTGATTGATTGTTACGTTTGTTCGGTATTGCTTCAAGCATTATAATTGTGTCTTTACTATTTGGCATTATTAGTATTTTGTTATTGATTGAGAGTAAATGTCTAATATTACTATAAATATTAGTAAACCTCTAATTTTACGATGATCATTATCCTGCTTATTAATGTGGCGGCACTTTGACATGATAAATGGCAGATGAGTGACCGTGATATTGTACATACATATTCTACGTAAGAACTTTTCAGTGTGTTTTTTTATTTATTTATTTACAGAAAAACTTCTCCGATTGATCAAATATATTCTTACGCAATAGTGGTCTTATATAGGGGGTTGGAATTTTGGGATATATTATTTTAAATAACTAAAATGCTAGTTTTAAATCATTTGCAATAAATAATGATTCTGCTGTATTTTATTTTTATCACCTGGTTTCATATATCGAATTACGATATTCTTTATTGTTTCCATTGTTTTTTTAATTATGGTACTTTTCATTTTGGTAATATATGTTAATAGCCTTATTGTCAATATTATGTTTGTGACTATGATTTTTATTGTCAAACTTTTTGTTACTTAAATTAAAATTTATTTTCTTGTCGGCTATATAATTAGAGTACTTTTATTGATCGCTGTTTTTTTAATGTTATTTAATTATTTAAAGAAAATTATTCAGATGAAGAAATGAGTTTAGCTCTTTGGATTAGTTTATTATTAGCGGCAGTTTTATATGTTTCAGCGCTTACATTATTATAGTTTAGAAAGCAAGAATTAGCACTAGATTTTATACGGAAATATAGTGAAATTATGATTGTTATTGTCGATAAGACTAAGATTAGGACGCATGGTGGAATAGCGGCTCGGATTGAGGAATCGGAGAGCTGAGTTCGAATTCCAGTCGAATCCATTAAATTCACTTTTGGGCTAATACATTTGAAGAAGGTATTAATCTTCTTCTTCTCCCCGCCCCCAGCTATGGGTAAATGTCAGATGGATAAATAGCAAGAAAGACAGGGTTGTATAGCCTAGGGTGGCAACATGTCTACCGCCAGGAAAAATGTCAACCTACTGCGGGAAATGATCTGATTATTCTTAATTTGGAAAAGTTGATCAGTAACATTAAGCGGCACAAAATATCTGTTCAGACAGCAAGAATTCATCCAAACAATGTCGATTGAAAAGAATCGGCAAATTTTGCTTGAATAATTTTTTATTGTAATTTTTCGAATAAATGTTCGGTATTGTGCTCGAAATTGTGAATAATCTGTCCGAAGCTCATGTGTTATTTTTTCTTCAAGTACTTTAGACTATCTACAACATTTAAAGCACCAATGCGCTGACTTTGAAGTCGGCAGAATTCCTTTGTCCACATCCTCGTATTCTTTGGAAAATATAGTCTACAGGGATGTCATATTTAACGGTTATTGGGAGCGATGTCACACAAAAATTGATGCGATTATTTTTAATATTGATTTATATTTATATGATATATTTGATATAAATTTACATATATACATATCATATCCACTTCAAGTTGCAGTCTCTTGTGGCGAGTGATATTTTAATTACAATTTTAATCACTTAATTAGACATATTTAAATCTCATCTGTGTAATTTGTCTGATTACTTCTAAGACTCTTTGATCTTTCACGCAATAATAGAAAGTATCATAAGGTATACAGTGCCGTCTACTTCCTTGCTGATATGTTTACCAAATGTATGTTGTTAGAGATATTCACCATCAGCAAGCACATCTTGATGGTGGACATGTGAACGCCCTGGCAGTCAATGCCTGAAACATCTATGCAAGCAACAAACACAAAATTAAATTTAAAAAAAAACATTTATTTGGAATACGGCCATTTTCAAAAGCCTATTTACTTGCACAGCGGCCGAATTTAGTTCCTTCTTAAAAGCCAAATATTTCAGTATCATATCTAGCTTTTAAATTTCAAATACGCAAGGGGATATTTCAAAACTGATTTTAAAACAACCAGTGTTCTTTACGGAAGTACAATACGGACACAATTATGTTGTCCCCATTATATTACAACGAACTAATCACCGTAAATCTAAACGAAATTTATTTTAATCATTATTCTAAAAATGCAAGTCGTCTCTAATTTGTTTTCAGTTGAGGAGCTCGAAAGGAGTAGCCAATTATGTAAGTATCATGTGTCGAGGCCCCCAAGATAATGTGATTTCAGGAAATAAAATTGATTAAGAAAATATAACCAAATATGCACTCGCTGTTATTTCATATTTCAGTAAAGTAAAAACCAAACAGACGCACAACTTTGATAATGCTGTCCACGGATCATTAAAATTCCCTACAAAATAAATTTCTAGTTACAAAAAAGTATTATGTGCCTGAAAAAATATTAAAAATGTATTTTCATTGGAAAACCTCTTGTGCTGATAAGACTCTATTTTTTCTTTCAAAGTTTAATAATGCAAAAATACATTCCAAAATAATTTCTTCATTGATATTTTATGCATGCGTAATTTGCAATCAAGTGTGTCTTTAAGATAACCAACAAACCAGGTATAACCATGCTTCTTTTTTTCTTACTTTGAAAATGTTAGCAGATGCAGACGAACTTGTTCCATATGGAAGTCACCATTCATATGAAACCTAAATTTAGACACGTATTGTCTCATATCTCGCTGAGCATCCCAAAAGAATCACCCTGGCCTGATTTCATACCAATACCTGATGAAGGCCGGAGCGTATAACGGCCGAAACGTTGTACGTTCCAGCCTTCTTCAGGTGACTGGAATTTCGAAAACTTTATTTCGTTCACCGGGGTAAATTGTTCGAGTTCCTCATCCCACATGGGGCAGTGATCTCTCTTTTTCCTCCATATGTGGTCAGGGACGTCTGATTTTTCAATTTCCCCTCGTGTTAACGCTTTACAATGTCCTTGCCTTAAGCCTTACCATATTCTCCTCTATCGGGGGGGGTTACTCGGAAGAGGTGTCTGCAAAGTGTTAACCCACTTTTGAATATTGTCGTGGTTGGAATAATAGATAGAGAAGATCACCGGAAAATACGAAAACTTAAGGAATCCGCCCATATGTTAGGCCACAAAAATCTCCTGAGCCGACTAAGCATAGAAATAAATACAACATGGGAACCAAAATAAGGAGTTCTAGAGAAAAGCAATGAATAACAACACAAAATAATTACAATATAAGTTTTGGTAAAAAATATACTGTAATAATAACGGAAAAAAGCACTATGAGCACTGTTAAAATGATTACTGAGACATTAGTCCCAGAAATTCAAATACAAATATAATCAAGGACACATGGATAAAGATTTTGATTAGATCCAGTGAATAGATCCAAGGCATTAGTGAACCAAAATCATGAAGCGTTGAGTTAAAAGGAAATAACTGAGACATCTAGAAGAGGTATGGTAGGTGGAACAAACGGAGATAAAGGGTTCGATATTTCAATCAGCTGAAGAAGGCCGGAGCGTACAATGGCCGAAACATTGTGAATATGGCAATGAATATTCGAATGAGAATCCGAATAACATAATCATACTGCCTCATCTCAGAGATATAGACACATATGATACAAACTTGTATTAAAGAATAACCTTGCTTAAAACGAGAGAGCCTTATATACTAAAATAGAAAACAATTATTATTGTTTATTGAAACAGAAAACTAATTCCGAGCATTTCCTATCCAAACGACTCCCATAGAAAAAATAATTAAATAAATTCTATCAAAGGGATAATATTTCACAACGTATGGCTTACACACCTGACTTTCTTTGGCTTCCGAACTGGAAGATTTTGGCTCGTACAGTCGAAACTTGAGTTTTCCAGTGTAAAACAGCATTCTTGATTCGTTTATTGATTATTATATAATTTATGTTTATTATATAGTCTATGTGGTTTTTCGTGTCTCTTCGGGCTACATACGGGCAATGTCAAAATAAACCAAGTGAATGAATTTAAATATCTGGGAAGAATTTTAACAGAAAACGAAAAGCATGATACTGAAAGAGTAAAGCGCCTGGGACTTGCAAAAGTAGCCTTCCAAAAAGTATTACCTATTAAGAAATACAACAAATTCATTAGAACAAGTATTAATAAAAAGAACAAATTCTTTAGAAACAAAGAAAAGAGTGCTAATCTGCCAGGCGACCTCAATACTTCATATAGCAGCAAATGCTGTACATTGAATTTAGAAATGAACAGCAGACTGAAGAAAACAGAGACGTTGTTCTATCAAAGAATGTTAGGAATGTATCAATGAATTCTTCAAATATGAGAAAATAAAAAGATGTACAAGAAAATAATTATGAAAGTGATAAAAGATTGTATTCGATTATTCTTTAAAATTACTGGATGGATTATAAGCTATCAAATGCCAAAGATTGCATAAATAGAAAATTATGAAACTACTAATACGTGAGTGGCATAATTAGAAAGCAATCTAAAACATCACTGCTTTAGAGATAGGGGATTAGCCTCAGGTACGTTCTGGGACATTATTTCTCTTCCTTCCACGGTTCTTACAAAGTTAATTGTTGTATATAAACATGATGCGTGGGTACAGTGAATATGTTTTATTTTCCAAACGTTTGAAAATACTTATACATTGCTTATTTGTTTTTTAAAGGTAAATATAAACATTTTTAGAAAAATATCTTTGTTTATTTCAATAATGTTTTTCATTTTGGATTTTTACCCTTCTATTTCGGAAGACCTATTAATTAACAGCCTTAATTTCACTAAAGGGTATACCGAATTAACGGAAAATGATCTGGAAATTATTTTAGCGTCAAGAAGAGCAATACTTACATTCAATGACGCTACTTGGGTGAAGAAGAATAATGAATGATTCGATGCACCTATGGGAGCTTTCGACTCTGTCGAAATTGCAGAATTAGTGGGCATATATATTTTAGACACCTTGAGTAGAGTAGTTAGCCTTAACCAAGTTGGAATTTATAGTTGGAATTGTCCCTAATAGCAATGGTCCCTTGACTTCCAGCTTTCATAAGAGGATAATTAGGGCCTTCAAATAGCTAGGCCTTAATAGTGAAATATCTTCCAACTTGAAAATAGTCATCTTTTTAGATATCAACACCGCTTTAATGATACCTTTAAACCCTTCCATAAAGTTGACCAGACACCCCTATACATCAATGTCCACTCTGACCACCCGAAATCTGTAATACATCACATCCCAAAAAGACAAGCACTTTCATAGTAGACATCCACTATATAAAATTTTCAATAGGAAGACACTGAAAATTAGTTATTCTTGTGTAAGGAATATGGAGAAAATTATATCTTCTCAGAATTGTAAATTACTTAAAAACTACTATAGTAATTAAACTCGATCTAGAACCCCCACCAGCAATTGTAGGAGTAAACACAATTGTCTAATTGGGGGAAATATATGAGAATGCAGTATACGAGGCAAAAATCCTTCCCGAAGAAAATATCAACCAAAAAAAAGATATATAGGTATATCCGCTGGTGATTTAAATATCGATACCTCAAAAATCAACCTTCTTTATTCAAACACTACTGGGATCTGGTGGATAAGTGACTAAGCCCGCATTTCGAATGGAGATTCTTATTAAGAGGTAGAATTCCTAATAATATTTTTATTATTAAAGATAAAAATCAAGATGAGTTGGTAAATCTTCGTAGTGAGATCATTTGTATACATAAAACACGATTTAAAACATAAACATGGTTTTATAACGTGTGGAACTGTAACAGTTCCATCTTGGATCACTAACATCGGACATGACATTTAAATGGAATGACTCTTATGATTATCTATATGTATCATTGTGTATGTTTATGTGATGCTCTATATATTTTTTGGTCATTTAATTTGGGTTAGCAAACTTTATTCATGTGTTGATATATGGATATGTGGGTATGTAGCTAAAAGTTTTCCTAAATAACTAATATACAAAATCTGATAGATTTCTAATATTTATATACCTGGTTTTATATGTAAACTTATCAGATAGATACACCTTAATCCCTCCGTGGGTTTTTAGTATTATTAATGTTTTCTTCCTCAGTGTTGTTTAAGTACAAATTAATTTAATTCCACCCATCTATTTTCATAGATTAAATGTATATATGGATGGATGCGGGTTTTAATTTTTTTAAATTTTTTTTATCTTTTACCTTTTTAATTTATATATATATATATATATATATATATATATATATATATATATATATATATATATATATATATGTGTGTGTGTGTGTGTGTGTGTGTGTGTGTGTGTGCGTATGTTTAGGTAAGCATGGGTGTATATATATGTATGTGTACATGTATGTATATATGTGTGTATGTGTATATGTCGTTGAAGGAAATAAATTAGACGCAGTACATTCTTTTGTATATCTTGGCAGTACCCTCTCTGAAGGATGCAGCCTCAACAGAGAAATCTCTTTCCGCAATGAAAGGGCTTCTTGATCTTTTTCAGCACTTAAAAAACGTGTGTGGTCCCAGCATGGTATCAAGTTACATACGAAAATCATTGTGTACAAAGTATGTGTTTTGTCGACCCTCCTGTATGCAAGCGAAACATGGACACTCTATAAACATAAAATAAAACTTCTTGAGGGCTTCCATCAACGGTGTCTGAGACAGATACTTCATATCATATGGCAGTCCCATGTCTCAGATACAGAAGTATTAGAGAAAGCAGGGATACCAAGCATTCAGTCGAGGGTAATGAAAAATTGTCTCCGCTGGGTCGGTCACATTACGCGTATGGATGACAGAAGTCTACCAAAACGGCTATTCTATGGTGAAATGTGGGAAGGAAAAAGAAATGCATCAAAGCCGAAGAAGAGATTTAAGGACACAATAAAATCTTATCTGAAATAATCTGGACTATCTGGGGACCAATGGGAAAAAATGGCTTTGGATAGAAATAAGTGGCGGAAACTAATTCACGAAGGCATTGAGTCCTTTGAGAATAGCCGTATGCAGTACACTGCCTACAAACGCCTGATTCGTAAAGGCGAACAGGGTCCAGCACCGGGTCCACAAATTCACCACGTTAATTGTGACATATGCGGAAAATTGTGCCTGTCTTTTGTCGGTTTCAAAAGCCATTTGCGTAAATGTGCAAAACCTCGTGTGCACCCGAATAATGTCACTGTAAACAAAACTGATTGGGTATGCCAATTCTGTGGCAAAATTTGTCGCAGTTTGGCTGGCCTGAAGAGTCACCTGCGAATTTGAGGGTATTGAGAGGGGGGTGAGGACATGAAATAAAGGAGGTGGTGACGATCGAAACCGAGAGGACAGCCACGATGTGTATATGTATAGTGAGATGGATAGATACGTTGTATATTTGTTTAGATGAGTGTGTGTATGCAAATGTATGGAGGTGTGTAAGGTTTCATGTATATATGTTTATGTGCACGTATGTGTATGTCAGTATGTACATGTGTGTAGATGTATATATACGCAGGAGTGGATGTGTATGGATATATATATATATATATATATATATATATATATATATATATATATATATATATATATATGTGTGTGTGTGTGTGTGTGTGTGTGTGTGTGTTTGTGTGCATGTGTGTACACGCGTATATATATGTATGTATGTATGTACGTGTAAATATAAATATGGTGTGGTGTATGTGTGTATATACGTATGTGTTTTGGGGCATAGAAATAATAGGTCCTTGGTAGATTAAATATTCGTTATTTTTTATATGTTTTTAATTAGTAGTTGATATTATTTTTGTCAAATTTTCTTGATTGCACAACGGCTCTTTTATAAATGCCCTTCGGTTTTAGTGCCCCCCATCTTCCCCCTTTTTTCTTTTCTTCTCTCTCTCTCTCTCTTTCTCTCTCTCTCTAATCGTCTGATTTTCAAGTTTAGAGTGTATCGTCTTTTATTGTGCGTAGTGTCACCACAAATGTAGACACCCATTTCCGGTGTCTGTTTCTAATTTAATTTAGGTCAGCGATTCAGTAATGAATTATGAATCGGAAAATAATTCATATGTATCTGTATAGGTGTCCACACACACACACAAACACAAACTCTCTCTTACACACACACACACATATATATATATATATATATATATATATATACATACATATACATATCTATAATTACAAATATATATATATATATGCCCATACACATAAAGACATACATACTCAACTATACACATACATATGCATACATATACATACATAAACATATATACATATACATACATACACATATATACATGTATCCCTATATACATACATAAACATATCCACACATACAGAAGTACACGTGAATAGAAATATATATACACAATACATCTGAACATATATATATACCTATATATAGATATATTTTATCCTCCTTTCCTTTTCTCCTCTTTTTTACCTACTTACATTTTATATATATATATATATATATATAAACCTACTTACATTTTATATATATATATATATATGCACATCCAGCAGTACAAAAACGCACACACACATACATACACACACATATATACACTCACATACAGACACGAACAACACAGTATACGTATACCAACCCACACCCATATCAACAGGAGGACCATCAGGTAATAAAAGTAATAACCTATTAAATTTACAATGACATCATTATCATTGAAAGTATTACAACCCCTATAATAAGTTAAATTTAAAATGGTGTTTACAGTTAACTGTTAGTTCATATCTTTGATTTGAGATGGGTCTTATTTTTAAATCTAATAATTCCAAAGACATAAATAACACGGGGCATATAGGGAGTTAGATATCCGGGCTTTCCTGATTAATTTCCATTTAACAGTAGGTGTTTTATTCTTTTCTTTTAGACTCAAAAAATACTTGGATAATGAAGTCAAGTACTTATAATTACTGTTATTAAATGATTACATATGCCCCCCCCCGCCAATGTTCCTTGAATGGATTCATGGTACTACCCATGTAGATTTTTTTATATTTGGGTTTTCTAGTGTAGAGATTGTACTAAGATAAACTACTGAACTAATCAAACAATTATTCTGTAGTGGACAATAATTTGGATTCTTACAATTGCACAAGTTGTTATTCGTGTCATTATACTTAGTAGTGCTGCATGCAATCTGGCGAGTAGTCAATTTTTCTGAGTCTCTATACTTGTTAAAGACTCTGTTGTTATGTTTTTTAATTATTTTCTCTCGGTTATTCGCACAACTATAGATTAATTTCAGGATATTAGGATTAAATGTTTACTAAGTGGGTTAATTTCTGGGTTGGGGAAATGGTTCTTGATGAGGTTTAGAAAAATACGTCCTAATTTAGTTTTAACCATTATATTGACAGGGTGAGTAAACCAAAAAGAAGCATAACAGACTCTTTAACAAGTATATAGAGATCACTATATAGATTAAGATGTCTTATAGCGGTCTGCAGATAAAAATAGGATGGACATATAAATGAATACAGCACAGTGACAAGCAGCTAAGATAACATAATAGCATGAAATTGACAGTCGCCATGCAGTCTTTGTTTTTGTGCCCCCCACACTACTTATATGCAGATGCTTTACGTTAATTCCTTTTTATCTTGCTAATGTATATGTTTCTAGTGCTAAGATAATTTTCTTCATAACGCCTGTCTATCAGCTAAATATGTTAAAGATAATTACCAAATTGTCTTATATATTTACGTTTGCTCTGATTCTCTTCTAGTTTTACTCACACAGTCGACATAGAAAACACAAAAACAACTTTAGTATATTAGAAGCTTAAGAAGCTTCAAATCTCAGCCATTCTCATAGAAACGAGAGATACCTTTTGTAAAAAATTGAAACCAAAATGAACTCACTTTTCAAGAATAATATTTATGATATTTACAAAATAAGTCCAGATTTTACTTTAAATGTCTCGCTGTTATATTTAAAATTGGCATTATAACAAAATATTTCAGGTGAAATAAAAATGATTTCTCATATTGGTTCGTGTTGGTTTGGTTTATTTTATGGCATATCAACCTCAATGGTTTATTTAATGCCAGCAAGATCCCCACTGCTGGTACCACTCCTCTTCCTTAATACTAGGATGGCCAAGGTGTCGTTTTCGACACCTTCAAATTTTCAACAAATTACTCTGGAATAACTAGTTTTGGTTCGATGCTGAGGCTTATGGACAATTATTGAATTTTAGCAAAGATGCTTAACAGACTTAATTCTTTAAAAAATATTCAGTGGAATAGCTAATATTTGAGGTTTTACCTTGAATGGGCGAAGTGACGTTTTTAACACCTAGGCTATTTATAGGGTAAATTCATTGAACAATTTCTCACAAGGAATATTTGTGAATATCTCTTGTGTTTATGTCCCCTATCTATCTATTTATCTATCTATCTATACACACACATTTATATTTATATATATATATATATATATATATATATATATATATATATATATATATATATATATATATTTTTTTTCAGTATGAGGTATACTAATATTTGTGAATTTCTTTTTAGACTTGTTATCCCTGACTTGAATATTGAATATATTAGAAATGGCTGCTTCACGGCGTAATGTAAATAAAGATGTCAAACGAGCTGGACATCCTAGTGTTAAAATATATTGCTGCTAATAATGTGTTGCTGGTATTTTTTCCAAAAATGTATTGCTAGTATTAAATCTCATTTTACAACTTCATATTGTTTTGACCCCAGTTTGGGAGTTTCTCTATTTACACATAGATGCGACCCTAGCAGGTACTTTCACCCCAGTTCAGGACGAACCTGGAAACACCAGCAATTAAGAAGTGATTCCACGCTCCTCAAAACATCCTGTCAGAGGCCTTGCTGCCGGTTGTAATTTATCGTTATACACAGGACGGTAATTTCTCAGTAACATTTTTTTAATGACGGTGGGATATTATAATTTGTAAAATCATTAATTTCTTTACTCAGCCAACAACATATATTGATCGAGTGCAGTAAGAATAAAACAAGAATTTGGAAAAGTTTTCAATTTGTGATGTGATTTGTATTTCTCATTGGGTTTCTTAGCTCTTTTGAATAGGTAACGTTTGAGAATTCGATTTCCTTCAGCACGTGAGAGAAATTTCTGGCGTATATACACATTCTGAAAGACGACATGTCAACACGTGTTTCTCTATTATCCGTGTGCCTATTGTGAATGTTACCGTTGTAAGGTATTTTTAAAAACATCTGGATACATGAATCAAGACATTATTTCGGTGTAACACAATTTAACGGTCAAAAATCAGTGCACCGCATTTGCATGTACGGTTTACATCTAAAAGGCAACGAAAACGACACATTTTGAAAAGGAGATGGATAGGTAATAAAAATGCATGTCGAAAAGTATGTCAGCATTAATCACTCAATATTACGAGTTCTTTCTACAAAAAGAGACGTTGATTTCAGAAAATGTTGTTCCAAATCAAATTGATTAAATGCAGCTATCAGTGTAAAGCGTCCAGAATTGGACAATAGAAGTTGTTTTCATCAGAACAAATGAAATCACCTTTTATCGTAGATTCGGCAGAAAGTGGATCAGCTTGCCTTGAATGTCCTACTATAAAAAACAAAAAAACATACCCATCTGATCTTGAACTTCAGCACCGAGAAAGGAGGATGGAATCAGGAAACTACCTCACAGATAGTAAGACGTAATTGAACAATATGCTAAATATGTACTTGAATAAATCTATGAACAAATATATTCATATTTTCTTTTAAATTGTTTAAAACGTCATCATTAATTTTTATAACACCTACCAAATTAAAACATACACGCTTCATATGGGAATGGTATGTGAACCGTCCCGTAAGAATTATTTCCACAAAGGTGTCTAATAAAATAGCATATTCAGTATGCAAGAAATATATCAATAAATAAGTACAGATCATATCGTTTGAATGATGAATGATATTAATTCCTGATTTTTGGCAATTTTCTTTACATATAGGTAACCAATTTTTACTTTCATTTCAGAAAAAAAGGCATCTATTTTGGTGTTACCTACCCTAAACTTGTCTTTGATTTCACTAATTCTTAAGGGAATAAAGTAGAACATGCTTAAAATAAGGAAACCTACAAAATTCTGGACAGGATGACTTCCAAAGTGCAATGCAAAATAGCACCGTCATGTACGAGACAGAATAATAAAAAGACAGATGTCTACTAAAGCTCTACAGATTACGTACTCCCAAGATAACATCGAATCCAAAGGCGAAAACAACGGGGGGGTCATTTTCTTGGAAGAGACAGTATGGGAATGGATAATAGTTAATAAGTTACCAACAGATCTGATGAATAATCTTACTGTCTTGTTATCGTTGACAATCTCTAGCATCAGCTGAATACAATATAATTTTTTTCCCTGCATTTACATTTTAACTATGACTAACAGAAATTGTTGGAATTAATATTTGCTTACACAAATGCAACATGGAAAATCGAAAACATCTATATTTTAAATAATACTGAAAAACATAAATGAAGAAACACAGACTATTATTCATAAAAGCATTCATTTTATTTACACATATTCTCTGGTAAGGTGTTCCTCGGTGTATGTATTACAAAGGAAAATTATGAATTGTATCAGGTATACATTTGATAATTCTTTATTACTCATTTTAAACATCGACAATCATTCATATGGACAGTGGCATTTTTGAATGAGTGTATGTTATGGGCGGGTACTTAGAAATACCAGGGTTTGTGTCCCAATGAGCAACTAGATCGCTGGACACTATTTACATTATTCGGAGTATATTCCTCATCTTTGTCGCCATATTTATCACAACGTTTCGGTCGGTGTACGCTCCGGCCTTCTTCAGGTGGTTGGAATGTCTAACTGAACCCTTTATTTCGCTCACAGAAGTAGACTGTCCAAGTTCCACATGCCAGATCTAATGAATGTCAGTTATCAGTTATTTCTTGTTAATTCCCCTCTCGAAGATCTCCACCGCCTGAATCATATATTATTTTTTCTGAGTTTTCGATTCTAAAGAAAAAATCGAAAACTGTGAAAAAATAAAATATAATAGATAAATAAACAAAATAACAATAAAATAAGTAAAATAAATTAACTCAAACAAATTACCAAATCACACTCGTTAGAATAGACGAAATAGAATAAAAAATAAAAAAAAACAAAATCAATGAACCCAAATAAATGAAGTAAATAAAAACAGATTAAGAAACCAATATGGCCAAAGTATTAGACTGTAAAAATCAAACCAAAAATCGGACAACAAACATAACTGTAACTGTTATATAACACAAAAAAAATACTACGTTACTTAAAAATCGAAAACCGAAAAAAGTAAATAAAAATATACAGAAGAATAAATAAAAATATACAGTATAATAAATAAATAATAAAAAACATGTCAAATAACTTAATTTAAATTAATCCAAATAAATAAACAAACAAACAAACCGCTCCGATAAATTAACCGTTAGAAAAAAACAGTAAAGATAATCAAACCAAATAAATAAATGAACTAATAAACAAATTAAAAACTTCTCCCGCCAAAATAACAGTTAGAATAAATTAGAGCAATCAACCCCAAAATTGAATAAATAGTTTTAATTATCTTCGCAAACCAAAACAAAACTATTAAGTAAGCGATATAAACAAATTTTTACTACGTTAATAAAACACCGATTACAATAAAAATAAATATACAAGATAAGAAATAAAAATAAAAAAGAATAAAAATAAATTAAAACAAGCAAAATAAATTAACCCAAATAAATAAACAAGTAAATGATTCCGTATATATAAATAGCCGAGAAAAAAAACACGTGGCTTAACGATTGCATCTAGCATGAAACAGCCTGTCGCCTCTAAGTGTTGACTTCAATGTTCACTTTTATATTTATGTATCTATATATATATATATATATGTGTGTGTGTGTATGTGCATGTTTGTGTTTGTGTGTATACTAATATCGTTTAAATCGAGTTATAAGTATGATAACTTACCTAAAATTTAATAAAGAAAATTAATTATGCACTAAACCTATTCAAATTACAGTTAACTATTAAATTTAAATTTGCCATTTAACTTTTAATTATCGATTTTTACTTAATAAGAGAAATAAATATTGTATGCACTGGTATAGAGCTTGAAAGAACGGATGATAAAATAGTATTTCCCAAAAAGTTTGAATTCTTCCTTCATCAATTAACAAATGAAAGTTTCAAGCATTTTTGCATATCGCCTTTAGATATTCTTACAACGTACATGATACCTTAGATTTAGATAAAAGTTTAAAAGAGGAATATACTTATCTGAAGGCTTGAAATGACTTGAATTCAACCGTTGCATCCTTTGGCATTATTCTTACGTTAATTCCATGAAACAGTTAATTTTTTGTAAATGTTGCTTCCAGATATATATATATATATATATATATATATATATATATATATATATAACAAAAATCCATTTTCTGTGCATTTATATGGTAATGGTAAAGATAATCTTATCCGCTTCCCCACAAGGAAACATTATGCATTCATTAAGCAAGAAGCTATTACGTCTTTCAGCTGAAATATATAAACTCTTTATCTTAAAACATTTTTTGAGGAAATAAGTTTCGCAAGACCAGTAGTTATTATTGTTCTTTCCATTATAAATAGGAGATTCATTCAGAAAGTTTTTTTTATATCAGTGAGGAAAATTCATCACATTGATTATGTCATTATTTCCATTTCGAGTTACATGTGCTATCCATATTAATTGTTTCAATTATTTGAAACAGTTATTTGTTTATGATTCTTTTACGGCAGCCCACAATGTTGGAGGTCGTCATTATAATTTACTAATAAAACGGCATATAATAATATAATTTACCAATAAAAAAAAGCACTTTGGAGTAATGGATAGAGGCTTGGATTGTGGAATCGGAGAACCGAGTTCATTCATTTACGTGCTAATACGCTTTGGAAAGGGTGAATCCTCTTCTTCTCCCCTCCCCAGTTATAGATAAATAGCAGGACAGACCGGGTTCTCTAGTCTTGGATGGCAAGTGGTCTAACACAGAAAAAAAAATGTCACTGGATCTAACTAACGCCATTATCCACTGGATAAACACATTAGTTAGATCCAGTTTCAGGACCCAAAGAGTTGTGAGTTCAATACCCGGTTAAGGCAGTGGAGAACTTTCAGAGGGAAATTAACAGGAAATAACTGATAACTGACATCCATTAAACATGGCACGTGGAACTAGAACAGTCTACTCCAGTGAGCGAAATAAAGGTTTCAGTACGACATTCTTACCACCTGAAGAAGGCCGGAGCGTACAACAGCCGAAAAGTTGTAATAAATATGGCGACAAAGATGAGGACAATAGTCCGAATAGTGTAAATAATGTACATAATACCTCATCTTAGAAATATAGGCATATATTCGCTGTAGCATTGCAATATTAAAATTCTTTTTTCTGCATAGAATAGAGCACTATAAATAATATCTGATTGTATGAATCTTGAAATTCAAATGTATCTTTATACTTTTGATGAAATGTATTTTGAGAGGATGGATATTTAAAAACTTATGATAAATTATAATTGCACAAGCATCAATTTCTTGTAGGAAGACCAAGCCTCTGAATTGAAAGAGTACGCATGCTCAGTTTAAAAGCATGATTCAAATCATAACTTTTACTAGAGCTCAAGCATTATATTTAGAAAATGTATTTTTAATACGCATCACCTTCAGATATATATATGTATATATATATGTATGTGTGTGTGTGTGTGTGTACGCGCGCGCGCGTGTGTGCGCGCGCGAGTGGGTGTGTGTTTCTGCGATCGATACAATTCTTAACCTGTTCAAGTGAAACATTATCTTCCCTTCCTATCCATATAATATACCTTTTATTATAACCTTCTACTTTAAGCCTTCTACAATGTCAGCCTTACCGTATAAAAATAAATTATAGTTATTCTTACAGACCCAGTGAGATGTACACATGTAACCAAATTTAAATCTAAGTTAAATTTAGTTAAATATTTATGCATTTTACGAAATTGAAAAGGGACGGATTTAAAAAATGTATTCATATGAAAACAACATTCGTCCCCTGCATAAAAAGGGAGATAATTCTACTTGAATGATCTTGTTATAGTTAAAAAAATAACAAAAGAAATATAATTTGAATGTTTGATATGTTTGCCTTTTAAACCTTACAAATTTTAATCAAATAATTTAAACTCACTTATATCGGTCATATCTGCATTTGGTTATTTAATTTTTTTACTTGTCGTTAATATGTAACCTCACCATTGAAATCTAAATATGATTCTGTACAAACTTGAATACGATTAACTTTTGAAGACATAATTCTTTGTTAGGGTCCCAGCAATGGGCAAATAGTTAGCCCCTAAACTGGGACCAAAAGACTATGAAAATGTAAACATTGTTTTTAATACCAGGAAAATTGTTTTGTAAAAGATTATTACCAGCAATACATTTTTCAAAAAAAAAAATACTACAAGCTATATATTTTTTGAAAAATATTAACAACAATAGATTTTTTGAAGAAAACAAATCACCAGCAATAGATTTTTCAAGAAAAAAATATTACAAGAAATATAAAATTTTGTTGGCATTACATAACTCATTGATTTTGATATGCCGTAAAACAAACGAAGCAAAACCAAACTGTAAACCGTCACTTTGGAAAAAAAAAATTAAATATAATTTTGCTTTGTTTGGCATTGCTTTTTTGTCTGCTTTTCGATCGTTTTTCTTCTTATAAACTATATTCTACACGGAGCTAAGTTAAACGAAATGTTATTCGGAATTAATAGTTTAATAGTGTTTTTATAAAATATCAAATTCTAATGTTCTTTCTTCTACCATTAATGTATCTGAATTCGAGTATATGAAATAATATACTATTATTAACATTATTATTATTAATAATATTAATATTAATAACATATATTATATAATATTATGTATAAATTGTATATATAATATAATAAATATATAAGTATAATATTATATATATATAAATTATATAATATTATAATATACTATTAATATTAAAATCGTATATTAATAGTAATAATAATGTAATATCCTATTTTCAAATATGACACTTTTGTAATCGAAAGCGTAGAAACTTATCAATAAGTATTAACATCTTACCAGAATACGATGGGTAGAGCCTGTAAGCCATGAAAAAGTAAGCGAAAAAACTCAGAATCAATAAGAAAATGCTGAAATTTATTGGATACATAATGATGGAGACGAGCTTTGAGGATTTGTCACTCTCAGGATATCTCGAAGACAAATGGGCCAGTTGAGGAAGCAGACTACCTGCCTAACAAGCCTGTGTGAACTGATAGCAGAAAGGGGATAGGAGAGATGACAAAAAGCTAATCTACAAGGGATAGAAAGTTTTGAAGGGACAGTGTATATATCTAATTTTTCATTTCTTAAATAATCTCATCGGGCTTAACTTGCTTTTTGAGTAAAAGCGCCCTTGTGTATAAGAAGAGTCATTATTTTAAAGAGAAAAATTTTTTCATTATTTTTTTGAGAAAAACATACCAATTTAAAAGTTTAATAATCAATCTGATACTATAAAAATAGTATGCATTGTTCGAAATACGAAAGAGTGCAAAACATCTAAATATGAAAACGGCTCAAATAAATGAAAAAAAATGTTTTACTGTTATACAAACATAGAGTTCTCGTTGTTTTCACTATCAGCTGGAGAGGAATCTGATATCGAATTATTGGATCCATTTCTATAGTAAAATATAATGTCATTTTTTTCATACTTATTGCATTTCTTTAATTTTAGCACTGTATAACGTTTTGTTTTTCGCCTGAATTTTCATTTCACATGCAGCTCTGATTGCCAGTCTTTTCCTTCATTTAGTAGGGTTTTTAGTAGTAAACTCTTACTACAGAATGCAATTGCATAAATCCTCCTTCAGTAAAGCCTTAAAGGTTTTTCTTTTTCTTTTTAATAGAAACATCGTGAAGAGTCAATTCACTTGTTAAGGCACCGTGTATAGCAGAATAACAGTTTCTTCCATCAATTTTACAAAATAGATGCTTCTTTATCATGAATACTCTCTAGATCTGTCGTTATTTTTTTCTTTTGATACGTTTTCCTAATGTATCAGCGTTCCTACAGTGCATGTATATATATATATATATATATATATATGTGTGTGTGTGTGTGTGTGTGTGTGTGTGTGTGTGCATACTAAAATACATATATATGTATCTTATACCCCGACAAGTATTATATATATCTACGTATCCAGTTGTTTCCACGGGATTATTGTAAACAATTGGGGATAGCAATTACTTACTACCTTGATCCATTTCATGCCTGACATTACCCAAGCTAATTTGTTTACCACAGGTAATTATGTTTGTTTCTCTCTACCTCTTATACAAAATAGCCAAAAAAATACAGTGGATTCCTGGTGAGCAAGTAAATATCCCAAGGATAGCTGTTAGCCATTGCAGCAACAGTGGCCAGAGGCATTATTTAATAATGACAGCAATAGCTTGGTTGGGGACTGTCCAATTTCTATTTGACTCAGCAAGTGAATCTGCTTAGTTTCCTGTAAATGCGGTCATGATATGACAATCTGTCGGCATTAAAAGAAATTCCAGATGACTAGCAATCTTATGATTTATTGTTTTGCAGCCTGTTTTTCAAGGAGATATTAATAGATTTCAAAATCTTTTCTGGTTACATCATTATTAATCAGTTTAACGTATTAAGCGGTTATGATTTATTGAGATAGAGAAAATAATAATTATAATGCTGAACGATGTTCGACTTAATGAACTGCTTTTCTAGTCAATTTAATGTAAGTAAAAATCAATCTAAATGCTAAGAAACACTTCCAATTTAAGTTTATTTGTTGAATTCCGTATTTACATATTAAATGCATACACTATTTGAAATATGAAAATACAACAATTACAACGAAATGATAAAATTCACCAGACTTATATAAATAAGCATATCGTCGATGCCATATTGCTGTATTGAGTAGTTCTTACGACACGGTATCAGGAGACAATTTCTAGATATCTGACTCCTTACTCTACACTTTAATTATCCTATAACCAACATACGCAAATAGCTAAAATCCTATTTGCCAATCCCACAACACCTTGTATATTTTATGATCGTATTTGAAAGTTAATCTCTCCACCTTTTTCTGATATTGTTATATTAGTTTTATGCTTGCCATCATCATTTATGGGAATTGTATTGTAGGCCTGAATAGAACGATTCACAATATAACAATTTTTGTCTTGGGGTAAAAACTACTATTCCCTATTTGCTTCTGCCAAGCAAGTATGAAAAATGGCTACAACTACTATATATAATTTACAATATACAACAATAAAACATAAACTATTATATACATATATAATTTAATAATAATATTTAATATATTTAACAAGTTAATAGCACAATCGCCTAAAATGATAAAATATAGCAATAATATATAAATGCTATTATACAGTAATTATATATAAATGGATGGATGGCCATCTCGTATCCTAGGATTCCCGTATACTAGTGGGCCTAGAAATCCTTGTTACAGATGCCAGCTCAGGCACATTGTGTTTGTTCAACACCCACTGTGTTAACCTGTGTTTTCTACTGCAACTATGTGGAGTGGACCTTAGTTACAGTTTCTCTGAGCGAGTGTGTTGTCAAGTGTGATCAAAACTCTAGACAAAGCCAGCACACTCAAACAAACCCTCGTTCACGATTACTTGGGACTTCGTGCTAGCACAACCAACGACATATCTCAAAAGGTTCCGTCTAACCAATTTCACTCACAAGGCTTGGGTCCAAATCAGCCGGACGCAGAGATCGCCTTCTCCATACAAATAACATCATGTATTCACCTTTCTGACAAATCGACCATGGTGAGATTCGAACGCTGGTCAGAAAGCGAATGTTATAACGACGTGTCCTTATATAACTAATATACAACGAATATATATATAAGTGAATAAATCAATAAAGTATATAAAGAGTGTTTCAGAATTTTTGAATCAAAATGATCGGGCACAAATCAAGGAGAACAAATGATAGAGTAATGGAAACTATATTTATTGAAAGATAAAAGGATAACATTTTAGGATCTGCAATCGTTTTGTCTCAAACATGAATCAAAAAAGTCAAGAGGAGCTCATGGTCCAGATACCCTGCGATTAGTAGCAGGCACTATTGATACAGCGTGCAAAGTTATTGATAACACGTGCCTGGGTTGAATCTTCTCAGTGATTGCTACCTTCAATTTACCAATAATGTGTGGGTTGCTCTTGAGGAAAAAATCTTGAGAATGAATGTCTTTTCCGCTTCCGGTTTGCGGCTGATGTGACGCTCCCCAATCTTTCACAGAGCTATACCATGGTAACATAAGCAGTATGAGGAAGAGCACAATCCTACAGGAACCACTGTTCCTCCTCATCAATGACCTCACAATCCTCAAACTCTCCCTAGAATTGGTTAAGCACTAGAATGTAAGGCTCTTTTGTTACTGTCACTGCGTTATCCCAATGATCTTACACGAAACATGATCCAATGTTGAGATGCTTCGAGATGACAATCCATGACGTGCACTTTCTTGAATGCAGAGGGCTTCCAATGACTCTGTGAGGGTTCTCGCTTCCCCCAAACACCCATTTCTTGCAATTAACATGACCATTTATGATAAAGTGGGCTACCTCCGAAAATTAACATCATTCAAAATACGTCGTCATCGTCGATCTTTTGCGAAAACCACTGCCACATGGCTACTCTCTTTCCATGTCGGCTTGGGTCAGTTGGCGATTGATCTCGATCTGCTCGAGATAAATATAAATTTCTTAAGCAGAAGGTGCCGAACAGAAGATACAGGGATTCCAAGTATTCCATCCCAAAGTCCTGGACGGTAACAAAAATAATTTTACATACAAGTGATAATTGAAGCTAGTGATTTCAGTCTGTAGGAATGACGACAAAAACATCCCCATTTCCAAATGTATAGAAAAAAAACATTAAGGATGCATGCCGGGATTTCTTCCTAGCAAATAATATAGGCCACTTCTCGGTCTCATCCGCCATATTCTTTTTCGTGTTTTGAAATCAGAATGATAAAATCAGTTGTCTGTATCCCGTTTGTGTGTCAACACCATTCTTAGTTTGGGAAACGTTTTGCCTTGCTCTGCCTGTTCTCTTTCATATATTGTTTGCTTAATATTATTTTTATCCCCTGCTTTTCTTTCTTTCCTTATTGCTTACTGCGAATTTGTAGATTATGTTTAAATGATGAAATAAATGTATATTATTTAGATATTAAATTCATACGTCCTTTTCAAACGATATTTCGGTTTTTAATGAGTAAATACAGCAGCTGTATAATATAACTTCTGGGGAGATATATGCAGGATTAATCTTAATACACAAGAATTCGTATACGATGGAGTTATGAAATTATATGAAGTATATTAGATTATCGAAAATATAAGAATTGCACTGTTTATTTTATTTATATCCATTTTGGCATTTATAAATCTACCATTCTTCCTTGCATAGAATATTGCTGCCATATTTGGTCCGATGCTTCTACTATATATCATGAGACTTTTTACTAAATTCAAAGTAGAATTCATAATGTAATCGACCTTGACCTGATATTTCGACTTCAGTCATTTTCTCGTCGAGTTGCCTGTATTTTTTACAAATATTGTCATAGTGATTGTTCGAATGGACTTTCCTTCTTGGTGTCACGAATGCGTGAATTTAAGCGTGCTACCATATTAGTAACTAGGTCTAGTTTTATTGTTGAACTAGTTAAATTCAACCGTATGTTCTATTCTAAGTTTTTCGCGCACTTCTCGCCCGTGGAAATCCCTTCTACTATCTTGTTTTTTTCCTACATACAATCTTCAAAATTTTAAAGCTAATGTCAATGGACATCATCTGTCTGCCTGATCCTGTTCTTTTATTGTCCTTTCTCCTCAGTAAAAGGATTTTATTCTCTTCCTCTCGCATTAGCCCCTTTCGTCCTAGAGGCATCATCGTCTTCTTCTGTTTTTAATATGATTAGGATAACATTAGATAATAACATTAGTATGATTAGGATAATAACATTAGATCCAAAGTTCTTCAATTGAATCACGACAATTCTGGATTGTCTGTTAGGACAAAATATAGACTTGATAAATGCAAGTCTTAAGTAATGTAAGATCAGTGACAACATTATAATGACGGATTAAACACGTCAAAAACTCTAGAAAATGTAATGAATTCCAATAGAATTTACAATAGATACACAAAGATGAACAACAAGGTTTCAACTAGAGAACACTGTATTTCTACAAAGCTACCTCTATTGCTTTAGCATTTTTGCCATCGATGCCACATTTTTCAAAATACGCCCAAGCCGAGTCAACCTATTTTAAACATATACGAAATTCGCCACTTACTAACTGTACTCATATCCAATATTGCTACTCATTGTACAAGCTTCAAATATCAATGACTGTATGGATGAATTCAACGACAACACACTGCATCGTATAAAAGTTCATGTCAATCTCTATTTTGCCAAAATGTCGCTCAAATGCGATCGGAATACTGGCAGTAAATGAAGTAAATGGCGGATTGCTGGCAGGAAGCTACAACCACTAGAGCTATGTCACCAACAACCCCCTAATTCTTGGAAAGACATAATACATTATGCAGCATTTCACCGGGAGCAACGTTTGTAAAAAAAAAATACACCCTATACGATTTTCTCTTGTATGGAGAAACATTATCTCTATAGGTTGAACAATGGTTTCGGTTTTAAATTACCAAGTGAAGACGACACATGAAGAAGCCCGGCGAACAGAAGAGTTGAAATTCTGTAACAATAAATAAGTCGAAGACAACGTAAGTTCAATATTGGGTTTATAATGAATTCCATATGTTGCAGATTATGAAAATTGCTCTATTCGTACAACTACTTTTCAGATTATTAACATATGCAAGGAAAACTCATGAATTTCAGCTGATACTTGTGTGCATGTGTGTGCATGTTTCTCTATGTGTTTCTGTGGGTGAGAGAGTGTGCGCATTAGCACCCGTATTCGTAATAGTGTATGAGGTTAGGTGGTATATGCGAACAGTTAGAAGAGCGAAACATGAATGGGCCATAAAACCATTCAAGATGTAAAATACGAAAAATAAAACTTGAACGGAACAATTTCCAGCGTAGAATCGATGCCTTTTATGATTTTCTATATTGCCAGTCACAATGAAAACTTTCTGTTCCAGCTTAGTTGAAGCTTTCGGATGAAAGACACTAACTAGGAAGCCATTCCATCTGCATGAATCGGACCGGAAAATGCATCGAGTGCTCCGAGGCTGTCGATAAAGTCGACTAACACAACCAATATAAAGAGAGTCAATTTTGAAACGCATGGTGAAAGTAATCGATTAAGTAATTCCTTTCAAACTTGCACTGACAGACATGTGCCTGAGGGTGGTGTCTAATTGTCCCTGGAAATGATACCACAGCCATGGAGCACTTGGTGGCAATGCACTTGTTTTACAAGTGGATAGAATCCGATTCAAGAGAGACTGATGTCAACAATATTTATGCAAATAAAACCATTCGTTGAAAAATTAATTGATTAAATGAATTCACACGCACACACAAATGCACACACACACACACACAAATGCACACGCACACATACACAAATACACACGCACACATACATAGGTATATGTTGATATCCCTTCCGGCTCCACAATTTCCAGTCAGCATTAATGTGCAAAATTTTAAATGTATTCTCAATCGCTATCTACTGTCCACCTGATTAAGCTTTTCACTTCCCGTTCATTATTAATGGGTCTGTTCATAATTCTTCCACACCCAGTAACCCCATGTGTCTTTTTGAGGTTTTACTGAGACGGATTGACACACACAGACACACACACACATACACACACACACACACACACACATATATATATATATATATATATATATATATAGCATAATGAGAAGCAACGTATACTTTCTTAATATGTATATATAGAAAAAAGTTGTAATTAAAAAAATAATAATGTACTTTTATGAAAGTATTTATTTATTTGTATATATATTTGATGTTTCAGATTGGCCTCAATCTTTTTCTGAAATAACTGTTTGTGTACACAAACAGTTATTGCAGAAGAAAGATTGAGACCACTCTGAAATATCAAATATATATACCAATAAATACTTTCTAAAAAGTACATTTTTATTTTTATATATATATATATATATATATATATATATATATATATATATATATATATATATATATTTTAATATATACAACCGAACCACGATAATAGCTTGGTTGTGAAATGTAGGATTTTTTGATTCCTGTTAATTAACTTTGATAAAACTTCCCAACTGTTTTATCACAATATGTCAACACGATTGTTAGGTTTTCATTATTTTCTGTAACGTCCTTTATTTTTTATTTCAGATTCGACAGTTTTGGGGCGAAACATGCTAACAGTTTTTGAAAGAAAATGCACATCCAGGTATTTGGAGAAAATAAAGGATACTGATATATATTAAGCATACTTTCGTGAGATATTTAACTGAAAGCCATAATAATATTATAAGATATATTGATATAATGAATTATTTAACCACATAAGCGCCATTTCAAAAGATAATTTCAAAAACCTTATTAGTCATAGTTGGGTTGACTATACTACAGCTTTGATGGTCGCCCATAAGAGATCTTTCTACGTCAATTGACATCCTCGGTTGAATGATGTACCAATAATTTTCGATATCGTTGAGATCTGGCTACACCATCAAAGTTTCACCTTCTGTGCCGTAAGAGCATAGAAATGCTTGGGTGCCGGTATAGTGGGAAGAAGCGTTGTCATGCGTAGATCCTAGAGTCCCTACAAGTGACAGCGATATGCCATCTAGCCAGGATACAAGAGCTCCTTCATGAGAGTGTAGTAGGCGGCTGCGTTCCCTTTAACCCTACCAGCTCACCCGGACTGATCCAACAATTCTGTCCTCAATGATACCAGACTGCAACATGCATCCTCCACCCTGTTCTTTTCATGGTAAACGTTGATGATGCGCATCTTCAAAATAGGCCAAAACACTCAAGCGTCGCCCTGGTCTTTTCAGTGAGGACACAACTCAGTTACAGTGACATGTAATTCCGATCCCACTGAAGAATCAAATTCCTATGACAAGGCATTGTAATAGTAATATTAGCTGTTCCATTATAAGAAAACTTTCAGTATTTATTCACTAAGTACTACTGAGGTCAAAATTTATAAAATCTTTCTATTAAATCCTTTTTTTAGTTAAATACTTTCAGGAGAGTTCGCGTGGAATCCATGGTTCTGAGGATTCGATTTCTGGTGGTTTTTGGCACGAGGAAGTCCAGCGGCGGTGAATATGACTTATTTACCCGGGTTTCTCACATAACACGTGACTTACATTCGCAGTTGCCGCACTCTTGGAGGTTTCACGGTCGAATCGTTTCTTCCTTGACGAAGGATCCCTCAGGACTCGTCTAACCGTGTCCAGATGACTGCCAACTTTTCCGCAATGGCATGAAGGGAAATGCCTTTCGCACTTTCCTTGATTATGACAGGTTTCTCCATCGATGAGGTCTTTTCCACCACCCATTATTCTTAAAGACGAAGGACTCTATTAGTTTGATTCCCCACAAAACTGTCGAATCTGAAATAAACAATAAAATACGTTACACAGAATTATGAAACCTAAAAAAGCTGTTGGCATATTGTGCAAAACAGCTGAGAAAACTTTTATCAAAATCAATTCAGAGAAAACTGAGAAATCCTAACTTAGACTACCAAGCTATTAGTGTGGTTTTGGGTGTACATACAGATTAAATTTTGCCTTTCACAGGTTACAAAGCATTCGAAAAAAAGCAATCCTTGAAAATACATTATTACCTAAATATTATTATGTATATTTTACTGTATTTGAAATATAGTATATTTGAAAGAAATTGCAGTAAATATTGAAGCAAAATATATTACTTTATAATATAGGGGTATTTACATTACCCAGCTACGTATGTATTGTTTTCCGTACGTGACATTTCCTTTGATATGTTATGAAGCATTTAGCTGACTTTTATGAAATATACACCAAAAATGAATGAACATCTCAGCAGCTCTAACTCATATATCGATTCCTAGTATTTCTTCTATATTTCATTTGCTGAGCGAGATTACGAACTTGAAAATTACCTGAAATATCTGAGTTTGCATTTGCAAAGCATTATCAGACAAAAATTAATAACGTAATAACAGAAATGCATTTTTTCCAATTTAGGAAAGACACGTCCAAATAATATTTCTATAGATATTTATTAATTTTAAATTTAACAAGAGTAAAAAGGCCTCATATAGTTCCAACAAGGCGCAAGTTAGTATATCATATTACTTAAAATAGAATTCCATAATTTCCATTAAATTATACGCAGGAGAGGACGATTTTCCTTTTATGAGTTACTGCAGTTAAATATATGACATTATATCAACTCCAATCCATATAATACACACACACACACACACACACACACACACACACACACACATATATATATATATATGTGTGTGTATAGAGAGAGAGAGAGAGATAGAGAGAGACATAATATTTTATGAGTTACTGTAGTTAAATACATGCCATTATATAAACTTCAATCTACATACACACACACACACACACACACACACACACACATATATATATATATATATATATATATATATAGAAAGGGAGAGAGAGTGACTTAACTTTTATGAGTTACTGTAGTTAAATACACACCATTATATAAACCTCAATCTAAATGGCCGCCAAACACGGGGTCGATTAATGCCATTTTATTCACATCGATCGGCTTGTGTGAATAAACCCACGCATATACATGCATTCATGTACATAGCCACACACACACACACACACATATATATATATATATATATATATATATATATATATATATATATATATATATATATATATATTTATATATATATTGTGTGCGTGTTCGTGTGGCAGAAAGCGGTTATATATATTTATCTATATATTGATTAGAGAAGGCTTGGGTAAGTCTACACAGGCTAACAGTAAATTGATCGGCATGTAATTCACTGGCCTGAAGCGATAGCGTTAAAGGCATTCGATGCTTGCTTCAACTGACATACGAGAAAAATGTTCAAGCGACTCGGAAAAAGAAAAGCGCATTTTGATTCATTGGAGATCGATAAAAGTAAAAAGAGCGAGGTAATAACCAGCGCCTCGGTTAGATTGTGATTGAGGTGAACGCTAGGCTGAGTTGGAAGGCACAGGAAGGAGTGAGAGATAATGTAGCCTTAGAATCGATAGAAAGGGCGTATTGACGCGCACAGTTTTCTGTCCAAGCGACGGCAACACGAATGGTATAGTCGACCGAGACTAGCTCATCTTAGGCTCTCTATTTTACGCTGAAAATTAATGCCTCACTCTGTTCTCAATGGAAATTCCCATCAGATATATCAAAGGGGGAGGATGCTGTAGATGTCTGGCACGATTATTTAGCAATATGTAACGAGAAATAATGACGGAAAGTGATTTAGTTTGAGCGATTACATTAACATTTCGATCTGGAGGATGTCCAGGTCGCTTGGTACATGCTAATTCCAAAGAAACCTTGTCTTCATACCCCCTTACTTCCTATTTATCATTTACTACTCAATAGTAGATTGCATCTCAAAGACAACCTCCGGATGTCCTTGTGCGATGTTCAAAAGCGACCGGAAGTAATAACGTGCCGACAATTGTTTCTAATCCATTTTCTTAGAGAAGTCCGCCATCTGAAGTATTAAAATCATTACCTTTTTTCAAAGGAAAAGCGGAAAAGTAGAAAGCACTCAGCCTTTTGTACTCTTTTGGTTATAATTGAAATCCAAGACTCAATCCATAAATTGTACACACGTACAAAAATAGGTCTCTTAAAAGTATTGAAAACAATGATCTTATAGGGATAATCCAAACCAAAGATAATTCCCTCTGTACGATTTTAATTTTATATATTTGTTATACTTTTTTAATCAGTTTTACCTCAACCAAGACGATAATGACACTAAGACACAAAAGGCTACTGTGATAGAGAATAAAACACGTTAGACGGAAAATCTAACCCAATCCTAAACAAGGAATAAACCTCTAATCCTGTTCAAAAGACCAATAACCATTGCCAACAGGACAATAGGCGAACATGTCTATTGTTTTACTAGTGGATATCATTAAATACTTAATCATTATATTTCTGTTGGAGATTATCATTCTAATAACTCTATTGGTTTAAATTGTTTTTAATTAAACACCAGTTGATTTATTACTCAACTATATTCAGCAAAATGAATTCATTGAGGGTTTATCATTTTTTCTTATTTCTATGGGTTTCAAATGCGTCATTATTTGAAAGTGGATCAGTTATAACCAGTTAAGTATAAAGATAAAGACATTGAATATAAAAGCAGTAGTAGGAGTTGTTTCATCCAACACCGCATAAGATTCCATATCAAAACATTAAAATAAAATGTTGCGTTTTTCTCCTTAATAACCTCGTCAAATCATTTCTTACCTATGGATGTTATGCCTGGTGTCAAACTAGCTCAGAAATAGCTAATCTGTAAGCAGTGTACAACATCTCTCTCAGGGCAATGGGAAAAAAGTTACCAGAGTAGTTCTTAACGAGTACTACTCTTCTTCGAAATTCTTGGTTTAGAGCTGCAGAATCACAAAGACCTGCATCAAATAATTGAAACCGCATCAGTTGATGGTTTTAAGCAACATGAAAAATCTAAAATAGCTAGCACAGGTAACGCGAAGTAAAATTAATGACATAATCAAGATACTGGCTTTCCACAGGAGTTTAAAGTGTGTGAAGTCATCTTCCATCAATACTGAAAAGATCAATATCAGATACTTAAGAACTCTATTTAAGTAAAAAACAGGATTTAATAGAAAGATTTTATAAATTTTGACCTCAGTGGTACTTGTTGTTCCGTCAATGATTATTGAAAGTTTCATTATAATGGAACGGCTAATATTACCATTACAATTAGCAGTAGTAAAGCCATCGTTTTTTAGTCTGTCTGAAATAGTTTGTAATAAAATAGATGTTTATAAATTTACATTAGAAATAAATATCTATGTTAATTAAAACGTTAAGGGAAATTAAAAAATTTCATTAACACTTATTCAACAAGTTATGTAATCAGTCAGATGTTTATGTGTTTTTATAAAGCTTAGGGAATATTAGTAACTGGATTTTACATGGATTTAAAGAAATATATCAAAGTTTGAACAGTTGTTTCTTTTCTTGTTCGACACACACACACACACAAAAAAACAATGGACAAATTTGCCACTGTTAATGAAACAGGGAATGAAGACCAAAGCTAAGTATAAGGAGAACTGTGGCTCAATTAACGTTCAAAATTTCTCTAATAAAAGAACCAATTGGGGAAATATTACACACTTATATTCAAAAGGAAGTACTATGAATTTATGTGAAGTGAGAAAATTGTTACTTCAGAACATGTAATGTTGTATGTAGTACCACAATGGGTAGATTTCAAATAACAACTCTGTGTCGCGCCAAAAGTTTTTCTCGCCTGAGTCCTCCATATCTAAAAATATACCATTCCTCATTGAATCGAATACTGTTGCCATCTGGAGTTCCTCGACAAAATCCAGAGACGGATATGCAATGTCATAGCTTAGATGTTACAGTTCGACAGTGAAATTATTATATCTAGCTGTCCGTCTATTAATACGCTTACATTAGGGAAATCAATATACCAAAGATGAATTTTCATCAGAACAATTATCATAGCTGTATTTATAGAAAAATCACTATTTTACGACAAGGGAAAAGAGACTGTAGCCGCGACGCCAGATCAGGATTAATGATGTTGCAGAATCTTCTTTTGATATTATTAAAAATCTCTAGATATATATTAAACACACCAGACATGTTGCATCACCGTTCGATGCCAGGACGAATGGTATGCTCATAAATGTAATAGATTATAGCGAGAAAACTTGTTTAGCTTGAAAGAGTAAATCAATTGAGGAGCAACGAACTTAGAAATTGATTGAATATGGTGGTCTATAGGAATAAATGATTTTGTCCAAAAATGCAAATTTAAAATCAAACTAATAATTTAAATAATCTGTAACTAGAGATGAATTACAAGTCACAGAGTTGATTTGATTTGATTTTAAACCTGGAATATAGAAAAAAAGTGAGAGTCCTCAGGTTTTTTAATCAATAAATCAACATTGAATATGTTTCATGTTCCGTTTATGCAAATATATTTTCTCATACTTTCAAATTGAAGAACTCGCTATTTAATTCTGCAATTTAGTAAAATCATATACTTTTTTTTTTTAAGTTATAAATATAGGTTGTATAAATGCTGTTCAATTTGGGATAATTGAATGTTGAACTTACTTTGATAAAGCAATCAATATTAAATCAATGTAATGATCAATTAAAACTTTTTCTACAGTATTATCGTATCTACACGTTTTATTTCACTTCAAATAAAGACCTTTTGTATTTGTTATTTTTATGTGTTTTCAAGGCGTGGGCGATTATGACATCCCACAGCCTCCTACCCACTATCACTCAAATCAACATTTGTCCCCTCATCAAGTTTCCCAGTCCCTTCTATGTCATCCATGAGTTAGACCATTCGTTATTCGCATCTGGCAGTATTCCTTTCACTATGGCTTAATAGGGTAAAATATTCAAGACCCTCATTCCACGTTGTGTCCTAGAAATTTCCATTTTTCTTTCTGATTGTGGGTACAAAAATTCAAAGGCTGACTATGAAGATAATGATGCTGAAGCTATGAAATCATACATGCGTTAATTCCATATTTTCTTATTGTTGTGGATTCCGGGATGAAATCCGGTCACAAAATGAATGACAAACGGAGGAATGAAATCAAACAAATAAATGTATTGACGTAATAATACAATTGGCAATACGGTTAGTAGATCCAGAAATGCGGTTAGTAGCAATAATAATATATATACAGTCTGGGAAATTCAGTGTCGAAGTAGGACTTCCTTCTGAGTCTACGTGCTCGCAACTGTGACTCCTACAAAGCGGTTACCTCACACTCTCACTCTCACTCTCACTCTCTCTATCACTGTCACTTCCTCTCCCGGGGATTCACCGGCAGCAGTATAAGTACACACCGGGCGAGTCCACTTATATAAAAAAGGGGTGGGCCCCTTAACACTTATTAATAACGGTAGTGTTTCTTTCTAGGTAAACATACATTTGAGTCTTTAAAGAAGACTTCAAAATTGAAATTTAATTTAAAACTTAATCAAAGCACTAGATTGAAAACTAGTCCTCGTTAGTTTCAATTTGAAATTGTTAGAGAACCGTAAGTTCTATGCTAATAGTTCCTTCTCTTGCGCTTCTCGCTTGTGAAACTCTCTTCTGGCTTCTTGCTTCCAATCAGCTTTGAGCTTCAAAAATTTAATGGTAATGTCAATCGTCTTCTTAACACTAATTCTTTTATTGTTCTCTCTATTTAATAATGCTTTTCCTTTTTTTAAGATTTATTCACATTCAGTATCTCCTTGCGTATTAACGGTTCTAGTGCCATGCTTGGGGGGGAGGGAATGTTTAAAAATAATGAAATGTAATCAAATACACTGAATCCGTAATTCTCTATAATATATACCTTGTCTTTAGGCAATAGTATAAATTGCGGTGTACATTTATAATTCGAAAACCTGGACATACTGTAAAAGTTATTTTAACATCGCCATCGCCAAAGGTCTCTTACTAATTATCATACTGCTGTTCCATGATCTAATGATCCATTTTTTAATACACGTTTTGTCTTCATTTTTCCTCAAAGTCTCAAGATGCTAAAGTTGTTAACCTTGTGTATTTTGAGAAAAATGTTTCTTTAGATTATATAAAAAAATGTAGTAAATTATTACGTTAAATCTGAGATATCTATTGAAAGTGTTAAAATACACGATTAGTTTATTTTTATGTGAAACATAAGCGGTTGTATATTACACTTGTCTCTCGTACAGATTAATGCCTATTCTTAAATGGCAGAAGCTTTCATTTGCTAACCAAAACTGATTATAAAGGTAACTATTGACGAATTATTTTAACAAAATACATGCATCAATAAAATGATACTTCAGAACTGACATTTAACAAAATAGACAATGATGGTCGGTGAAAATCTAGTGAGTTTCAAACTCAGTGTATTATGAATATTCCGCGAAAGAACGGGGTGAAATACTTCCCAAGAAAGAACTCTCCGATTACATTAAAAAGAAAATTAAAATATAAATTTTATGCAAAAAATGATATTTAAAGTGGGGATTTTCTTTAACAATATCTTTAAATGACTGATACTCAACAAACAATTCAGCGTAATATGATTTCAGAATTTGCACATTTTTATTATCTAATACGTCAAAGATATTTAAGATATTCATTTCCTTTGCTAATATGAATTAAAAGATTTATTTTGATTCTGAGAGAAGTTTTATTGAAAAGAAATAATCCTATTTTGGATGAAAATAAACAAGATATGCGGATTTCTTTATGATAGATTACTCAAATTGAACTCGAATTTTAATCTTAATTCGAGTGTGATTTTGAAATGTGAAGCTGTTATTAAAAATTAGATGAATTTCTCTGCAAAACTGAATTAAAAGACATTAACAAAGTGTATAAGAATCGTAGCAGAGGATTCAATATGTGTCAGTGAAATTCAAAGGCGTTAGAATAACAAATATTTCTTCATTCTTTTAAATCCGTAAAGTTTTTAGAAATCGAGAAATAACCTTAGAAAATTTTAGATTGGTGCTGGAAGATTATATGATGCCTATTATCTTATATGGTAACGAAGGATGGACAATTTCCTCAAAGATGAAAATGAATGTTGCACATAACATAGATAAATATATGAGAAAAGAGAAAGTTTTAAGGAGAGGGTCGGCAAAAAAAGAAAAAAAAACTCGTGTGAACAGTAAGAAAAAGGCAGTTGCCTATTTGGAGGCGGGTTATATAAGGATCAATGTAGTCTTGGAGAATGTAATATTCAATAGGTACATTGACGATGACAGAAACAAGAAAAAGAAACGATAAATCTACTTTATATGTTAAACCTAATGCATGACCAAATAAACATGATAAATACATCATCATCATCATCATCATAATCATCATATTTGGTCGAAAGGTCAATGTGCAAAAAAGACCTTCCTCATATCTAATTTGCAAGCATCCCTGCGAAGAGTGTCTCGGACAAGTCGATCTGGCGCTTACCATCTTTCTGCAGATCCAAAACAGAGTCGATATCTTCTAACTTGAAGTCTCAATGTGGTCACCAACAGGAGGGCGTTGATTCCATCGTGGCTGGAGTCGATCCACCCTGACCATTGATTCCAGTCTAGGAAGCCCTCATACTGGCTACATAAAGGATGGTCCGAAATCCTTGCTACCTCTTATCTCTTTCTTCCAACTGTAGGAGCTCGTGTCAGCCATAGGAAATGTTTATTATCAACGAATAACAAGCCTTTCGGACCACTCTGTACATACGCATGGAACCCAATCTTATTGTGCTTTGAACCTACCAGCAGTTTTATATGCCAATGACGTATCTTATTGTTAATCTTGCTGAGTGTCTAACCATCCTTCTCATATGTGAGGAACCGGTTTAATCACTAGTGCATCATTTAGGCGGCAGGTATCAAAGGGTTACATTGAGAGAGAAATACTTTAAGCTTCCTTATTTTGGGGGTTTGAAACAATTTATCATGTCTATGCAAAACTTTCCAGCGTCATCTTTTGACGCTAAACAGAAAACATAGTAGAATATTTGATTTCATTAGAAGAAATAACTAAATAAAATGATAGCAACTAGTTCACAAATGTCCAAACGTATCGTATTAAAACGTTCAAGAAATTTACTTCAGGTATTTACAAGTCTGACGTGTTGTGGGCAATGCCGTAAGGATTAAACTCATAGGAATATTAATGTTATTGAGGTTTGACATAGAGCGATAACTTCACCCCTAAGACATATTTGCAGACGTGACAATCCGACTACTTGTATTTCAAACACATGCTTACGTTTAGTGCTATCATATCACCTTTTAAAAGATGGCAAGATTTTAAACGTCAGCAGGAATATTCAATGTCGGTAAACAGACACATGAATTTAAATATTCATAAATATTTACTGTAATACTAAGTACGGAAATAATTTACCAAACTTGATGCAAATTTTAGCATCGAAAAAGAAATTAACGAAATGTAATTTCCTGAAGTTCCGTTATGATGACGTTTAGCCTGGAGATGAGAAGATTCTCTTAAATTTTTTCTACTCGTCAGCTTCGTTCTCGCCATCTGCGAAGTACAGGCAACCTCTCAAGATTTACGATGGTTATACTATTTATAAAGTATTATCTATTTATGAAATTAGTCATGCAGTTTTAAGTGATCACAAGAATTTTATATGATTTTTGGAGAGATAGTTTATTTTTTGATAGAGATAGTTTATTTCTTCTCCTATTTATTAGCCGTTTTAAATTTTTCAGATTTGATGAAAATTAATGAAAGAGACTGAAGCAAATAGGCCGACGATTAATATGTGGATTATTTTACACAGGGTGAGGCATAAATCCATCCCACATTTACCTTCCAGATTTCCAGCCCACATAGAACGCTATCTTTACCCCTAATAGATATTTGCAAGTGTGATAATCCGAATACTAGTAATTCAAGCACATGCCTATGTTCATTACTACCATATCACTTTTTAAACGATGGCATGATTTTAAACCTCAACACGAAAATTCGATGTCGGCAAGACATTGGTAACGATATATTCATCTGTCTAGCCTCTTAACATTATATGGTTAGTATTTCTGGGATGTATATGTGGGAAGTATTTCTACCTCATCTTGTATAATATGTATAAATTTGTCTATATTTCTGAGATATGGTATTATGTACACTGTTTACATTATTCGAACTACTGTCCTCATCTTGGTTGAACTGAACCCTTTATTTCGCTCGCTATGGTAGACTGTTCTAGTTCCACGTGCCATGTATAATGGATGTCACTTATCAGTTATCTCCTGTTAATTCACCGCTCAAAGGTCTTCACTGCCTTAACCAGGAATTGAACTCACAACTCTTTGGGTTCTGTCCACTGTTCCATGTGTCCTTAAGTGGATAAAGGCCTTGTTTAGATCTAGTGACAGGTGAATTAACAGTAGAAACGGCCGAAACGTTGAGATAAATATGGCAACAAAGATAAGTACAATAGTTCGAATAATGTAAATAAGGTATAAATTTTTCTGAATTTTAGTCAGATTTTCAAGTCACAAATTTTTAGCTAATTAACTGGGTAAAAAAGATGTCTTGTTAATTTTAACCCCTCTAAAACTTAACTTCTCCTCATTAATCATATGAGACACCTCTATCTGCCTTCCATCTGCATGGCTGATGCTAACCGCCAAATAAGTGACTCGTTCCGCCTTCCGGGGCTAACGTTCTTGGCTGACATAAAATGGAATGACTATATTGAATCCATTGCTAGGTTAGCTGCGTAGAAAGCTGGTTTAATGTGTCATTCTAGACAATATTTCTCTCCAGAAATTAACTTACATATCCATAAGTCTACCATTCGTCTATGCTTAAAATATTGCTGCCACATATGACCCGATTACCCTGCTATTTACCTAGAGCTCCTATATTATTCCAAAGTAGAATCTGTAATATTATTGCTCCTGATCTGGAGGCTAGGTTTAATTCATTATCCCACCGCCGTAAGATTGCCTCTCTGTGTTTTTTCTATAAATACTTTCATCGTAATTCTTTTGATGAGATCTTCTCTACGGTACAGAGAATTTTTTTTAATTTAAGCGTATTACTAGATGCAATAGAAACAGCAATGTTATTGCTCCTGATCTGGAGGCTCGGTTTAAGTCACTTTCCCACCGCTGTAAGGTTGCCTCTCTGTGTCCTTTTTATAAATAATTTCATTGTAATTGTTTTGATGAGCACTTCGCTTCGGTACATAGACTTTTGTTTTTCATTTAAGCGCAGTACTAGACTGGCGTCGATATTTCATAGATTTATAGTTGAGCTGGATAGATATAACCATAAATTCTATGCTAACTTCCGGCTCCATGTTTTCCAGCCAACTTTATTCTGCAGAAATTTAAATGGATTGTCGATCGCTATCTATTGTCCTCCACTTTCTTCTTTCTCTCGTTATTAATGTTTCTGTTCCTAATTATTCCACACCCTGTAAACCCTTGCGTTTGAGTGGCTTTACTAACTTGCTTGGGTTGACACTCATGAAATACATCACTGTAACTAAAGTAAAAACAAAGCATTATATTGAAAGTAAAATTCATAATTACACAATTCGAAAATTGAATAAGAAATATCCCATTTCTTTTAAAAATCGATGACAAAGCTATGAAGACAATATTAATGTGAAATACATGCTCAGTATTTTGAAACGGATTTTAGAAAACGTTCATCGTTCGTTTTCTTTTTTTTTTTTTTTCAAATGAAAGTGGCAAAAGAGCACCAAGGAAACCATTACGAAGTTCATATTTGCAAGTAAATTACTGTCCACTAATGTAAAACTTTCTCTGCAGAAAGCAAATTTTTAATCCTATTAAGGTTGAGTGAATAATGGGGCCACTTCAGCAAACAAGGGACTTTGAAATACATTTTATTCAAATATTCATTAGTTTTCCTGGCCAGATTTAACGAAGGGTTGACATACAAAAATCAACGTTATTTTTTTCCTTATAAGGGTTTGGCTTTTTCATGAACCATGGTTTGTCAATTCGCCTAAAATACAGATGACACAGTTCAAAACAGACATTTGTGTCACTACTACACGAAAAAAAAGGATGTTTAACATCGAGAACATTTAACATCGAAAAACATGAGGAAAATTAATTAATTTTAATAATATGTGGAAATATCCACTTTTTGCCTGAAGAAGATCGCGTGCCCGAAACCCGTGTTGCAAAATTATGGGAAATAAAGCATAATATATTTTTAAAAAAATTCACATTACAACCAAAAACGTTTGTGGTTTTCCTCTTCTTTTAAGATCTCTCTCTCTCTCTCTCTCTCTCTCTCTCTTATATATATATATATATATATATATATATATATATATATTGTATATTTAGGCAGCAATCCTTCGTTTATGCATGTTTCATTACAAACGACAGACAAGGTACTACGGTTAACCTTTTTATTTATGAACAAAGAGTGTGTAAATCCGTCCAAATGTTTTATAGTTCCGAACACTTTCGGCTATACCTTCAGCGATTATCAAGGATATTGTTGTTAACATTTAACAATATTAACTACAAACAAGTCCCCAATGCGCTAACCTTATTCGGAAATTAAAACATCCCTACAACACACTAAAACCTACACATAATGTACACACTCAATTAAGCTGAAAAAGTCGAATCATCCTTGATAATGGCTAAAGCTATAGCCGAAAGCGCTCGGAACTATGAAAACATTTAGACAGTTTTTACACACTCTTTGTCCAGAAAAGAAAGTTCTTGTTCGAACACAAGAAAATTTAAAAAACTTAAACTGTAAACATTTCCTAAATATATATATATATATATATATATATATATATATATAGAGAGAGAGAGAGAGAGAGAGAGAGAGATTATATTAGTGATAAATACACACATACATATGCAAAATATATAAAAATATATATATACATAGGTGCATAATCATACATGTATATTTTTTGAATAAAAATTCCAAGAGGATAGAATCCAGGTAGAACTCAATGTCCAGGACAGAGTAAGGATATAATAAAAAGGCTTAAGAATATTAGTGTTTAAGCCTTTTTTATTATTTATATATATATATATATATATATATATATATATATATATATATATATATATATATATATATGTCGCTTTCTGATCATGACACCCGTATTCGAATCTCACCATGGTCGATTTGTCAGGAAGGAGATTTCCTGATGCTATCGGACTGGATAGATGTCGATTCCAGCGTACGGCGCCGTTGGAAAGTGCCTGAAAGCCATACCACGGCTTGGCCCAAGCCTTTTGAGTGAAATTGGCTAGACGGACCTCTTGAGGGCCGTCGATAGCTGTGCTAATACAAAGACACAAGTCATCGTGGCCGAGGAATTGGGCATGCTGTTTAGTCATACTACTAAATATCCATCCGTTACTCTATGTCATCTGATAAAAAGTGCCCGTCCGCTGCATTGTCTCCATTTACTAAGAGATTTTAATCAGAAGAGTGAATATCTTCGATATTCGCGAAATAAAATTAAAACCAAATAAATATTCAAGGTTTTCTTAGTGATTATATACATATATATATATATATATATATATATATATATATGTGTGTGTGTGTGTGTGTGTGTGTGTGTGTGTGTGTGTGTGTGTGATAAAATTATATGTTTAACGTATATTACATTTATGGGTTAAAGAGCTTAATATAAGGCATAGAACATATGTAGATAAAAATGTGGACATTAATGCAAATTTTTATCTAAAAGTCACTGATGCATTGTGGGTAGTCTATTGTATTACTCTAACAGCTATTTTAGTGGGTGGTAACTACAGACAAAAGTTCATTTTCTCCAGCAAAACATTCATTTCTGTAGTTTACTGCTACCAGCAAGCAGAAATATTTCTCCTCCCGATGATGGCCATTTTGGTCGGAACTAGTCGAGGAATCTAAATGAAATAATAATAAAAAAAAACGAAAGAATTTTAATCTACAACCCAGTGTGTCTAAAGATTTTAATTTTTTAATATTTTTTTTCAATTATTATTATATATATATATATATATATATATATATATATATATATTCTTCTTCGTCCTATTTTTTATTATATTTTTATTTTATATTCTTCGCGTCCTATCACTATTGGGAAATAGCAATCTGGTCGTAATAACCGCTAATATGCCCTAGTGATCTCAATCCTCATCGGCTACCTCGCTATTATTTATTCTCCACACAATTTTTTATTTCTCTTTTTTAATACTCAATCATTTTTAACGTATGACATTAACTTCTGCAGCTGCAATGTATGCCACATTATCATTGTAATTTATTTTATTTTACTCGATTTGTTTTCAGTTGTGTAATCTATCTTGATATCTTAGGAACGTACCAAGTAGCAAGAACGGTTTTGTTCGCCCAACATGGAAAGGAACAAAGAAAAGATGGTCTTGTAAAATCCTTGTTTTCGATCCTTCACAGATAATCAACACCTTCAATGCATTTGAAATTAACACGAAAAATATTGACGTAAGAATAAACATAACAACTGCAGCAGTATGAACATGCACAACACAAATGAGAGATTGAGGTCACAAGTTTTCTTTGCCCGAACATGAGAAACTGAGTCGAATTTAACAGCAACCGTCGGGGTCCGCTTCCCGACTCATTGCAACATGGACGATGACCGGTTACACATCGCGTATGTTAGTATACACATTGCAATATGACTAAAACTGAGAATCTGCTCTGTAGCGGTATATAATTCTATCTCTAACTGACTGGCCTAAAATGGCCACTCTACACGTAACGTGACCTTGCATAACCCGCCACACATTTTGTGTGCGTATGTCACTTAGTTCAGGCGGAGTCAGATCCGAAATTTAAGATTCACAGCGAGTTACATATTGCAATCACTTTCTAAGATCAATGGTTAGATTTGGCTTTGAGCGAGTGAAACCTATGGATCTTGGTGAAGGCCATACATCTTTGAACATTGGGGACGAGTTCTACAGAATTACAAGCCAAAAACTGTAGCAAATAACAGAAACTTCATCAAGACTTTCAAGAACAGCAATAACAAAAATGGATAACACATGTAACAGCAACAATTACATGACATAATCAATAATTTGACTTTCCCGCTACTTTGAATAAAAAGTTAGTATTGGTAACAGTGGTAACAGTTACTGAACTAGTGAAACTTATTTTCCGGAAAAAATTGTTTTAAAAGAAATATTTTGTAAATTCCAACCGAAATTTACTGCTTGGCTGATGAATGTTGCATGTTTCCTTATAAGTAAAAGGCGAATTATATCCTAACGATTATCGAAACGATAATTTTTAAAATAAACTTTAAGCATACAAATGTGTATGTTGGATATGATTTTACTTTAAAAAAACAATATTTTTAACATAGATTTTATTTTATAGAATAAATTAAAATTCGTAAATATTAAAGTTTTCTTTTTTTAAAAATAGATTCCTTTAGAGAAAGATTTTATAAATTTCAACCGACAGATTTACTTGCTGCCCGGCAATAAATGCCAATTTTTTATTTATAAGGGGCGGTTAATATTATGATCATAATCAATTTTTGTTATTTTCATGTAAAAATAAATTTTGTCACTGACACATGAAGATCAGAATAAAATAAAGCCTCCTAATGCTATCTAACGACAAACGCCGCATGATCGTTTGAATGGTCCACTAAGTACTTTAAATATATCAAGCCATCGTTTTTTCTCATTTCAGAAATAGAATTTTGATCGCTTGAATTTCTAGAGATTTTTATCAACGCATAATCCTTATTCAGGATCCATAAAATTCCTCTAAACTAGTAAAACTGAAACAGATAGGCGCTATTATAAGTTATAAAATAACTTAGTCGACTTCAGCTCTTCTTTCGAGCTCTGGTCTTTCAATGTATTTTTTATCAGCTGAAAGGTGAACTAAGCCATCAAATTTCTTGTATAGAAGAATTTTGTTTATTGCGCGTGGGTAGTGACTCAGTTAAGAAACTTCAGTCAATGAAAATGGTGTTAGTGCTTTCTCAGCGATCTTTATTAAGTCATAAACGCCGAGGATGCCAGGCGGGAAATACTCTACGTTTTGTCTTCTAAGAGTTAAATTGAAAAATCAAATCACTGGTGTGTTAACGTCGACAGGGGTTGAGACCTGAATTAATTACGCTTGAGTTGAGCACAAAGTTCAAAAGAGTAGTTCAGTGCTTCTTAATTTAAAAACCATTCCACTGAGTGAGTTGTTCAAAATTAAATAACACACACACACACACACACACACACACACACACACATATATATATATGTCAGTAAATATATGGATATAGATCCGACAGTATGAAGAAAAATATACCTGGAAAAAACAAACAAAAATCCTAATATGCAATTATGCTGTTTTGATGTTCTTACTCTTATGTCCATCGTCTTTTCATGTTGAATTAAATATAGTCTAATGTTAATTATGTTTTATAAATATGTCCTGAAGATGGTCTACTAGACCGAAACGTCCGACGTTGACATTATATTAACATTAAAACAGCATAATTGCATATTAGGAGTTTTGTTTGTTTTTTCCGTATATATTTTTTTCACACACACACACACACACTCACACACAGACACACACACACACACACACACATATATATATATATATATATATATATATATATATATATATATATATATATATATATATAAACAGATAAACAGGCGCACGGCACACACGGCACACATACATACACGCATATATATATATATATATATATATATATATATATATATATATATATATATATATATATATATATATGCAGGGTGTACGCTGTATTTTGAGAATACATATTTCGTGTACTGTAAATGGAGATCCACCTGTTGCAATATTACGTGCATGCGTAGACTATCAATATACTATATCCTCTTTCTTCAGATTTCTTAACAGTATTAACATTAAAGTGGATAGAGTACTAGGACAGTGTGCAAATCTAACAGTTGGAGTTGTGAGCAATGAAAATCGGGTCATGTCGCTCCAACTCTGGCCGCTTGATGTGTAGATCAATCGGCTTTATCGAGCAGCAAAACACTGGCTGGCTGGAGTATATGTACGCAATAAAGGAGACTTTGTGCCATCACAGATGGAACATGAGACTGGAATTTCACGATCATGACCTCCAGAACATGTGGCGTCGTTGAATCATCTGCAGAGTCCTCGAGAAGGGGACGCAATCAATAGATTGACGTGGACAAGGACATAATCACTGTAGATTAGATTATAAATATGAATAATAACCATCGGATTCAGACCAACAGTGGCTTCATTAGATAATCGTTATCTCTTTTTCTAAGTTGAACATGAATAAACAATATGTTTTAAAATAAACTGATATTTTTCCTATTGAAAATTATAATTTTATTATGTTTCCAATTGATTGTGATACGTTATATATACAAGTACATACATAAAAGCTCTTATTTAGCCCAATATGTATATCCTGCTAGATACTGGAAAATGTGTTGAATAGAGAATGTCTAGCTACGTTCGTTTTCCGAGCAAGTTTACGTAATCTAAGTATACGTAATATATACATGTATAATTATGCGTGGGTATGTGGGTGTGTGTACACACAGGTATATATATATATATATATATATATATATATATATATATATATATATATATATATATATATATATATATATATATATATATATATATATATATATATGTGTGTGTATATATAATAGTGATAGAAATTATTAGGGTTTGATAATTATAATTAAGTATATCATCGAGTCTGATAGAAACCTCAACAGAATGCAGAAAGCACTGGACGGCCGTTTCGTCCTATATTTGGGACTCATCAGCAGTGCGCATCCACTATCGAGAATTGAAACATTTAGCTTATCATGCAAACGTTATACCAACTGTTCCAACGGGCCTCGGTGGCGAAGAGGTAGCAAATCAGACTCAATATAGCGCTGCTCGCACATATATTACGTGGTGGAACTCAACTGAGATTCTCCCTAACCATAGGACCGTGCCCCAGGAGCCACGACGACAATCACCAAGCCGCTCAAACTTGAGCATTAGAAGCCGGTTCAAACAGTGCTATATAAGTGATAGAAATTATTAAGAGGATTTGATAATTATAATTAAGTAATTCATCAGACTCGATGAATTACTTAATATATATATATATATATATATATATATATACATACTGATATATATTTACAAACACACGCATATATATAAATATAAAGTGAACATTGAAGTCAAGACTCAGAGGTGACAGATTGTTTCATGCTAAACGTAATCATCAGGCCGCATTTAGCATTTAACGGTCTGTCGCCTCTGAGTGCTGACTTCAATTTTCACTTTCATATTCAGATATGTTTTCTTATATTGACCATTTTATCTCAAAAAATATAGCACACTTTAAAACTATATTACTTCACACACAAACACACACACTGAGACACAGACACACACACACATATATATATATATATATATATATATATATATATATGCAACTCACCACAAGCAAAGCGAAAGTGCCACTAGTACACAAGGGGCTACAGGGAGTGTGAGTAAGCGAAAAGACTGGTTATAGGTGGTGGTGGGGAAAGGATACAATAAAGAACTGAGGAGGCTAAAAAGAAAACGGGGATCAATGCAACAGGAGATGTCGATTGACATTACATTTAATTTTTTGAAGATTATCGTTATCAGGGAATTAAGTAAGAGGAATGAAGTCCCACTGTCGGGAAGTGCAAGAGAAGAAGCTCAGTTCTAGGGGGAATATCAGGTGTGGGTACTCCGGATGAGTTGTGTTTTGAGTTGGATGAGAATTACCGAGGAACGGTCAGGATATAGAACGTTACACAAATCAGCTAAATGTCAACATTAATTCTATCTCTTTCTCTCTCTCTCTCTCTCTCTCTCTCTCTCGCCATATATATATATATATATATATATATATCCATTTATTTAAATAGGAATCCATTATTAATTTCAGTATAATTTATTGTTTATAGAAGATAGATAGATAGATAGATAGATAGATAGATAGATAGATAGATAGATTCTACAGGGTGCGATAGACATACCTCATATATACCTCCCAGAAATACCTCACTGGTAAAACAGTAAGGGATATTTCTGGAGATTATTTCTGCCACGTGATCAATAACACGTAACAATATTTGACAGCATTAATTATTTAAATAAATTGTGCTTATTATTTTTCAAAAATCTTTTTGCTTGATTGACAAATTAAATTATGAAGGAATTGTTCTCGGTTAATTCCTGTTTATTTGATATTTCTAACCCTTGTCTAAATGCACCGATTGTCAAATATTTATGTATTATGATGATTATTCACCTCAATCTGATATATGATACATTATTTATTTTTAATTTTAGATATTTTTCGATATCATGTAGACGTAATATTTTTTGTTTTAATGTTTGCAAGGTCACATGCGTGTGGTATTATTGTTATTCCGGTCATAGAAACAAACTTGCTTATTTACATAATCTTTTATTTGAAGTGGACCCAGCTAGAAGTGGTCATAAATATTATGATGATTTCTATTGTTTCCCTAATGAGAGAACATCTGCTTAACGTTTGTACATCTAATGAAGCTGGTATTTCGTGGTTACATTTTTTTTTTTCAAATGTTAGATTAGTAGAGTTTTATTTCCGGCAATAATACTATTTTTAAAAGGCATGATTAATGTTGCATTTTTTAAATTTCATACATGGTGGTAAAGATGTCTGATATTATTGGACGTAGAGTGAAACCGGATATAAGACGTTTTACGTTACTATATTTTGAAAAGTGTATGAACCTATTCTATCAGTGTAGTCGTGATAGTTTTATTGACAGAATTTCTTAATTTGGGCAACGATATTGTTATTGCGCTCGTTAAAAAACTTTCATCAAGTGAATTTTTGTGGGAAAAAGTAAAAGATTATTAAAAGTTATTTTATTGATAGGGTTCTGTATTTTTTTGTGTGTAACGTATTATCTAAAACTGGTTTTTCCTTTAACATGTCTCATAATACTGAGTGAGTTGGTATGTATTTATCATATTATAAGCTTGATATGCGTTTATAATAATGACAATTGGAATTCCTATTGTATGATATTAAAATTTCGCACATTTTATCACTTATTGTACGACATAAAGGAAAAGGTCCGAGCTACGAATTGGAGATATAAATTTTAATCATGTACATGGTAAGTATTTTAACTGAGGATTTTAACTGAGAAAATGGAAGACCGTAATTCGATATAGCACAAGGCGCATTTCAAAAAATATGAAGACCGGAAAAAAAAAGATTGCTGAAATGATATGGAATATAAATTATTTTGTATGGCAGTGAGAGATTGAGAGTTTCCTCACAGATAACCTGAGGCACGACACCTCTGGTTCTTCAGAAGAATTCTGAGAATAGCATTGATGCAGCATATATGCAACGAGGAAGTTTTAAAGAAAATGGGAACAGAAAAGGCAGCAATACATGAATATGCTTGACAACACATTTCGAAAATATAGCCTTTAAAATTTCGCAATCACAAGACACATGAAAAGCAGCATAGACAGAGGAAAGTAGCGAGTAACACATGTAAAGATTTTGCTTAAACTGTGATTTTTATCAGCTGAAAGGTGAACTAATCCATCAAATTTCTTTTACAGAAGTTTGTTTATAATTGTTTCATAATAAGGCGGAGATGAGTATTAAATAGATGCAAAGCATTGTAAAGAGCTACGAAATATAGGGAGTTCTGCAGAGCCATAATCACCAAATTCAATACATAGGGCTAATATAACATACTGAAGAATATATTATGAGTTTAGCAGGTGGACCTTATGTCTCACATATTTTTATATAAACACTGGTTTCGGTCAAAGCGTTAAAACTGTTCAAATTTAATTTTCAAAAGATTAATCAAAATTCATAATAATATATATATATATATTAATACATGTTTCATTAAATAATATAGACAAGTTTTGTCTATTTATTTTAAGTAATTTCTTTCATATTGTCTGATAATCTTAATAACATTATCATTGAAAGACGAAAGGAAATCACCATATTGATATATGTTTAAATCCAATCTAAGCTTACGGCTTATATAAGCCATTATCTAAATGACAATTACATTTCAATATATCAAACACATGGACGAAACAATAATGTTTTTTTGCATGAATATTAAGTATATATATATATATATATATATATATATATATATATATATATATATATATATATATATATATCCCTATAAAATACTAAGACAAAGACGTAAATAGAAATAACTAAATATGCACAGCAAACAAATGAAATATTCTACAAGGTTCCAATAATGTTATCAGTAGTGATTTTTAGACTAGAAAATACAAACATTCTGTAATTAATATTCGCGTAAAATTTATTTTGGCAAGAGGAAATTATTGACAAATTCGTAAAAATTTACAGGAAAATCTCAGACAACTTGAATATTCCATTTACTACCATTAGTTAATTCATTGCAAAGTATAAGAAAATTAAGAGCAGTCGAAAACCAAAGAGCAGATGTTCTATGGAACCTAATGCATCATATTAAATAAAATCCAATGGTTAATCCTCGAGATCTGTCGGATGATTTGCTTTCATCAGGAATCTGTGTCACTAAACGGACAATAAGCTATGGAATCCATAGGAACAATGCAAAATCACGCTCCCCTCGGAAAACTACACTGCTATTGAAAAGACAGCGATACCAGGTTGAAATTCTTTCATGAACACAAGGATAAGGGAAAATCCTATTGGGAAAGCGTATTATGGACAAACGAAACTGAAATTCAGTTGTGCGAGCGGAATTCTAGATATCAAGTATACAGGAAATATGGCGATGACTACAAACAATGAAATTTAGTGGCATTTCTGGTGGCAGAATCATGGTTTGGTGATGTTTTTTATGAAAAAGATACGGGCAACATATCATTAATAGATGGTAGAATGAACACCACAGCATATCAAGTGATTTAGAAGCAGATTTAATGATTTTCGTTTGAAAAACTTTAACTTCCTCTTGATTTGATCTTCCAAAATGATAATGATCCTACGTGCACTGTAAAATAGTTAGCTGAAAATAATGTAAATATCCTGACATGGCAGCGTCAGTCCCCAGATTTAAAACCAATCGAAAATCTGTGTGGTTATTTGAAGAATCATCAAATCATCAACTGAGAACTACAAGAATAGGTTGGCTGCTGTAGAAGTGAATAATAATTAATCTACAAAGTATTAAATTAAAATTATTTCTTCTCTTTGTATTGGACGAATATCTTTTCACCTATTAAAATAGATAGATGGGATGGATGGGATGCATTTGTATTAAATCCATTTTTCTGTTTTCTATACATATTTAGTTATTATGAATCTGTGTACACATAATTATGTGAAAAGTATGTTTATTCATTATTTGGAAATACAATATACATATATCAGGCGATTTCCTCCTGCTATGTATGTTATGGCACCCAAATGACCATATCATTTGTACAGACAATTATTCTAAAACATATATCTTCATTCGTGGACATATATCATATACGTGGCACTACTTCCGACGTCAGTCGAAGTAGCCAGAGGTCAATCTGCTATCCGAATTGATATTTCAAGGCTAACTAAAAAATGCTCTTTTTAATCGACAATGCATAATTTCTATTCCCAGGCTTCTATCTAACCTTTTGTGGCACCATTTACGAGGCAGAAAAGGAAAAGAAAGAAAAGAAGGCAGAAAGAAAGGCGAGACGAATCGTGGGTGATCAACAGAACACACACACGGCTAAGAGACAATGGATATATTGATAAGTAACCATGGCGAAAGGGTGTCATTACAATGACAGGGAAATTCTGAGCAAAAAGAAAGAGAAAGAAAGAAACAGATGTGTTTTGATAACGGCTGTGTTATCTAGGAGTACGTAAACAAAACGGCTGGTCGACTGGCCAACGAAAAATTCAATTGAAAACGTTAATTTTGATAATTGACAAAACACAGGTGTAACTACAGGACTTTGGGTAGATATGAAAAATTAAAAGCCACACAAGCCGTGTTTGCTGACCGATTTTTTTTTTCGACGAAACAACTTTGGCCTGCGATAATAAAATTATGTTATCAGAAATATGTACCGGAGGAAAATGAATGGGGACCCAGAAGTGTGTTTTCTTCTTCCTTGGAGGCGACAGACTGACTGAAACTTTAGAGATGTTTCTTTTTTGAGGCCGTGTCAAGAAGAACACCCATTTTGATAATTAGCGATAAAATACCTGACAAAAACCACGTGTAGAACAAGAGTTGTCATATTGTCCTGTTTGCAGCTAGAAAAATGATAACGGCGTTTAAGGGGAAGAAAATGGAAAGAGAAGAGATATATTTTTTTAGTTAAGCAAGATATTTTTTTTTTCCCGAAACAAAGCCGCGGATTCGTTCACGCCCGACTAAGACATCATTGGTCAAGTGGTGATCACGTGACGCACGAAGGAGGAGGAAAGATACCCTACTAAGACCTCATTGGTCAAGTGGTGATCACGTGACGCACGAAGGAGGCTGTCGACGCCTCATCCAGAGTATAGGTATGAGAAGCTGCTACGAAGAAGTGGGGAGGGCAGTTCACGCCCCTCTGAAGTATGGTGAGAAAGTGGGATTGAGGAAAGGTTCCCAAAAATGGAAAAGAGTGGAAAATCCCTAACCAGAAATAAAAGAGGTGGATATGTATTTAGAATTATCGAGGAACCCCCGACGCCGACAGACCCACCCCGGTTTTGGTCGGCGTCAATAAAAGCGAGGCCCCAACAGGCAGAAATCAGTTCGGGCTCCAGCGGAGAGTTGAGTTTCCAGAGTTGAGTTCCAGCAGTTCCAGTGTGTTCAGCTGACCAAGATTCACGCAAATTCCGAACTCCTCTTCAACCCAAGAACAATTATTTTGAAGAGCGACTTAGATCCAGACCACCGAAATAAGTTTTTTCGACTTTCGTCCAAAGACACACCGAAACACCAATTTCTTAGAGAACAAACAACTTGAAGCGTTAAAACTTGCCTAACGGAAAACGACGTGTCACAATCCACAGAATGGGTCGGGAGATAGATGCAGTCCTATGTATCGAACAACTAGATATAAAGTTTGTTACCTTTTTCTTTGATACTTTGAACTTTTTTTGAGTTTTCATTTTATTTTCTTTTATGCATATTTGTGTGTTATCACGCCCGTTGAACTCAGTTTGCATTACGGCCCCGACTACTGATTGATCTCGTCTGCCTAAGATCAATTCACAACGTGGGTAGGCAGACTGGAGATCAATGCAGTTACCTTGGTAACCAGGCGAATTGGGAACGACGAGGCTGATATCAAATCTAACGAGATTCCCACCCGAATCACCAAAAGGTTAGAACGTCACATTTGGGTGCCGCGACCGATACCAAGCCAGTTGTTCGTCACAGGACGAGACAACACGACTGACGCGACAGGCGGACGTCACGTTTGGAGCAGCGACACCCGAACGGAGCAGCGAGGAGCGAACAGCTGGTGCCGCGGCGAGGACGTCACAATTGGTGCTGTTTGGGGACGTCACAACTGGCGCCGTGGTAGATCAGGATAGAACGTCACAGTCGGCGCTGCGACCAGGGGGCGACGTCACACTTTTCTTTCTCAAGAACTTATCCGTTGAAGTAATGGTTTTAAAAAAATAATTTGGAACACCGACAATGTAATCGGCAAACAAAGTTTGACACTTTGATAATCTACATTCACCTCGAAGTTATTTCGTTGAGAATGTTATAAAAATGAACATAAATACATGATGCAATTTAGTAAAAGTATTACACAAAATAATACTCTTAATTAATATCATATTATCAAAGAAATAATTTTCGCAAGAGCATTTTAAATTTGTAGGAATTAAATTTCATTTCAAAGAAATATATTTATGTGTAGGTTTTGGCAATGTTAATAAAGACAAATAACCTGAATTCTAATAGATTCTGGAGCGAATAATAATCGCCATTATATTTTATAGTAATTGATCCAGAATATATTGATCTCCGTTAATTGATACAGAATATATTGTATCCATTTTACTTTTTAGAACAATGTTGATTCCTTATTCTAGGCAGTGGTTCTCAATATTTTTTAACAAATACACCCTGTTCATCATATGTCATTTCCCCCTTTTCGTCTCATCAGTCTGTTACTTAGTTATTTTCCGTGCGTGATACACGCTTAGACGATCATGTATCTTTTGATACATGACTGACGAGACAGATTTTTTCTGCAGTAGGTTTCCATTTCTTTCTGCGGTAGACCAGTTGGCATCCAAGATTATAGAACCCAGTCTGTCCTGCTATTTACGTTTGCCAAGGTTATTAGCATGTAAGTGAATGTAATGGATTCAAATGGAATTCTAACTCGGCTCTCCGATTCCTATCGCTATCCATTACTCTACTGTGCCACCTCCTTCCAACTCATAAGATGCAAAAAAAAAGAATATCTTCATTCTTTTCCTTATAAGAATATATACATTTACACATACATTTGCCTGATTTTATTTCATAGAGGAGTTTTTCGCTCATGATAGGGAACAAATTCTGTGAATATAAAACAAGAAAAAGTAAGATCTTTTCCCTTCCTACATGAAAGCCTGAAATTTACCTCGCGGAGGTAATTCCCCTGGAATGAATTTTCCCCTTGGTTGAGAACCCCTGTTCTAAAATATATGAGGGTATATTAGACTTATTCAAATCTCATCAAAAACTTTAGAAAAATATTTCAACAAGTTATAAAGATGAGAGATCATGCTATTATTAATATTGTGACAATTGCTGATTTTTTTCTATTTTTATACTGTATGAATAATTTTGCTAGTTTGGATAATTCGCGTGTCAAATTTGTTGTATTTAACCTATTGTCCATAAAATTGTGTTTTATATTCTTTTTTGTGTTCATTAACATGTAAAAAACATGATAACGTACGGGTATTACTTTCTGAGAAATGGATAAAAATTATTCAAAATTGATGGGTGTGCGAATGATTTTGTTGCTGACTATATGTGTTTACACCATATGAAAGTTTTCATTCAACATAAAAAAAAAATATTTTTCTATCGCCATAGATGATCGGGCACTTCAACGTGTTTAGAGAACGTGTCTCGCTCGATTAGTTACTTCTGAACAGATTATTCTATCATACCAGTGTTCTCTATACTTTCGGTCTTGTACCACATATAAGATACTCTTCGTAATTTACTATAAACAGTGGTCAGTTTACAAATTATACAAACCAAGGACAAACATATTCTCAACATAATTGCTTCATTCTATTCAGACGCATCTTAGAAGCAAAACGCATACATATTTTTAACTACCTATTGTAACATTCATATACTGCTTGTTGCTTTTCTCTCTTTATTTTGTCGATTTAATCATGAAAAATCCAACAACAATATATTTCTTAACTTCTAAATGTCGGATGACGTATCTTATTAAAATGTATTGACTAAATATTCATCAATTAAGGCCGGAATTAAACCGGCAAGATGTCAGGATTAACGTGACATTTTGCAGAGGTACAGAATAAAATTGAAAATATAATTAAAATAATGTAATTTTAAATGTTTTTGACAAAGTATATAAATGGAATGTGTAATTTAGTACAATTATAACATCAAACATGTAAAGCGAGAAAGTGCTGAAAATCTTTCGGCATACTCACTACCCATAAACTGATTAAATTAGAAATGTTCTGGTTTTATGAAAACTAGTTTTAGTCGGGCTGAAAACTTTTCAACATGATCTCGTCTAATTAATATGAATTTAAATTGAAGTTAAATAAAAAATACAGAACGAAAACTGAAATGGCAATAGAATCTTTGATTTTTTGCTTTTTTTTTGTTTATTTGTACACAATAAATATTACGTTTTATTCAATGTGCTAGACATTTGTGAGGATTGAATCGTTAACAATATCACGACCTTTCAAATACGGTTAAATTAATTTCGCAACTCAGAAGAATTTACTGTTTCTTCACTGGCCGAATCACTCGCATGATTTGAATCCAATTGAAAATTCATGGAGAAATTTGATATATTGAATTCATCAGGGATATCTCAGAAATAGTAATGAATTTAATTCCGCTTGCAAGGAATGGTTTGGGTGAAGATATTATCATAAGGAATTTTACAAATTTTAATTTGTTTGCAAAACTACTGTATTGTCGTGAATAACGTGCAGTATTGTGCCTTGAAAAGATAAAGGAAATAATTTGCCAATAGTCATCATTTGGTGCAAACTTGAATAAAATTTTAATTATTATATTCTGAATGGGTAAAATATATTTTAAATAAGCTTAATAGCATATATAAATGGTGTGTCCACAGGACATTAAAGAATGAATCCAAAGAAGCGAGAGATATTGAATATTGAGTTTTACATACGTTTCACTAGGCATTCTAGAATTTTGCAGTGAGTGAAATATTTTTGATCCATCTCTGCAGAAATATAGGAATAGAAAATTTAATCTTGTGCTACATTTTCCCCAACAACAATTAAGAGACGATCGAAGTCTCTGATTACATCTGTCTCGCTGACGACAAAAGCGAGCAGACATGCCCTTTGCGTTTTTGACGTGAGGATCAGTCTGATCTGATAGCCACTAGGCTTAACAAGTCGCTTTGGAGCAGATCTAATTAATTCTGTGAGCGGTATAAGAGTTTAACGACATGTTTGGCGGCCATGTCTTTGGAAAACACGCCGCTCCCCGACGCACGCAGCAGTTAAATATATTTATAGAGGTTCAGTACCTGCTGAGCATCTCCTGGGGATCTCAAGACATTAAAGCTGTTCTCATGTACTTTGATCCTTACTGAAGAATCTGTAGCTATTTAATGTATGTTATTGATTATTTCGGATTGATATCAAGTGAAACTAATGTAGGTTGGTTCGCCTCTAGCAGCATTCAAAGCATCCAGTTTCTACTTAGTGTTCTAGGCATCCATAAGTATTTCCTCATTTTTATCGGATATTTACAATGTACTATGTAAAATATCCGTGATTAATATTCATCACTTAATTTAGTTCTTAGGCAAAGAGAAGATATAGTGATGATGTAATGAAATAGCCAATCACCCCCATGAATGATTACACTATAGGAAATAAGTACCTATAAAGTCAACCGTCTACGAGAGACTAGTAAGCATGAGAGCGAGACGAAGCAAGCACGTCCGACCTTCTAATTAGTGGCACTCAACAGTAGATTGATCTCTGTGTATAACTGTACCGTAATCTCTATTGTACTTGTTGTGTACAATACACCTTTCTTCTAGTATCCACCTGATGTTATATGTTTATTCCCTTAGCACGGAATATAACAGATGAAAAATAAATAATTGTTGTTTAAAATAAAAGCAGTCTCCCTAATTATGATACCAATTTAATTATTGATTAATGAACTCGTAAATGAACTCCAAATATTTCAACTCTCTAATTCTGATGTTAACTATCTGTTCTTTTTGGTGTCATTGTTTTTAAAACTCCATCGTTGCTCACATTTTGGTCCATGCAATTGCAAGTAACGTAGAATCAGATATATATTGCTTCAAGTCTCTTCATTTGTGAGGAGTTTTTTTCTGTGCAATATAGGAGGGCTGATACTCCATAACAGTTCAGTTCTATTTTCTTTGGTGATTAACGATATTTCTCTATTCCTTAATACATGTAAATACTGTATCCACAGATGATAATCGGGGATATTATGGTTCATGCTTATATTTCCACATATATTTCTTGCGTGCATTCTACAGTACCCATTTTATTCCAATTCTCTTTCTTTGCACATTAATAGATGCACTAAATCTGGTCATTCAATAAGTGATTATTGTTGAATATTGATAGACTGGAGCCAGCCTATTCTATTTATAAATATTTACTGGAATTTAAAGTAAAATGGATCATAATGCTTGGTATAGTTTAGATTAGACAACAGCATGCATCAAGTAGGTTAATCGATCTAATAATCCCTGGATATTATAGATGCGAAACTTAGATGTGACACAAGGCTGAAAGTATGAAGCACCCAGTGTGCATCGCATTAAAGTCTTGAAAGACAATCTTGCTAACTAGGACACCACACCCAAGCGCCTTCTATGTATATTCTAATTGAGTATAAACCATACCCACGTATATTCTGTGAAAGGCTTAAACAATGTAACTATAACTGTTTACCTATAAAAGGCAGAATGTGTGTGCGCTCGCGCGTGTGTGTGTGCGCGCGCGTGTGTGTGTGTGCGCACGCGCGTGTATGTGTGTGTGCAACGAATGCACGGCCGCAATTTTCGACGGATTTGCACCAAAATTTACATGCACATACTCCAAGTTAGTGGAAAGGCTAACACCGACTTTGAATTTCTCAACTCTTATCGATAGTGGAAATAATCGACTTTCATGCTTCTACGGCAGTTTTCATGTAGTTTGCGGCCATTTTCTACTGGCCAGAGTGAGAGCCAATAGCTGGCTTCCACGAATAGGCAGGAAGATTCTATTGGCCAGCGCGAGAGCCAACAGCTGACTGACACAAATGTTAACTAGCATGCTAGCATGCAAAAAACATCGATAGCTGCATTCGTCACAAGTGGGAAAAATTTAAATCTGCATGGCACTTTACTCCAATTGACTCATTCGCTTGCTTAAACTCAACGTTGATTCTGATTCCACAGAACTGGGTTGGGTATGAAAATTTTTTCCATGTTGTTAACATTCTATTTTCATTCAGTTTTTCCAGTTACGAGTCCTTTTTTAAATCTGATCGTTTTGTGTTCATTTTATTTAGTTCTTTTTTCGTAACAGATTTAATGTTTAGTATAGAGCTTAGAAAAATTACGCAGTGTGAGATAAGCAAGAAGTAAGGCATGTAACAACATAAGCCACTCTTTAAAGGCAAAGAAGGGCAAAAATATTTTAAGTCAAGTGATATCGATTGCTGTCGTACAAATTTTTGAATCAAGCACGAGCAACGCCGGGCCATGCTGCTAGTACAAATATAAATCGGTTCATAAAAATATTAATAAACGATTTACATATTAAAAATGTTTGTTGTGGTGTAATGGATAATGGTTTGGAGTGAGAAATCGGAGAGCAGAGTTCGAATTTCATTTCATTTGTTACATTCACTTACGTACAAAGGCTCTTGGGAAAGGGGTGTCCTATAGCATTGTCTGAGAATGAGTCTATCACAAAATTAAACGGCGACCTCTTTCGGTAAAATCTTCTGCCCAGCTAGTCATGAATCGAAAGAGATATCATGACCCAAGCGGGTATAACGTATAGCATAGAACTGACTGAATAAGTGATTATGAATACGAAACTCGTTTCAGTAAGTTTCAAAGAATATTTTTGTGAGTGATATATTGTCAAAACTGAGATAATTGTCTCGGTAAAAAAGTGAATACAAAAAGATCGTGTTTTTTACATGTGTTGTGGAAAATTTAATAACAGTAATTAAAGCATATACATAAAAAGTCCTAAAATACATGGGCGCAAACGCTGTATCCCCAAAATGTGGCAAACTTAAGGATCATCTGATAGTTTACTGACCCAAACATATTCCCCTTTCCTTAATAACATATGTTTTAGCCAAGGATGTATTTTTAGTTACATGAAACTATTCCATGGTGGCATAAAAAGAAGATATCTTTTCTTTTAATCTCGATTCACTAGATGAGATTTATTGATTTTCCATGCGTAGCTTAGATGTGGCACAAGGCCGAAATTAATGGGCAGTCGTAATTGTTCTAGCGAGAACACGCTTGATAACCATTGCACCAACTTTATTATGGGTCAGCTAGCCGTAAGAACTTGGTAAGTGGTTGCCTATATGTCGCAAATAATCTGGCGTTTGAAGAATTTCACCAAACGTTAATATAATATTTCTTAAAGTGTAAACGGCTCTCTTGTCTTCTTCTTCACTGACGATATGCTCATATATACAGTGCTTCCCGCAAAGTTAATTCTTTAAGTGGCAATAAATGCAGTGTTTATTTATTTGCATACAAGATTAATGCTTAAAATTTAGAAATATTAAAGTTTATTGATTAAAAAGAATGTTAAAATATTAAATGACATTAAATGCACGTTTGTAAATATTCAAATTAACGACGAAGTCAAAAAGTGTTAACATGTTTGGGGACACATTTGTTGGATGCATTTCAACTTCTCTCTTGCAATAACCGACCAGCGTGTTGCATCTTTGAACAACGTGGACAAACCATGCCGCTTTTTCTGACAAAAATCTCACATAGCGTCGGATGAACATTGGTAAGTCGGAGAAGCAACACACACACACACACACACACACACACACACATATATATATATATATATATATATATATATATATATATATATATATATATATATATATATATATATATATATAGAGATAGAGAGAAGAGAGTAAAAGACAGATAGATAGATAGATAGATAGATAGATAGATAGATAGATAGATAGATAGATAGATAGATAGATAGATAAAATAGTATTTTTACATATATATTTCATTTTTGAGAATATTATTTGCAAGTGCAAACGGGTAAATAGATTATAAGTGAAAGTCGATTCATATGATATATATATATATATATATATATATATATATATATATATATATATATATATATATATATATATATATATATATATAATAAATAATCCTGTGATTACCGCCTAGTCACGTTTCATGCATCTGCAATTTTTTTCCAATTCATTTCTGTAATATAGGCGTGCATAATGCTTTAAGAGACATCAAAAATAATACATGAAAGAATTACACATAAGGTTTTCAATAACCATCTTCTTTCGCTTCAATTGCTCCACTTAGACAAAAATTGTTCAGAATTTTCACACGGTTAGTGATGATGAAATATTTTCCGTCTTTTGATCGAGACAATTTGAAATAAGGAAAATTCGAACCACGCTCATCTCTATCTTCTCTGTCCAAACAACAGTTCACTGAAGTGAAAGTTCAAGACAGAACGGAAAATTGGGTTTTATTTTCTACAATTATCTTCGTTGCAAACAGCCTGAGGGACCATCAAAACTTGAATTATTTAAATTAAAACATTAAAATGCAGTACATATTTTATGAATTGATCTGAAATTAAAATTCGCAATTAAATGAAGAATCCTATTTGAAAATATTGTCAATAGATGGAAATTTCCTAAAACTGTTTTTATTGCCGGATATTCTGATGGAAAAAAAATCGTGTTATTGCAATATCAACTAATTGGGTTGCTGCTCTCTACAATATGTCACCTCCTCTAAAGGGTCAATTCATCTTGAATTATCAACCATCTATAATACATTTGTATGGAACCCTCTGTAATACTTAGATAATTTATGGTTTGAGAATACCTCGTCAGACGACAAAACAGCACATTTTTGTAAGGTTACTAAATTGACATTTACTTTTAAAGTTTTTCGAAAAGTTACTTCGCTTCGTAGTCTTACGTTTAAATTATGTTTAATGGGATTTAATGTTTAAGCGTCATGGTGTAGACGAATATATTCGTTTCGTATAATCTTTTTTATGGAACCAATGCTAATGACCGATATGTAAAAGTTTTAAAAAAACGAAATCATTTTTCTTGCATTATATTCATTTTCGTTTCGGGAACCCAGATTTTGTATACTGGTTAGCAATCTTGCTTCGTTAGATCAATGAAGAACGAAATAGTTCGTTCGATCCTCACTGGGTGCCCCACCCTTTCGGCTCTGTGCCACATCTAAGCTACACTTAAAATACCATCATTCAGTTTCTTTTTGGACACCTAGATGTGGTGTAATGGTTAACAAGCTTGTTTCGCTAGATCAGTTACGACTGGATAATGCATTTGAGTCTTGCTAAGTTGCACTATATATTTGACCTTGTGCCACATGTAAACAACGCTTTGAAATCCAGCATTAAGTTTCCTTTGAAAAGTTGAACATTAAAAACAAACTTTTCATTCTCCGCTAAAATTACAACAAGTTTCCAAAATGTTTTGTTCTAATTTAATTTTCGGTGCGGAAATTTTAATTCATGTTGGAATTTTAAATACCTTATTGATAAAATTAGTGTCATTTCATTACCAATAAAGTATCGAATTCTCCAGTGACCCGGAACGGTTTAACTCTGAGAAAACCTGCATGTTTTGAACGTGCCTAGGACATGAATTTCCCTCCAGAACTGGAGTTTAACACCTATACTCAAACTAGCAAAAATTCTGAAAATTTGTCGGCTCATTCTTTCGCTCCATTTCACTCTTTCTCGCAGTCCTTGTGAATAGAAGAATCAGATTCCAACTAAAATGCTTTATTTTTGTCATATCTAAAAGGGCGCTTTCAATATTCACTTTGCAGCGTTTTTTTTTTCAAAGTCGTTTTTCGTAGTTATGTAAGTTATGACATTTTCCAATCTTCAAACTGACAACTCATAGTTGCCCGCCTGCTGCTATTTTTTTCAGAAGTTCCATAGTTAATGAGCCTCTATTCTTTAGTTTCATTATTTCAGACAATTACAGCTTGGTCATGCCGTTTCCACAGAGTTATGTTCCAAATGCAAGAGAAAGGTCCACCCAGCTTTTTCCCAAAACCACTGCCACTTTGTGAGAAACACTCCCAATTGTTCAATTCTGTGAAAAATTGACCGCTTCAATTCAAGTGTCAGTCTTCATTTTTCATAAATATTCTATCCCTTCCTACTTTATTCGTATCTTGCACCTCATTCATTATTACCTTTTTTAACAGAACCACTTGATTCTCGAGCCTTGAATTCTTTGAAATTTATTATATAAAATATATATTCAGCCGAACTGAGTTATTCAGCCGAACTGAGCAAGTAATCCTTAAAGAAGAAACTCAGAGAATTCCATATTTTATTGCCCTTTCTCATTACTAATATGTTCTCATTTTCTTTGATTTCCAGTGACCTATTGCGTCTTATTGGCATCATTCCTTGCTTGGATTGAAGGATTAAAAAAATGCCGTAAGACGAGTACGATATCGATATGACTAATTAGCATGACAGGTTCAAGATCATGCTTGCTATTATTTTGTGTCTTTTTGTCAAGCTTATCATATTACTGTAATTATCAATTACTCAGCGACAAGGTAATGACACATGAAGATGTTGATACTTCAAAACAAAAACAAAACGTTAGGAAAGAAAAATTGTTTTAAGATATATTTTTTTAATTTCAGTAGCACCGGCTGCTCGGTCAATGAATGCCAATTTTTTCCTAATATTGCAACTACTAAATTAACTCCTGTTGTACCTGAACATAATAAATTCTGAATACCAGTCAGTTATGTGCCATGCGTGATACACGCTTAGACGATCATGTATCTTTCAATACATGAATGACGAGGCAGATTTTTTCCTTCAGTAGGTTGCTATTTCTTTCTGCGGTAGACCAGTTGCCATCCAAGGCTATAGAACCCGGTTTTTTCTGCTGTTTACCTATAGCTGGTGGGAGAAGAGGATTCATACCTTTCTCAAGGGTATAAGTAAGTAAGTGATGGAATGGATTTGACTGGAATTCAAATTCGGCTCTCTGATTCCTCAATCCGAACCGCTATCCATTTCTTCTCTTCTAAATATAAAATTTAAAAGTACTAAAATGTATTTTGTTAATGATTTTATTCATAAAAAAAACATTCATTTTTGATACAATCTATTTATTTAGAATAAATTATCTCATTTGTAAATTTAATTATTTTTATGAAATTCAAATATATATTTTGAAAGGAATCAGAAAAAATGCACGACAGACAGTATTACTTAATTTCTTACTTTTATGTTATGAATATAACGGAAACTTCAAATATAATTTTTGAAAAATATCAAAGACAAAAACTGGTTTTGGGTCAATGTATTCGTGTCTTGCTTTACTGATCCGGAAATGATTAACGTTTTTCATATAACAAAACAGGAAAAGCTTTCACTTTCTTCCGCTTTGCCTTTTTTTGCTTTAGTTATTTAAGCTGATTAGGAAATAAGTCCTAATTCTGTTCGAGTATGATCGATGGCCCATAAGAAATTCAACCTTTATAGCGGCAGAAACAGATGGACAATGCAATTTATATTCATAGACACGTTAAGCCAATTTATACTCGACTGCTTAACGCGATTGTGACAGAATACGTGCCTCTATTTTACAGATGCACGCGTATAAACAAATGAGCTTTGATGAAGAAAGAAAGACAAATCTTCAGACTGAAAATGCTAACGTAGCGTTATGATTTGGCCCATGGTGGATACTGTATATATAAAAAAAACAATAGTCATGTGAGTCGATTTCTCTGTTGTTAGTGAATTTCTGCTGACGGAACCGTAAAAAGTAACCAAAAGATGTTCATATGATGACAGAATCGATTATAATTATCAACGTTGAGAATAGAGGGGACGCTGAAGGGTTCTCAGCGACACCCACTTCCGAATGTCTGACCAAATGTCCAGATATTAGACCTATTTATGGGAGAGAAGCGTATATTGAATGGGTCCAGATCTTTCTGCATTCATTTCTACGTATATTTCATATTTATTCATAAATAGACAAGTAGGAGTAAGTTGATGACATTTAGTTTTGAATCGAGTCAAAATGTCCGAATCTACCACAGGCAGATAAAAAATTATCACTTACAATTCTCCCGAAAGTATATATATATTCAAATGTAACAATATGCGATCTCCGGAAAGCGCATATTTTCCCAATAAGACTTCCAGAGTATTCAAGGCAAGAGGATATAAATAAATATACTGAGTAATGGAAAAACAGACCATCTACTTACATATGGCTATTCACTAAAAATAACGGTTAAGTATTAAAATATTTCGGTTTAATAAATGAAAAATTAATTCCTGAAAAAAACTTAAAAATACATACATACATATATATATATGTGTGTGTGTATGTGTGTGCAGCCTGCGATGCATAAATTTTCATCTAAATTTCGTAAAAATTAAAATAAAACTGACATCTCCTTTTAACAGAAAAATATTTTGATGTATTTAAGAGTTCATTTATTCAATAAAAGCACAATAGGCCTTCAAAGGACTACCGAATCTTCTGCAACACTTTCTGACGGTCTGTTCGTTTAAGTTTGTTAGTGTTGCCATAATCCTTGCTGTCTGTTCATCTTTGGCTTTACAGGCAGTTTTGTTGGTGTCTCGCTCAAATGTGACCCACACATAATAATCAAGGAGATTAAAATCTGGTTTCTTAGCTTGCCAGATATAAAGGGTGTTTGGTCGCAAAATTTGTCGGGGTTTTCCAGCTTGTGTGGCATGGTGCTGAGTAATGTTGCCAGGAGCAACCCCCTTGACTCAGGGCAGCACTACTTCCTGAAGTTAATTGATGTAGGTCTCCGTGCTGAACCTGAGGCCCTGTAAGAAGAAAAATGAGGGAATAACGTCGAGTATTTTTGGAATATGTCAAGTAATAATATTTAGAAAAAATAGTATGAGAAATTGGAAAAAAAAAGTTTTTGTGACGTGTTTCATCCATTAAAATTTATCAGAGCGAGTTTTGTTGATGTTGCCACGTCTGCACATGCTCACGAAACGGGAGATGCTGTTAGTTCCAAAATTCTTGAATGAATATTTTGCGGGAAGAATATTTTTATCAATCTAGCCAAATTCATCTGTAATTTGTTTCTTTTTCTCTCCATCACCTTTGCCCTTATGTGTGAGTGTGTCGGTGTGTTGTGATCTAATTTACATAGTTATCATAATACACATGAAATAACTTTTTTTTATTCATTTAAACAACTACTGCCTCTGCAAGGTTAAGCATTTATCATATTAGATAACTGTGTATTTTAAAAATGTGAATATAACAACATTACTCAGAAACTAATAGCCACCCATTTGAATCATCTCAAAGCTGATACATACATACATACATATCCTATCATATCATATATCATATCATACATTATCTTTTAATAGATGCAATTGATTTATCTTAGACCTGACGTGCAGATATGTTTCCGAAAAACTTAGTGTCGGAAGTTAAATCATTTAACTTTTCACTATACATACATATATATATATATATATATATATATATATATATATATATATATATATATATATATATATATATATATATATATATAGCTTCACCAAATTCAGGATTAAAGTCATGATGGCTTATGAATTTCCATCGACAGTTTCTGGAAGAACTGATACCTGAGAGAAAGGTACAAATTGTATCAAGATGTCTCTAATCATGCCCCAGGTTTTTATAAATAATGTTTAGTCCTCAAAGTTTTGCTCTTGTACTTTCAAATGTCAATCCTTGATCTGAATATCAATCAGATAACAATTGTCTAAAAGCAGCACAATGCTATGTATTTTCAGATGTTTTCCTAATTTAATAACGTCTTTTGCCAAACAATCCTTCTTTAGTATATGTAAAAAATCATAATTTGATAATAAAAAACAAGAAGTCTGTTAAGAAATAAATTCATGTTTTTATAAAGAATTCTTTGCATCCTTCGGTCCGTTTTGGCTTGATAGATAGAAGAACTTTGCAAAATAAAAACATATCCATTTTATTTCTAGATCGACAACTGATTGAATTATCGACATGGACTTTGTTGTCTGTTGCTATAAGCCATATTCTATTGTGTGATTGAGATTCATTGAGACTGATAGCGGTTGACTCGCTTTTCGAAAAAGTGCTTTCTGTCTCACTTGCTTTATATGATTACATTAGTAACGTAAAAACATTTTTAATAATGCCGTGTCCATTCAGCACGTAGGCGATCTTCACATTACGCAGATTCTTCCTTATAATCTGTGAATTGCCATGCATTATTTGAAAAGATCGTGTAGTGATTTTTCGAAATCATTTCACCATAAGCACTAGTACGCAGATGGTTACAGGCAGTGAAAGTGAGGGAACAGAATGCCTATAGGGAGGATTGTGAAAAGGGCAAAAGATGAACGGGATTCAAGAAGATAGAAGACGGCGATTGACGTTGCATTTAATTTTTTGACGATTGTAGTTACCGGTGTGTGGGGGGGGCAAGTAAACTGTATGGGGCTCAACAAGTGGGGAGTGAGAGAAAAGAAACTGTTGGATTAGAAGTGACGGTTGCATTTAGCAGTTTTAACATTAAACTGGTGGGACCTAAATTCCATTCTATGAAGACGTTTAGATTCATGTACAAGGCAAAAGGCGGAAATCTCGTCAGAGCAGTTGCCATGAAAATATTTGAAGAAAGGACAGAGGTAACCTACCTCAGGTCGGTGAGAAATTGACTGAAGTCTTGATTCCAAGTACCGTTGTTTTATTAGTTTTCCTTCTCTTTGACGGGTTGCAAGCCAATGCCAGAAATCACATCAACCTTGCTATTTAACACATTGCTAGAAGGGAATTGGTGTACTCATGCCTTTCCCAAACTGTTTAAGCTAAAATGAACTCAACAGCGCGAAATTTGAATTCGGTTCGACGATAGCATTTTTCCCACCGAAATACTTTACTCTATCCGCAATATATACAAAAATAGTGTTTTTTTTTTAATTCTTCAATAGCAATATCCTTATAAAAATTGAGATCTGCTCACTTTAAAATATGAGCTTAAAAGAAAATTTGACATGTATTCTTAAGTTTAGAAAGCTAGAACAACCTTATTCTGCTTACACGCATTTTGTTGATATTTATACAATTTAATGTTATTCTCTAGTGGATCATAATTTAATTTTGCATATATTATTTTTAGTATCCCAATGCTTTCTGTTCTGTGTCTCTAATCGTAAGGGCTCCATGTGAATTTCAGGATTATCACAGACAATATTCCTCAAAACCATTGTTGAATGTTAGTAACTTATTAGTGTAAAAGCAAATTGATTTTTTGGCAGAATGTTTTGATAATAATGGTGAAGGCGTGTATAAAACGAAAATACTTTTCACGAGATATTTTAACAGAGAAAATATTTTGAGGTGTGGCACAATGTATCCAAACATCCTACTTTATTATTCCTAAAATAGGAAATCTAGAATCTTCTTTTTCTAACTGCCTTGTCCATTTAGGAAGTTTATTACCATAGCTCTCCACAACTACCTATCCTTTGTAGCCATTAATATATTTTGACTTTTTGTTTTCTCTCCTAAACTATGTTCTGCCATTAAGTATGTTAAGTACTGTTTCATTATATCCTTCTTGCTTTCAATCTCTCCTGTGAGTAGCAGATTTTCCAAGCCCTCTTTTCTCATTACGTTCCCTGGAAATTTCAACTGTCACTTTCCGATGTTAAGTATGTGTCTTTTTTTGTTTCCATTTTCTCTAAAACGTTGTTGTTGCTCTTATGATCCTTCGATGGTTTAGAAAACTTGTAGAACCACATTTCCGTTGCTCCAAGTACCCTTGTCATGTGTGAGAAGGTTGTCTAACATTCACTGCTATATGGGAGGACTGATATTACATAAATGTTCAGTACTATTCTTTTTGTTTCTAAATATATTTCCTGCTTCTTACTACTTTGCATAGCTTTTAGAAGGAATCTTTCACTATCCTAATAATGTACTTCACGACCATTGTTAAAACACTTCCCAGATATTTAAAATATTTTATCTCTTTGATTTCCATAATTCCAATTTGTAATGTGTATTTTAGGGGTGTTCTTTTTGCCATCAAACATCTATTCTAACTATAAATTAGGCTATCAGCTACATTCTACTGATGAGATTTACAAAATTGTGGCACAAGGCCGGAGAAGATGGGGTTTAGCTGATGCTGGTCATAACTGCCATCCTATATCCATCTAATCCGATTCGCAAAACCTTTACTCGTTACAATTTACCACATAGGTGAACATAGCCCTTCACAATATCCTGTCTCTTTTAGCTCTTAATAAAATTAGTCTTTCCGTTATTTCTCCAAATTCCTGTACCGCCATCCATTTAGTCAAGCTCACTAAGTATTTTATACGTTGTTTTCCTCTGCCCCGATTGAAACCTATCTTTTCCCGTGAATATCAGGCTCTAAATCCTCATCATGTGCTCCAGAAACCTCAACTGTCTATTTCTGATTTAACCTATTAATTTCCTTTTTGTTTCCATTTATTTGAAATTTATAGGGCACATAATTCATCGTTGTTCACATGTTCTGTAGAATCACATATTTTGTTGCTTGAGTTGTCCTCTTCATCTTTGAGTACATCGTCCAGTAGTCACAGCCATACAGGAAGAAATATATAACGTCGCAGTGCAATGCACTTTTCCTTGTTCCTCGCGAAATCTTTCTCTTTCTTAGTACTCTGCTTAGTTTTTGGAATGTCCGCTTGGTTATTCCAATACGCCTTCAGATTTCATTGTTACACTTTCCTTCCTCTGTTAAAACATTTTCCTTATATTTAAATTTCCGCACTTGTTAGATTTTGATATATATGATTTGCAATTTGCTCTTTGGTCGCATCCTTTTGCTAACAACCATGCATTCTGCTTCCTTGCAGTTGATGTTTAATCATTTCTTCTTGTTCCTTTAATAACTTCTTTAGGAGTGCTTGTAGCTTTCATTCTGTTTCTGCTACTAGATGTTCTATAAATGCAAGTTAGTATGTGTTGGCTTTCGGGTAATGAACTTTACAAAGGCAACAATGAGTTCAAGATCAAATACAAATCAAATATGGTCGAAATCCGACAGGATGATAAAGTAAAAAAAAAAAAACACAAATGGGAAAATGAATGTCAATCTAACACATTTCATTTTTATTAAAGCATCGCCAGAGATTGAGTGAAAACAGACAAAGAGACAGAAATACTGGTATCTTCAATTATGCTTGGGTTAATTCTCATTCGTCTGACTCGTGCAAGTCTCTATTGTGTTCTTAGATATTTAGTTCATGGAAAGTAAATTGTTATATTGTATTAGAAACGACTATTTAAAAGTACGTTTTGCTTTCTGTCAGTCTTAAAATTGAACGCCATTACAAATTATCATAGATATTTTCTAATGTGCCAAAAGTTTGCAAAATCTTTAAATTGATATCTTCTACTATGGAAACCAGGTACGGACTAACAACAGCGAATAATAATTCTTTGGATTGACCTACATGATAACTATCCTTTGAAGCATTACTAAATTTACTGCATTTGTCTCAAGAACCAAATCATTTATTATTGATCACCTTTCTTTATACCTTATTTTTTCCATTAATGTTCCCACCAAATACAAGAATCTGGAAGGATATGTTGCAGAAAGGCGTGTATCCCTTTTTATCTTTTATTTAGATATTGAATTATTTTTGCAAACTGTTCCACCTCACCAGAGTTATTGGACATTGACACGAATTCCCCAGACATAGCTGCATGTTGAAATTCTGTCGATGTTTTTCTAGCGATGGAAATATTGACATTGTTTGAGATGTATCTTTCTATTTTTCAATCAATTCCTTCCAATCAAGGCGATAATGCTACTGAGCCACAAGGGGTTACCGGAAGTAAAAAAGAAAGAAAACACTTTAGAAGGAACCGAAAACCAAATTCTAAACAGGAAACAAATGATAATCATCTAATCCTGCTCAAAAGACCGGCGAGATTCTGAAGCAGACAATAAGGGGAAAAACAATGAAAGAAAAAATAGTTTAGGAGTTGAAATAAAATTTAGAAGGAACCGAATACGGAATTCTGAACAGAAAACAAATGATAAGCATATAGTACTTCTCAAAAGACCTGAAACGTATATGAACCGGTTTGAGAGCAACATCAGCAGAGTGATTGTTTATATTATCTGGCTTCTACAGTCGATATTCCATCAAAATACTCATGTGTTGACGGTTCTATACTTATTTTCTGCAGGATTTGACGTACATAGAGCAGCTCAATAGTTAATAATGTTACGAAAATCTAGACGTAAATCTTCTACTAATATTCTCAGACTCACCATATCTATGCAACCACACAAATTCATGTGCCTTTCGACCCGGACAAACTATTGAATGTTCTTAAGCGTTAAAGTGTCGAAAGTGCAATGGCCGACGATATAAGTAAACATTTAATATTAAACAGACTGGAAATATATTTTTATCGGTAGAATAATATGGACTTGTAGATATCGAATTTGAAAGGTGTTTCTTTATCGAATTCTTATTCGAGGTTTTAAGTTCTGTTTGCAAAATTAATTCTCAATACGTTCAGCCGATCCTTGGAAAGATAAATAAGATACAGCTTAATCATGACTCAGTATGTTTAAAATAAGTACGGAATAAGAAGAAATAAAATTAGATACATGATGTTTTATTTTATGAATTCCACATAAGCTTGTATCATAATCTTAATAGCAATGAGGAGGCTGCCTATCAGTATATTGACGTGAAAGTAATCCCAGTAACAATCAATGACAAATAGTAAAAATAATTTGATAAATTACTATGAAAAGCTAACAGAATTATTTCATATATGTATGTATGTATGTATGTGTGTGTGTGTGTGTGTGTGTGTGTGTGTGTGTGTGTGTGTGTGTGTGTGTGTGTGTGTGTGTGTGTGTGTGTGTAACTGTGTTTAAAAATATATGGATATTGTCCGTGCGCACACACACACACACACACACACGCGCGCGCGCGCGCACACGATGGCGGAGCTATGGATAGCTGCTCAGAGTGAGAAATCGGAGAACCGAGTTCGAATTCTAGCCGAGTTCATTACATTTACTTACATGCTAATACCCTTTGGAAAGGTAAAAATCCATATATTCACCTTCCAGCTGGATCCGATAGCCTTGGGTGTCGAACGGTCAAGGAGAAGACCAACTCTGAATTCGGTTCTTCCAAAAGATTAGTAATTTCAATCCCATCTAGGTCCCCAATACTTTCGGCCTTGTTCTACATTTAGGCTATGCTTACGCGCTTGGTTATTCATAATTTCGACATGTGCCATATCTACTGATGAACTGTCATTCAATTTACTAACTCGCAAAATATGTACCTTGTTACACAATTATTTTTATTAAATACACTTGCAGCAGAATTATGGTTTTGGTTAGATATTTTTGTCTTTTATTTGTAAAAGACTTTAGGAAATATCCTTTTTAATGTTTTTCATTTATATTGTAAGTTACTGAAATCAGTTTGAAAGTGATGGATTCCACTTTTCACTTCAGCATAGATGAGAATCTTTTTCCTGCTTAATTTTCACTAACACAACGAAAGTGTTTTTTCATGGTTAGATAACGCTTCCTGTAATGCACTGATCCAGTCGAAATTATTCTTGATATTTAATCATTCCTATTCTTCTCATAATCATAATTTGGGGCGCTTTTACCCGCAGAATATTTATCATCCAAACAATTATCTCCATGTTGAATATATATATATTTTAGGACTCATTATTTTTTTTTAAATTGATCCAATCCTGAAAAATTAATTTCAACTTGTTGCAGATTATTTCTCTGTTCCATAATCATTTCACTTTCTTTCTTTCTTTCTTTCTTTCTTTCTTTCTTTCTTTCTTTCTTTCTTTTCAATCATTCATTGAGAGTTATTTCCGAACATCTTTCAGCTTTTTTTAATAATTAAATTGTGTCAGAATTAAAATATACTGAAAGCAAAATCAAACCGTTTTGGCGTTGTTTATCCTTGATTTCCTTCACTGATATTTTTCTCCCTCAAGTCCTGGAGATTAAAAAGAAAAAACTTTAACGAATGTCTTCACTTCAGACCGAAGATTACTGTAGCTATGTTTCTTAACTATGAGTTGATTTCCTCTTGAATGATTCAAAGTAATCCACTTAGGATTCACAAAATCTGTGGACATTTTACTATCAATAAATAAAGTTATATTGCTCTGTTTAACGCTAAAAGCGTCGCAGAATACCTCTCGGAATTTAGCTAATATAAGAAAGGTCAAGTAAAGTAGAAAATGTAAGGACACAATGATACCAAATGTCAAGGAAAGGCCATATTTCCCAATTTAGATTCCTTTCTCAAGTGTCCCTATCGATGTATGTTGTTAAAGGTGAGCGACTAATTGTCCTACTTTCAAAAACAACAGTTGGATAAGTAGTCTCCGAATTATGTCTCAACTTAAATAAAAACTTCGAACAGAAATAGAAACGAATAAATGTAGTCGGCTTTCATACGACCATTAGAAAATCCATGAGCAAAAATGAATTTCAGAAAATTCTTCTTGGAAATTTGTTTAAAATATGTTCATATTTAATTGCTTCAAGCAAGTAATGTACAAATTATATTGAATGTTTTGACTTCGAAAGTTATCATTTTATCATTTCAGGCTTTGTAAACCAGGAAGATGAAATCTAAATAACAATTCCATCGCGGTAAATCTTATATGGATATGTTAGCGTAAAGCCGATATAACCAAGAAGATGACGAGAAGAATAATGAAATAAAGAAGGTTAAAAGTTTGTCTGCATAGACAGAAAATGAATTCAGTAAATATACAAATAAACAAAGAGTGTAAACCAAAGACGTGGCTTCTTACCTCTACACTGAAGCGATTTTGAGAGAATTAGGCCCATCAGGATACAGTATTGGCGGCAATAATCTTAATTTACATAAGATATTCAGACGTCGTATTGTTGATAGCAGATACATAAAGGAAACTATAAAATTTTCTACAGAAGGTAGTGACGGATTTCGAGGGGAAGAATGCATGGTTTTTAACAAAAATAGAAATTACAAAAATGGAGATGCCATAATCAAACAAATCCAACAATATTAAATATCTGGGAAGAGTTTTAAGAGAGAACAAAAAGTTAAACGCCAAAATACGAAAGCGCATTGGAATAGCGAAAGATGTCTTCCAAAAGGTAAGTATTAATAACCAGTAAAATTTTAGAAAGAAAGCTTACTAAACTGTTATTTAATATCAGTCTTTATATATGGCAGTAGATGCTGGATAATTTTCAGAGATGAAGAAGATACTCGACGATGAAGAAATCTGGTTCTACAAAAGGATGGTGAGATTACCATGTAACAACGACAAAGAGAAAATGAAAACAGAAAATACACTTGTATTTAACATCGGAAAATGACAGTTTTAAATTTGCAAATTTTTGGGAAACCAAACTAAAACTACTGCACTGTCTATCATATTACAACATAATATAATTACCTCGAACAGTCTCTCCTAATCGTGATAATTTTCAATCTCTCACGTAGTCGATGTGGTAGAGAGTACATTTCTGCTGAAACACGTCCGGCAACACTTTCAACACAGCGGTTGACAAGCGGGACTAACAGCTCGGTATAGTGTGGTGGCATGACGTAACTATCTTTGCTCATAACTGCTTAGATCCTAACAGACAAGTTTTATTTAGTGTGTACTATCGTAGATACAGCTATATGATCAGAGCAGAGCTCCTTGCTGTCTGTTCTGTTCAATTGGCCCCACCCAAGAAGCTGGGTTTTTTTACCTATATAATTTTGGAAAAAAAAATTTTCTGAGAAGAAGTATATAATATATTACTTCCTTAGTTAAATTACATTCAACTTTTAAAGTAAGTAGAGATTATAACATATTCCAACAATCCATAGGATTTGCGAGAGATGTGTGTTATAGACGTGGAAGCCAGAATAAAGCAGGTTTTGTTAGTGATGACAGAAAAAGGTGATGCAGAAATTCGAAATTACATATCAATAGCAAAAGATGACTTTCTGAATCTAAGCATACATAATAATATAGTGAAAGAACGATAAACAGTCAAAAAATACGCAGTTGCCATTGAATCATATAAGGAGTGAATTCCGTAGAATTCCTTTATAGATAATATATCCTGAAGCGACAAAAATATAGGCATCTCGTGTAATGCTGAGCAAAAACATTATTCAAACATGTGAACAACGAGAACGTTTTAAGTCATTGTTGTAGCATATCTACGGACGATAATGGGTTATGTCCCTATTCACATAAATACAGTTGTAAATACTGTATGTTGGTTTGCAGTTGGAGATTCGTCTCCAGTTTTGATGGTAAACAGACGAGGCGATGTCGAAGGGCAGATTATCGTCTCGGGAAACAACTGTCCGACCGCTTTGTGTACGTGGTCTACGGGGAATTTTTGGCCGATCCTACGGGCTCGGATACCTCACATTAAATTCGCCCTTGTGCCACTTCATATATTTTCGAACATCAACCAGCGAACCAATAAGAGAAAGGTCTCTTTGAAGACCAACACCATGGATGTTGACAACGTGAATGAGAAGCTGCTGATCCAAGCACGTAATTGCTTCTGAATCCGCATCGAAACATTCACCAAATAGTAGAGTGTTTTTATTACATAATCATTTTTTTGTTTTTTTTTATATTGAACATAGTTGATTTTTTTTAAATATTTCCGACATTTTGTGTTAAATATCTTCGTTTTTGTTTGTATTATAGCTTGTTCTACAGGGTACGATTGGTAAATTAGTGCTATCTTATACTTTTAATTCCGCGCGTGCATCTTGTTTTTGATTTTATGACTGCACAGTATAGTAGGGTCAGTTAGGCATTGTCTGTAAGAAATGTACACAATAGCGCAATACGAGAAACTGCAAGTTGTACTGCTTGGCATTCGCGCCGAAAATTCCAATACGAACATTTCAGATTTTTTTTCGCTGTCATTCTATATAGTTTGCAGAAAACTTGAAAATTGGTTATGTCTAATGCTGATTACGATGGTGTTTTGAGTAATCTGTATTGATAGCAAAGTTATGTCTCCATTTATCATCTTACAGGGCCTCAGAATCAACACGCTAACCTACATCATGTGCCTTAAGTGGGTAGTGCAGCACTAAGCCAAGAGGGTGGCAGATGAAAGACCTTATGTCTGGCTACAGGAATCTGTGGTATTCCACATAAGCAGGAGAACCTAGGCATAGCTTTCAAATTTCGATATCTTGAATTTGAAATTCGCATACTGGCCAGTCCACTTTTCTGGCAACCATACATTCTATGTTCTTACAATTGATGTTTGTTTTTTTTTCCCGCTTTCTTTTACTAACGTTCTCATATAGTTTTCTTTCTTTCTCTGCTATCAACGCTAATTCATATGTGTACCTATTGTTGTGAAGCTAACAATGAATCTTGGTACGGGTTCAATTTCTCATGGGATTGCTTAAACGTAAAGGCTGAATAAGTTCATTTACCGTCCATATGCAGGCAGATTGTTCCCAGTATAAACTTTAGATCATTCTAATATTCTCAACTCGGATTATTCAACTAACAAATACTTCGGAATCTTTATCGCGAACCTAAAAATATTACCGACAGTGACATTTGCTTCTATATTTTATTCGCAGTATTTGATATTATTGGCTAAAATGCATGCATATACTTTCATATTTTATTTCGGCGTCATAATGGCGAATATAAAACTTCTTTGATCTCTGGAGGACCCAAGAATCGATATTCACAAGCAAAGGACATAATCGTAAATATCTGTGTACACACGCTTCATAAAAGCAAATGTGTAGATCACCGTTGGGCCTGTATGAACTGAGATTTTATTACAAGGTAAATTGGACGTTGACTTTTCTTTATGCTTGTATTCCTTCTGATTCAAGCAAAAAAAATACAGGCTAACATTGTCGAAGTTTATTGAGTATTAGACCGCAAAATATTAGCTTGTGTCAATATATCCATGCAAAAAGGGAAGCAAATCACAAAAATGTCAAATAATAATGAAATATACGAACGGGATTAGAAGGCACTGTAGAATATTTCCTGGTTTTACATCAGCATGTGATTTCTTTTAGCATATATAATATAAGCTTATATGAAGTTAATACTGGAATTTTCTATATGGAATATTGCCAATTAATATTAAATTGTAAGTAGTACTTTTCTCAGTTTTTATTGGAACCCTCAGATCATCACTGGCAGAATGGATCGAAAAGAAAAAGTTCTTCTATGTACGATTTTATACCCCCTCTCATTTGAAACTTGCCTACATGGACTACAAAAATCAACCTCATGCATTACCATCATTCCTCATATATAATACACATTCATAATACGCACTTTTAAAATCGTGCTGAAAGTGTGGGAAAATGCTTCTACTAACGCATAATACGCACCCCTTGTTTAGTAATTAAACCCTATAAATTATACCGCTCCAATTTCATTACGGCCAGAGTTTCCTACTCTTATTTTTTTTAAAAAATGGGTTTAAACATAGAATAATATTATTCTAATTTAGTTTTATGATAATTCTTATTTTATTTTATATTTGTAAGTATTCTTAAGTAGATATGATTGCATTTGATATCGTTATGGAATCGCAATCAGAGAATGTTAGAGTTAAATTGTCATATGCTTATAGTGAGTAGCCATTTCGCAAATGAAATCGACCTATGAAAAGTTATTAAAGAGTTTTTTTAGCGTTACATAATACGCAGCTCTAATTTTGCTTATTATTTTTATAAAAAAATGCGTATTATACATAGTTACTTACTGTAATTAGAATCGATACATCATTTTTTTTCGAAGGTTTGATATACAGTCAACAACAAATGTTTCTATTCATTTTAGCTCCAAGCATTATTTGTAACATACAATATCTCAGTTTGCATTCTGTCATCAAATTGTATAAGAACTTTAAGTGAGTAAATAAATAACTCCTTGTCTCAATATCATTTGGTTACGTTTGGATTTCAAGAGAAGTGTCGCTATTTTTGTGCATGTTTCTATAATCCATCATCCTTGCTTAGACACTAAATGGTGTCCAGGCATTATTTCATAAGGCTAAATCTATGTTGTCTTAACCTCATCTTCCTCGTTGGGGAGATATCCATCAAGTCAAAATTGGTATAACATAGAAATTCAGCAAACATTTCTTTTGATTTGAACGAAATTTTCCTGGTTCATAATACCTTGCTTAGTACTTCGAATGCATCTTCGCTATTCCAAATTATTTCATATTACTCTGTCAAGAAGAACTACTAATTTACTACAAGATTTCAATGAATGATAACAGTTTACTCTTGCAAGCAAACGGATAAAGCAACTTTCACCGAATAGAAAAATCCCAGATTCAGGACGCGAGTATATATGCCAGTGGCTCTTTATTGTAAGTACAGATTCAAAGCGAGTTGCGAGCCGACTATTGTAATAAAAGCAATGGAGATTTTATATCTTTAATTTCGAGCCAGCGGTTTCTTTGGTTTATTATTATTATTTTGTCGACTATTTTGTAAAATATTCTCATATCTTCAGTTGAATATTTTCGTTTTCATTTATTTTATAGCTTGTTTAACAGGGTGCGATGTTTGAATTGTCGTCATTTTAAATTTTTAATTCCGCGCATGCGCGTTGTTTGTTTTTGATTTTTGCTAACGGCGTAGTACAGTAGGGTCAGTTGGGCACTGTCGATGAGAAAAAGAGAACCATAACTCAATTAACTCCTCAAGAAATTTGGAAACGGTATTTTCTCTAGCTTGATATTTACGTCCGAAGCTCCAATACGAACATTTCAGAGTGTGTAGGTTCCAATCTGAGGACAGTGCAAAGTTGGATGAGACTAATGGTAATTACGAAGGTACATCAGCTCGAAAAAAACACTCTGATCATTCTGATAAGAAATTCACTCCTGAATTTGTTGGTGATGGCTTCAGACTCAATACAGAGTCCTACATCAAGTGCCTTTACGAGGTATTCCTGTCCTGGATCAAGACTATGTCTGCTGGAAGATCCTGTCTGGCAACAACATTTTGCAAGATGCCACTCAAGCAGGAGAGCACAATCATGGCTGTCAGACAATTTCTGCAAGCACATCACCTCTTACATCTGGGGTCCTTACTCCTCAGTTTGTAACTCCCATGATTATTAAGTTTAGGGCCCAGTTGAGAGAGAGAGAGACCAACAAAATTCCTTGTAATACCAAAAATGAACTGAAGGCAAGGGTTATGGCAGCGTTCACCATCTTAAACAAGGTGACTGTCTACAAGAGGTGCAAAAAATTGCCATGTCTTCTAGAGCTCATGGTCATTTTATTGAATAAATTTACTCTTTAGTATTTCAAGATATTTTTTCAGTAATATTTTTTCTGTAATTAATTTTTTCTGTAAGTCGGTGTTATTTTCATTTTTGCGTAAGTTAGACGACAATTTACCCATCTCTCTCTCTCTCTCTCTCTCTCTCTCTCTCTCTGTGTGTGTGTGTGTGTGTGTGTGTGTGTGTGTGTGTATATATATATATATATATATATATATATATATATATATGATTAAATTCATTATCAGACGTGTGGTATATGAAAATATATCCGATATAACGCATATGTATAGGACGGAATTTAAAAAAAAAGATACTTGTATCATGTCACATGTCAGGTTTGATGCTCCCGCTGGACATGTTGAGTTTATTGACAAAATCCAAAGAAAGTTCTATAATGTAATCAATCATGACGATGCATCTCGAAGCCAGCCAATTTTCCACCAATGTGACGTGGCTTCTCTTTGTCTTTGATAAAAATATTTTCATGGCAACTGCTCTGACGAGCTGTTTTCAATGATGCGCTGACTACATTTTTACTGTTGAAATAAGTAAATGAAAGCACCACTTCTACCCCAACAGTTTCCGTTCACGCACTTCCCATCAGTGGAACTCCCTTCCGTTTACTTACTTCCCTGATAACTACAACCTTCAAAAGATCAAATGCAAGGTCAACGGCCATCTTCTGTCTTCCTTTCATCAAACGTCCCTATTCTGAGTCTACACTTTCACTTACACTCACTGTAACCTCCTGCGTACCCGGCATTGCATGGGATGAAATGATAAAAAAAAACTATAAAAATATTAAAATATGTAATTTAAACATTACCAAAAACAACGGATATCAAAACTTACTCTCTGAAAATACAATTTTCATGCGCCATGGGAAATTGCATCTCCAATATTGCTAATAATAAAACACTATTACATTCTGACAACGGGCAGATATGCAGCACATTCAGTCGCAGATTCATCTGCAATTCGCGCACCTATCTACCAAACTGATAAATAAATAATCAAGTAAATAAATACATTAACAAAGTAAGTAAACAATAAACAAATTAAGAATATGAATGGATGCATAAAATAAGTGATTTTAATAATGAAATTGTCATGGGTCCTTACCTATAACTACAGAATGAACTCTTCCTCACACTATGTATACTACGCCTCTCAAGAGAGAGGTACGAATCAAGTCAGCCGATAGTAGTTCACTCCAAACCAGACTGACAATCATACTTACACCTTCCACATCTTGTATTATTATTTCGTGTAATATACCTTCGTTATTTCTACTCTTATGTTCGTGTTGTTCTTCCTTGGTCCTAACCTGGACCATAACAGAAATAAATGTTTAAATCATTAATGATTGAAAGCAATCTTAAGATTATATTTGTTGTGATGTTGTTTGAATATCTACATATTTAATGACTTTTATCGATAGTAAATTTCCGGTTTATAGTAATGTTATGGTTAATTTTTCCTAAGCGAAAATATACATTTTTCCTCGCCAGAAATATAAATCTTCATTGTGCTAACAGTGAGAAAAAATCATTATATATATATATCTGAGTTGGTGTTGAAATTGAAATATTCTCGGGCCAAGAATGCGCCCAAGCCAAAAAGAAAATCGATGTTGTTCAGGAATTTCTTCAGGTTTCCGAAGTGGAAAAGACCGAGAAATTTTCATTATTTTCTCGTATATGTATATATTTAATTTCTTCATTAATTCCAGTAACCAAGAAACATGAGCATAATCGGTTCTTAGAAGTCATTATAACTTCGTTTGGTTAAATTAAATTATCCTGTTTAGTTTTCTTTTTTACCTCCCACTAAAGTCATGTCCTTCTTCGCAAAACATCCTCAATGTTCCTCAAAATTTCCTAAAAGTTCAACAGGTTGATTGATTTGTTTTTCATGTCTTGCCAACATTCGTGGATGATTTAAAGTTGAAACATATTTTTATTTGTAAGAAGAAATTTTTGTTCCAGGGAATATTAAGAATCCTTTCGAGAATAACAATTATTTTACCGGATGAATGTCCTAGTATTTGCGCATAGAAGAGGGAGGATATTAATTCTTACTTTTCCCCAATTGTAACTGCGCGTAAACGAATGTAATGAACACGTATCTGTCTCAAGGGAAATATTTATCAAAAATAACAGAATCCATTATTATCGAAGTTACTTGTGAGAATTCCCCTTTCATTCCACTAGGAAGCCTTACATTTTTTGCAAACACCCCATTCTTCCCAAACCAAAATAATTTCTAGAGTTTATTATTTCAGGTTGATGATTTTACATAGATTCTTGTAGATCATAGCGCCCTACTATATGTACTTAAATGTATTACCGTTCGTATTTCAGGAACAGATACATCCCCTAAGGTGTGCAAAACAAGGGTGTATCTTCCCACAGGATTTATTCCATCTATACAGTGAGGCGATTCTGAGAGAATTAGACCTCTTTCCGGGATTCATTATTGGCGGCCACAATCTTAACAATGTAAGGTTTGCAGATGATACAGTGTTGACAGACGACACAGAAAGGAAACTACAAGAACTCCTACAGAAGGTACTGAAGAAAAGTGAGAACATATGTCTAAACATCAACTGCAAAGCAAAACAATGCATGGTTGTTAGCAGAAGCAAGAGCCTAACATATAAATTTCAAATTGGATATACCAAGAGTAAACAAGTTTAAAAATTTAAATGTCTATATAATAGAGGACGGAAGATGCGAAATTGATATCCGTAGACGCATTGGGATTCTACAAAAGGATAGTGAGAATACCATGTACCGAACATGTGAGCAACGACGAAGATTTTCTGAGAAAATGTATTTAGAAGTGTTCGTAATGAAATAGGTGCGCCGATTACTGGCGATAAACCGAGACATGAATATTTCATATTTAACATTGCTTTTCATTTAACTCCAATATATTCTCAATTACGTCTTACGGTCATATCACGTTAAAACACCGCTTAACATAGATCGTGACATGGTTAATTATGGTGGCCATGATGAAATGAAATAATAATCCGAATTCAATTTTTCTTGACAAATGAAAGAGTAATTTTTAAAGCTGACTGAACTTTGAATAAGGCAAAATAGTTTCAATTTTCTCGTCTTTACTTAATGTCTTTAGAATTTCCATCTCTCGATGTCTTTTGTTAATTCTTTTAACTAAAACACTAAATTTCTGTGAAAAAGTTAACGAAAAAAACATCGAATTTTTGACTGTTAAATGGAAAGTCTTTGTGCAGTATTCGACAATAAGTCTGTGTTGTACATTGAAAATATACCAGAACTGATTTCGATAAGGGCAGTATAATCTGATTATATGTATAAAGTAAATATTCTTAATGATTGTACCGTGTCCATCAACATTAATTCAATAAAGATATATTAACGGCCATCAATTAATACACAAATTTCTGAAAGGATAGCCTTAGAATTTACTAAAATTTCCTATGTTTGTTTGATTAAAAAATTGTTTTTACTGTGTACTGTATCTCTAGTATTCAAAAAGTTAAACATTGGAATTATCAATATATATATATATATATATATATATATATATATATATCACTTGACTTAAAATATGTTTGCCCTTCCTTGCCTTTAAAGGAGTGCCCTTTGCCGTGCTGATGTTGCTACATGCCTTACTTCTTGCCTATCTCACACTGCGAATTTTTTCTAAGATCTATACTAAACATTAAATCTGTTACGAAAAAAGTACTAAACAAAATGAACACAAAAAGATCAGCTTTAAAAAAAGGACTCGTAACTGGAAAAACCGAATGAAAAAAGAATGTTAACAACAAATACTTTTTCACACCCATCCCAGTTCTGCGGAATCGGAATCAACGCTGAGTTTAAGCAAGCGAATGAGCCAATTGGAGTAAAGTACCATGCAAATTTAAATTTTTCCCATTTGTGACGAATGCAGCTATCAATATATTTTGCATGCTAGCATGCTAGTTAATATTCGTGTCAGTCAGCTGTTGGCTGTCACGCTGACCAATAGAATCTTCCTGCCTATTCGTGGCAGCCAGCTATTGGCTTTCACTCTGGCCAGTAGAAAATGGCCGCAAACTACATGAAAACTGCCGTAGAAGCATAAAAAATCGATTCATTCCACTATCGATGGGAGTTGGGAAATACAACGTCGGTCGTGGCCTTCCCACTAACTTGGAGCATGTGCGTGTAAATTTTGGTGCAAATCCGTTGAAAATTGCGGCCGTGCATTCGCTACACACACACACACACATCCTGCCTTTTATAGATAGAGATTAAAATATTTTCTACCGCTGAATAACCTCAAAAGTTTGATTACTCATAAAAAATAAATGAATCGTTCTCATCGGGGAATAGATCTTCCATTTTCTTTTTTGATGATGGCAAGACTCCGCCCAACTCCTCTCTGTTGTAGTTGTTTATATATCTATATCAAGCATCTGTGAGATCACGGGATTCTGCATTTGTGGGCAAGAATTTCAACTCAGATCAGTTCTTCATCTGGTTTTTCTTGATAGTGAGATGTGGTACGGTGCGCATATTTTTGGATCGGACAGGAAATAGCATTTAAGTTTATATATTAATCTATATCTGGTTAATCTCTCCTTAGATTAGATTACATGAGATATTCCCATTTCAAGATTCATAATGTCGTCTCTGTATTTAAAATGCTCTCTATTTGTTCTCTGTCACGTGCACTTGGATTATTCTTCAAGTGATTTAGAAATATATAACCGAAGGAAATAGATTTAAAAAATAAATCAGATAGATTTTACTTACATTTGACAAAAATTCATAGAAACTTGTAAGAGAAAATGAAATGAAATCAATGTTTATTTGGTCAAAGAAGAAATACTAGAGAAAATGTTTCATCATCTCAGAAGTGTTTCTGGGTTGGCATTTTTGTTTCTGTGTCAATATCTCGCCCAGGTATACCACTTTATAAAGAATGATGCTACCAATAGTAACGGATGAAGGCCAGTGGTTTCAAAAGGATTCCTTCAATATAGAGATGGAGTTTAATATATATTTATATGCAAAAAAATAATTTAGACAAAAAGAGAAAATAACATTACCCTATTATCTGTAATCTGTGTGTGGGTTTGTGTGTGTGTATATGTGTGTGTGCGTTTTAGCGTGCAACGCATTTGTTTTGAAATTAAATACTCGGCTTTCTACTTCAAGACTCGAAATCTAGATGTCTTGTCCACATCCTGTGGGTAAAGAACAAAAACGAAAAAGCAAGAGTGTTTATATCCTTTCCGTTTATACCGATCATTACAACACAATCTAGCAAGCGTATTGTGAAGTTCCTTAAAAGGTATATGGTTAATTGGTTATAAGAAACTGCTTAATTGTTGAATACCTATTCTTCTTGACTATATCTAGAAAAAGCTAAATATGACTTAACGTTTTCTGGTTAGTTTCCTAGCCAATAACAAGACTTAGCAAAGAACAATTAAATGATTAGCCTTGTTATTAAGACTAACTATTTTAGTTTCTGGCAATATGATAACTTCGAACACAAAAGATATAGTTAAGTGATATTTCGTTTATATTAATAAGAACAAAATGCAAAATTAAAAAGTCAGGAAAACATATATATTTGCCAAAAATGTATTTTATATAAAACTCGCAAAACTTCAAAAACCTTCATAAGTAAACCTTAGTTTAATATTCTTTATTTATCTATGATTAGATTTTTCAATATATTTATATAAGTCAACGGTTCATCTTCTTGAAAAATTATCATCGATCATATTAATCATTTGTTGGAATATCATATTTACCGATTCTAATAAGCATTCAACTTTCGAAAATACTGTACATTCGCAGTTATTTGCATACGGAATTTTAAAGTCTTTCTCTATGGTAGAATGGTAATATTATCTGTTTCTTTATAAGGAAACATTTTCTGTTCATTGGCTGAGCAGCTAGGTAAAGTTTATGAAATCTTTCTCTGAAAACAATTTTTTTCAGAAGATAAGGTGTCTCATGACCAGAAGCAGTTATCTCTTTTTCAAGTAATGATGAGGGTTTTTCCTAAGATTCTTTTAAAATAGTGGGCAACGTTAACATTTTGAATATGTCATTATTTTCCATTCTTCTTACATGTAATATCGATTTTATTTTTACTGGTTCTCAAAATCCACAAATTATATAGTTTCTCCTATATGGTTCAGTTTCTTGTTTGTAAGTCTCTCGCGGCAGCCCACAATGTTAAAAAAGAAGGGTCACTGCTGAGACCTATACATTTCACTTGATCGTATCCATATATAACCATCGGTGTGAGACAGTGGTTTGATACATCTGTCAGATTAGATATCCCTTGAAGAGTTTTGCTCCATGCATAGAATCCATATGAAAGTTTCGATATGACGGAATAAGGCAAGAACAAGACTTGATATTTTATGCTAATGATTTGGTTCTGAAACAACTTGTGATATTGGAAGAAATTACCTCTACCACGTTTTTTTCATTTCATATTTGAAATCTTATAATGTTTTCAGTATACGTTGCATCACTGTTTTCATTCAAATTTCAGATCATATTTTCTGTTTTGGAAAAATTGATTTGAGTTCTATTTTTTTGGATGTTGACTTTTTCAAGATCATTCTTATCCAAAATATGAATACCTCTACCATCGGTATAAATCCTTCATCAGCTTCGAAGGGCGGATCAGGGACAGGGTTCTTTTTTAGTAGAATTGTTTGGGATGTTGTATGGAATGCTTAAATGATCAGTGTCTATTTATCTACATCTGTTGTTGTATATGCACAGTGATGTTAAAGCGCTCTTATAACATGCAAATTTCGAAAAGAATATTCAACGTTATATAATTTGTTATCTCATTCCGACAAGATAAACACATGTAGAAATAAAACTTCTTTTGTTTTGATGCGTTCAGCAGATGAAATATTTTACATTTGGAAAAATAGAAAAATTTAGAGGATTTCTATCTTCTTGTCCTATGTACTATTTTATACACTGCTGATTTAGCAATTTAACTTATGATATAAAATTAAATATTTTGAGATGATCCACTTTGATTTATTCAATTTTACATATTTTTACATTATGATCCTTTAGGTCGTAGCAGAGCACAGATTCCGTTTCTTTAATACATATGAATTGCTCTTAATTCTTCGGAAAAAGAAATATCTCTCTCTCTATCTCTCTCTCTCTCTCTATCTCTCTCTCTCTCTCTCTCCTAGATTCACTCTAAGTGATGGCTAGAGATCTGATATCTACTCTGTTATTTACTATATACATAAATAATGAAGAAATAGATTCATGCCTTTTCTAAGGTATTATGGGGAAAGTGAACGACACAAAATAGGTCAGAAATTGAAATAGTAAGGGAATTTCCAATTTCCACACTGATAACAGTTACTGGAAAAAAAAGAGGTCTTTTTGCTCATTTTTATCTTTTCTGTACGATCCCAAGAGAAAATAACGAAAATCCAAACGATGCTTGAAAACGTGAACCCCTGTATATTATAAGGTTTATCCGCCATATCTGATACCTTACAGTAAACCAGATACAGATTATGCACGTACTTTAAGGATGATGAATGAAAATACATTAAACATACAGCTTACCGAATTAAATACAGGTTGAGCTTATCAGAAAATATATGATAATCAGCTTTTTAACAAACTAGGCTGAAGTTATATATATATATATATATATATATATATATATATATATATATATATTACTCTAACGTATCATTAGTTCTTGACGATTTTGATTCCTTTTTTCCGAATCGTAAAATTACTGATGTTAATGGAGGGAAAAGCGCTAACAAAAGGAAATAATAAACGTTGCTTAAGTTTACAAAGTACAGGAAGTTGTGGAGAGCTATGATCGCACATTCCCTGAATGGATGTTTCACATAAGTTAATTGGATCTTGGATATGCGTTTTGACGTCATGCATATCAGCTCGTAATGTGAAATCGAAGAACCGAGTTCTAATTCCAGTCGATTTCCTAAAGTTATGAATCCTCCCAGCTATTGGCTGGATAGCAGGACAAACATCCAATGCTTCAGTTGGCAACCGGCTTACAGCAGAAAAAAACGGCAAACTTCACTTCGACCTAGTCAGTCATGAATCGAAACAGACATGATTGTCTAAACGTGCAACACGTATGGCAGTTAACTGACAGAATTGAATATTAACTCCACTCCTTTTAAATACTTTACTTTATAATTCATAATAATAAAGTATAAGCTATTTGTCTCAATGCCTTTTTCTCAAAAATATACTGAATTTTCCTTCTATAAGACGTGGAATTTTGTCCCTAAATATTTTATCAAAATTTATATTTCCTGACTACCAAAGTGCGAATAATATATAGATATATGTGTATATACCATCTACAAAAGTCATGGGTAAATATATTTAAATAGGCAAGTAAAGGTAAGTTAATTTGAATGTGTTATTCATTAGAAAAAAGAAAAGAGTACTGAACAAATAAATAATCAACCCATCTATATGACAGTAAATTCTGGACATTATCCTCACAGTTAAAGAAACAACAGAAGTGTTATTCTATAGAAAGATGCCGACAATATCAGGGTTTGAACATATGAGCAACGAAGAAGTTGTATAGAAAATGGCAATAAAATGAACATTAATTATATTAGTAAGAGCGAGTTGAAATTTCTACAACATATAATGAGGAATGTGCTTGAAAAAACTGATACTCACAATGACAGATTGAAGACAAGATAAAAACAACGCATAGCCTACGTAATGAGTGTGTGAAAATCTATGGCGGAACAAGTTTTAGGAGAGATAACAAAAATGGCCTTAAAAGAACTATAATAGACAGCGAATTGTGGAGAGCCATGATCTTGAAAGGACACGGCGAATGCCATAAAAAGTTAAGTAATCTTATACAGTCAAATAATGGAATAACGGAAAATGTCTTCCAAAACATAAGCAAAATATTAAGAAAAATGGCAATTTCGTTAGAAACAAAGAAAAGAGTACTGAACTGTTCCGTATTATCAGCCTCCCTCTTTGCTAGCAAATATTGGACAATTTCATCAAAGATGAAGAAGATCCATGAAGCGAAAGATATCTTATTCTACTGAAGCCTGCTGAGAATACCATGCACTGAACATATGAGGTTTTAGAGAAAGTGGAAACACAAAGGAGACTTGTACTTAAAAAGTGAGAGAGAGAGTTGAAATTTCTACGTCACATAACAAGAAAAGAGCGTTTTGAAAATTTGACACTCACAGCATATATTGAAGGCAAGAAGGACAACGTATAACCTATCTTACCTGCATCTATAAGATGATGGCAGAACAGAGTTTACTACGAATAGCCAAAACACGAAATTTACCAAGAGATACAATCGGCAGCAAATTGTAGGAAGCCATGATTGCCAACTAGATGAAGGGCACGGCACATAGAAAAAGTATGGATTTCGTATGTAAATAAACCTTAACAAATGTGAGTGCAATATGGAATTAGCGTCGGTAAACGCTTAATCAGTATTTCATTTTTCATTAGATCTCTCTGCAGATGGACGCATGCCTTTGCTCTCAGGTTGTACGGGTTAAAAAGAACCGCAGCTTAGGCCGAGGAAGGAAAAAGGGATTGAGCTCTTTTCTGTTTAGAATACAAGATGCGATGGTTAAATTGTCGACGATTTATATTTTTAATTTTGCGCGTGCACGTTCTTTTTTTCTTATAATTTTGCCGACTGCACAGTATAGTGTGTTCAACGTCTATGAGAAAAAGAGCGCCATGATACAATTCACTGCATCAGAAATTTGGAAACTGCATGCTGTAATGATTGAGATTCGCACCGGAAGCTCCAATACGAACATTGCCGAGTCTTTGGGCGTCAATCTGAAAAGAGTGCAGAGGATTCGGAAAAAGGTAGATTATATATCCTGTCAACATCATAGCGTTTGGAGTGATCACTACTGATGATGTGGTTATGCCTCCAGTCATCTTCGAACAGGTTTTTAAACTCATCATGGAAGCCTACATTAAGTATTTTGAGGAGATAGTGCTGCTCTGGGTGAAAGTGGCTGCTGGCAAAACACTATGTCTGGCAACAGGACTCTGCGTCATATCACACAAAGAGGAGAACACATTGGTGGCTTTCAGACAATTTCTGCAATCACATCACCCCTTATATATGGCCTCCTAATATACCATACTGAAAACTCCTTGATTATTATATGTGAGACGCAGTTGAGCGAGAGACCAACAAAAGTCCTTCTAACAACAAGGATCAACTGAGGGCAAGGATTATGGCAGCATTCTCTAACTTAAACTAGGAAAGACTGCTGGAGATTCCGAAGTCGTCTGTGGGACGTGTTTGAAGCTAGTGTTGATTTTATTGAATAAATGTACGCTTTAGCATTTCAAGATATGTTTGAATAATTTTCATAAATATATCCGTTAAACTGAGATGCCACTGTTATTTTCATATTTGCATAATTCAGACGACAATTTTGTCTAACACGCAATGTTTATACTAATTTTTATATCATCAAATTGATGTTTGTTTAACAATATCTTTAAAATAAGAGTTTATATTCTTTCTTTTTTGTCCAAAACATTGACTTCAAAGTCAGGATGAATCTGTTACAATAGAACATCTTATATTACGTAAAATTGGCTATTGAAAATATAATTGGAAGATGACCGACAAGGTCGAATCAATAAGGATCTGTAATTTAAGGATCTGTAATTTTCACTACGTACACGTGGTATTCTTCTCTTGCTTGGGATGAACTGATATATATAAATATAAATATAAAAATATATATATATATATATATATATATATATATATATATATATATATATATATATATATCTGTATGTATACATATATTTTGTAATATGTATGTATGTATGTATGTATATACACACACCACAGTTCAAAGGTTTGAGGCCACACTTAATAATGTTTGAAATTGAACCAAAATTTATTACTTTAATTAAGACAAAATTATTTTCATGGTTGAAAAAGTGAGACATCGTTTTTTATTAGAAATTTTATTATGAAAAAAGAAAAAAATATTTTTCATTAAATTTCAGTTTTGTTTATTTGTTTTCTTTTGTTTTTACGGCATATCAACATCAATGGTTTATTTAATGGCGACAAGATTTTTATTGCTGATAATAGTTTTTTTCCCCAAAATGTATTGTTAGTAATATTTTTTTTCAAAAATGTATTGCTGGCAATATTTTTTCTTTTTTAAGTGTACTGCATGTAATAATTTTTCTGGTATTAAAACCAATTTTTATACTTTTATAGAGTTTTGAACCCTTTTGGATTGTTAAGCCCAGATCTCGGACTTTGATAGGTGCTACCACCCCGGATAAGTGTGGGCCTTGGAACACCAGCAATTAAGTGACGGTTCCATGCTCTTCAAAACCTCCTGATGAAAGGCCTTTCTCCTGGATGTTGTTTATCGTCTTACCCAGGACAGATTAAATTTCAGAGACCTTAAACTAATATTAGTTTAATCCGCACAATAATTTCAGGATGACAATAATTTTAATAAAACATGTTGAAACTACCCGAAAATTTACCCAAGATTTGTTTTGACGTCTACATTAATCGTTTACAATTTGACATTTCTTTTTCAAATGCAATTGAGGTTTATGTTATGTACACAACTTCAAACAGACTGTAAATAAATAAATGTTCAAATATCTTGAGATTTCACGGAGAAATGGATCCGTTCATCATTGTAATATAAATCTATTGGATTCATTAAGAGAATTAGTATTTATTATTTATAAAATACATTATATAAAAATATTATTCACGTCAAATAGATTCTTTTTATTCTATCCTAATATGTTATACTCTGGTAACATTTAATTTGAAATTGTTCTCAATTCTATTGAGGTTTATATGATTTTCATAAGAACTAGAGACGGTATATTAGCTAATTTATGCTATATTGTTATCTTTTGATTTTGTAAACTTTATTGATATATATGCCTCAGAATATTGTCATAAACAATGACAATTGTTAATTGTGCGATAAAGTGTTACATCGCTGATCAGAGGACATTAAAAACGCGGAGGAAATCTGCCTAAATATTTGCAAAATGTAAAACATCAAATATTACATTATTTACATTATTCGGACTATTGTCTTCATCTTTGTTGCCATATTTATTACAACGTTTCAGGACACATGGCACAGTGATACAGGTGTTGGTTAGATCCTGTGACAGGACGACAAAGACTGTGAGTTCAATACCCGGTTAAGGCAGTGGAAAACTTTCAGAGGGAAAATTAACAGGAGATAACTGATAACTGATATCCATTAAACATGGCACGTGGAACTAGAACAGTCTACCCCAGTGAGCGAAATAAAGGGTTCGGTTCGAACCACTTGAAGAAGGCCGGAACTTACAACCACGGAACGTTGTAACAAATATGAGGACAATAGTCCGAATAATGTAAATAATGTACATAATACCTCATCTCGGAAATATAGACAGATATCAAATATTACATATACTTTTTAAATGTATTTCTCCGATCATTCATGAAAAATCGCTTCGAGTGAATAAGGTTTGGAAACATGAAGACTATACTTCATCAGGTCTCATAGACTGGCGCTACTGAATCTCCACATAACCAAATATAAAACCCACATCACTTGAATATGTTTAACGACATTGGTAACTAAATTCAATAGCACATGTATCTAGAAGTGTATATGTTGATTTTATCAAGATTGTGACCTCCTACACTGCTGTAAACAAAAGCTTAGAACGGAACCTCCCATCAGTACTAAAAAGATAGATAAGAGATAACGTATATATGAAAGTTATTTTCTTGAAAAACTAATTTTTCAGCAAACATTATACATTTCAACCGAGTATACATCTAGTTATTGTGTCAATGAATTCTGACTGTTTCCTTGTAAAGGAAAAGCAAATTAATTAACATTTATATTAACATTATCAGTGAATATTTTCTCAGTAAAGACCAGAAATAAAAATAGAGACCAAATTTGTGTTTTGTGTTTATCACAAAATAACAGAATAGAGTAACTGTTGTAGAGTAGTTTTCACCGTGGAGGCTTGTATTTTACTGAGTCGGTCCTAAATTAGGTTCGACGAACAAAACGTTAGGAACTTGCAATAATAGTTAATGATGCAGCAATCTAGTTTTGGGGCTCATACTTTAATGCCTGACTGACATGCATCGACTGACTCACACAACTCACTGAGCTCAATTGGCGACTGCTACTACTACTACTTATCTGTGGGAGAGTCAATATACAATAGAAATAGGTACGTTCCGATATAACAGTAACATAAAAAATATAAAAGAAAGTTTGTGTACATGAAATGTTTATGTGCATAAAATTATTCTGCACATTGCCAATGATTAAATAGCAGCGTTGTTGTTCTACAAGGCGTTTATCCGATTACGATAATTAACAACGTTATCTCCCTGATAAGTTTGATAGTGTAGTGAGATCGTTCATTCTTAATTATATCTGTCACTCGTGAGGTCATATTCATGACCAAAGAAGCTTGGTTAATAATAAGTTCTAGAGCGCGTAACGTTAAACATTTATTAGAATAGTCCTGGGTATGACGATAAAATACATCCGACAGCAAGACATCTGATGGGGAGATGAAGATTTTGAGGAGCGTGGAAACAACCTTTAATTGTTGTTGTTCCAGGTTCCGCCATTGACCGCGGGGTGGGGGTAGGTTAGCATCTGATATAGACCCAAGTCAGAGCAAATAGTGAAATCCAAAACAAAAACCAAAAACTATGTAAGCAATAAATGTTATATAAATAGTAACCAACAATACATATTTATATTAAAATAATACCTTTTAAAAATAACATGAAGAAAAATGCATGTTAAAGTAAAATGACCAGCAAACGGTTTTACAGTAGAATTACGAACAATACACTTTATATCAAAATGACCAACAATATATTTTATCTGTAGTTGTAAGCATACATTTTCGTTCAAAATATGCTTATCTGAAGCCATATAATTGTGTTTAAAATATTTAGATATGAGCGTTAATTAACCCATAGGAACTGATATGTCGCTAAATGGAACCAACCATTTCTTAGAAAGCACACCTTGCGTGAGAATTTCGTAACAACATTAGTCAGATTGTCTCATTTTATAGAACTATCGAGCCCTTTACACCATAACAAAGTTTTGTAATTTGTAAATAATAAATTAGGGGTCGTTTACAATATGTTTGTTATGAATGTCTTCTTGCAGACCAGTCTCTTCGTACTGTAATTTTGATTTTCTCTGAGGAAGTTACAGTCTCTGCCTCGTGCCAGACTAGACAAGTAAATGTAAAGGGTTATTCAAGGAACATTTACAATGGTAAAATGTTTAACAAATTCGCCCTGCTGACCAGATTGGCACTTGAGCGTCATCCTCAGTAACTCTGTCGAACACTTGAGATAAACCTGGCAAAATATTGTCAGTTATCTTGTAGTTGGCGTTAAAAATAGTACGCTTTTTTTGTTTTGTTCTAAATGTTCAATATCCAAGAGCCGCTCAATGTAGAGGGACACAGAACGATTTTCTGGTATGAACGTATGAGTAAGTAAGAGCAGATTATGAGGATATGCAATATTGAAAATGAATGATACTAATCTTGAAAATTTTAAGATTGTAGTGATCGGAGAAGCATACACCCGAGAGTGTTTCTCAAAAGAGTGGTTCTCGGTAAGAATTTGCCTGGGTGCATATTTTTTCGTTAGACTAAAAGACGAAGGGAATGAGTATGTTTCGAGCCTGTGTACGATGCATGGAATGTCTTAGATGGAAAGGTCTGAAAGGCTGGAAATATATATATATATATATATATATATATATATATATATATATATATATATATATATATATATATATATATATATATATACAAAAGGATGTCAATATACCACATAATACCCTTGAGCGCTTAGCCTTGCAGCGGGTAGAATGGAGATCAACACTTTTCAATCTGTTTGTCTGAATCGTCTACAAGAAGCGAGAGCAAGATCTAAACGGTTGGCCAATCTAACAGTGATCTCATCTCACAATCCCCTCTTGCTCCATATGTGACCTCCTTTGTAAATCATTAGCGGGTCATATATATATATATATATATATATATATATATATATATATATATATAGAGAGAGAGAGAGAGAGAGAGAGAGAGAGAGAGAGAGAGAGAGTAAGAGAGAGAAAGTTGTTTTATATATCCCCCAATGTCAATGTTCAATATTTGAGATAAGAGCTTCGAATATAATATTTCTAGCAATTTTGGTTATTCAAAGGCCAAACATTGGTCAAATATAAACTTTTCTATATGTGACGCTGTACAAGATTATATATATATATATATATATATATATATATATATAGATAGATAGATAGATAGATAGATAGATAGATAGATATAGATATATATATATATATTATTTAATTCATTGTATTTTGAAAAAAATACTAATGAGTTCGCTTTATTTATAGAAGTTTGCTTGTAAAATCCGAAATACAAATGGAAATACAAATGAAAAAATCTTGAATTAATCTAGGGAAAACATGCTCTTTGCTATTTATAAGCGTCATTTTATTTTAGTTTATTTTGTCTTTGTCTCTTCTCCTTCTTTCTGGTCAACTGTTTATCTTCTTTCGTTGAAAACACATCGTATCTCATCACGTTTTTGTATTAAAAAGCCAAAAAATATTTCAAAACATACCTGACGAAATCAGTTCTCTTATTTTATGAAAATGTGATTGGAAATAAAATTCCGGTCATGTGATCACCAGGTTACTTAATATTGGAGAGTAAACAAACCTAAGAGTTTTATTTTTAATTAAAAAAAAACTACATTCAGATGAGTTTATGATATTTTTTTCTTATCAAAACTTCAGATTGACAACGATTTGTGTGACATCCTCTAATGGCTTGTTTACATGAATCAGCGGAATTTAAATGCCACTCTTTACATCCTCTATTGGGTACGTTTACGAAATTCCAATTTAATTGGAATACGTACATCAAACGACTTAATCTCTTTCCATACATACGAAGACATTATTATGGATGCGCCTAAAAAGCAGATAGGTAGGTATGAACATAGATAGATAGATAGATAGATAGATAGATAGATAGATAGATAGATAGATAGATACCAACATTTAGCGATCTAGCTTGGTCGATAGGGGTGAAAAGACTAATATCTCTCTGCTTCTCTTTCTCTATCTCTCTCTTTCTATCTCTCACTCTATCTATCTCTCTATCTCTCTCTCTCTCTCTCTCTATATATATATATATATATATATATATATAATATAGGCCCTTGCTAGATTAGATAATCGTTATATTTATTTTTTATATGTTTATATTTCATTTGTAACCTGTAGTCGATATTAACTTTGTCAAATTTTCTTAATTACACAGCGGCCCTTTCAGTAAATGTCCTTCAATTTTACTTTCCTTCGCCCCATCTCTCTCTCCCACCTCTTCTTTCCTTTCCCTCCCTCTTATTCTGATCTTCAACATTAGATCGTCTATGGTGTGTGTATGTCACCACGAAATGTATCTTTATGCATTCGTCATCCGACAAAATTCATATTTCTCTTACTTAAACCCCCTCCACTCACCTCACCTAAAATTCTCTCTGTTAAGGTTTAATCTCCCTCCTTCTCTAGTCTGTTACCCCTCTCTTTAGCCCTAACATTCGTCCCACACCCTCATACTTACACTCTCTCTAAATTCTGTTTTTATTTCCGGAGTTGTTTTTTCTGTTTTCTTTTTGAATTTGTAGGTCTGATGAATTAGATCGTATTTACGATTCCAATGGAATAAATTATGACCATGGAATATTAGTGTTTAAGCCTTTTTATTATGACCTTACTCTGTCCTGGACATTGAGTTCTACCTGGATTCTATCCTCTTGGAATTTTTATTAAAAAATTATACATGTATGTGTATGCACCTATGTATATATATATTTATATATTTTGCATATGTATGTGTGTATTTACCACTAATATTATCTATCTATCTATCTATCTATCTATCTATCTATCTATCTATATATATATATATATATATATATATATATATATATATATATATACAGTTGTGAAAAGATAGATAGATGTATTAATGTATATGCATGGGTTATTGTGATTTACCGGAAATATTATATCAGTATTTTTTTAGATATCTCTCTTCTAAAAATATTTAATGCTATTCAGTTGGTATTTTCCCCACCTTCTCATTACCTGAATGTTTATCAGACCTTAATTTTATACAAGGCAAAATATATTACATATAAGACAAAAATATTGTTCTTTGCACCTCGAAGGACGTATAGCTACTGGGAAAGAAAAGAAAACAGGATAATGGCTGTTTTAACCAATTCCTCTATCAAATTATGGGCATTATTTAGAGGACGTGGAATATATCGCCAAAAACACTTTTCAACACGTGTAAGGCCTTCAGGAATGTCGCAGTTGATATTTTATATCAAGAATTGTACAATAATTATCGATGTATAAATAGATTGCATATGTAATGATAATCACATTGTACGATTACACTAAAATCTCTATTAACTAGCTTTTTTGTATTTATAGATATAGGTTTGGTCCATTGGTATCAGGCAAAGACAGAACGAAAAAAAAATGAAAACCACGAAGAAAAACAGAAAAAAACGAGATAGAAAAAAGAAAAAAGAAATTTAAGAAACAAAATAAAAGACAGAAAGAAAAATGAAGACGAAGTGTGACAAAAGAAAAGATGCGTGTGGTAAGTCACGAAAGAAAGAAAGAAAGAAAGAAAGAAAGAAAGAAAGAAAGAAAGAAACGTGCTGAAAAGTGAAATAAATAAATACACTCAAAATGAAAGTTTAGAAGAAAACAAAGTGTGAATAAATAAAGAAGCAAAAAGGAAAATATAGAAAAGAATCAAAGAGGAAAAAATGAGGACACAACAATTTATTCCTCTCTTACTTCACCTTATCGAACGAATCAGACTAGTAAGTCTGATCGTTTCGATAAGGTGAAATTGGGAGTTGATCTTAAAAATGACCTACAATCTGTTGTTAACTGGGCTAAGTATTGACTTGTTAATGTTAACGTCTCAAATATCATTCTCTCTTTTAATCATCTGAGAGAACCCTTTTTACCTTCCACCAGAGAATGATTTATTGCCCCTTCTTGGACCAAAGTTTCCCAGTGACATAAAGTGGAAAGTCTAGATTGAATCAATTGCTAAGTCTGTTAGTTCACTATGTCGTGATAGACAATTTCTTTTCGCAAGAATCTATCTTACATATTTTTAGTTTACTATTTATCCTTGCTTCAAATACCGCTGCCACATCTGTTCTGGTGCTCTTGCTATATATTTACTTATTCTTGATAAAATCCAAAGAAGAATGTTATGTTATTAGTCCTAACCTGGCATCTCGGCTTCAATCACTACTCCACTGCCGTAACTTAGATTCCTTGTGGCTTTTTTAGAAATAGTTTCGTGGAATTTCTTCGATGGAACTTTCCAATATTGTACCTAGACTTTATGAATTTAAGCGCAGTTGCAGATTGCTTGTATGGTCTCATCAATTTAGAGTTGAAATGGCTAAAGTATAATCGTAATTTCTATGCTAAAGGTCTCTTCCTTCGTACATCTCTCTAGTGGAACTCTCTTCTGTTTTTTTTTTTTTTGTTGTTTTTTGTTTCCCAGCGAACTTTGATCTTCAAAACTTTAAATCAAATATCAATCGTTATCTTCTGTCTTCTTAATAATTCTTCTTCTTTTATTTCCCCCTCTCCTTAATAGTTGAGGGTTACTGAACTTGTTTCTGGTATGAACGTATAAGTGCAAATTATGAAAATAAAAAATAAATGACTCTAATCTTGAAAATGTTAAGACTGTAGTGATTGAAGGCTCATACACCCGATAGTGTATTTCTTAAAAGAGTGCTTCTCAGTAACAATTTACATGGGTGCATATTCTTTCTTACGACTGTAATACGAACTGAATGTTTCGACCCTGTGTACGATGCATGGATTGTCTTAGATGGAAAGGTCTGAAATGCTGGAAGAGAGCAATGTCGTTCGTCTAAGCATTTGCCATGGAAACGGGATATAATAGCGATTGGCTTACGTTGTTTTTGCTGTCTTTTTCTCATACTCTCCAACACTCATTAACGCTGAAAGGACTAAAAAAAGAAGAAAGATAAGAATCAATGTGTGAAAGAAAGAAAGAATGAACGAAAGAGAAAAGATGAAAAGAATGAAAAGAAATATATAATTGAATGTGAGCAATGAAGGGAAGAGGAAGGAATAAACAATGTACACCCAGGAATGCTCCGAAATTGAACTGGACTTTGGTTTGAAAAACGTTAGTCTCAATATTTAAAAATAATCAGCAAACCCGATAAATCAACGAAATATACATTCCATGTGTTATTGGATGAGATATTTTTTTAAACAATGAGTGATTTCGGTGAGTGGTAATATTTTTAGGTAATTTTTTGAAAGAGTAATTTTACTTCAGGTTATTCGAATAAATTTCCTCCTCGGTCAGAACATTATTTTTAATTTCTACATCTTTAAAAATTCATAGTGTAATTTTAAATATTTCTTACATAAAATTTATAAGTATGATTATCAAATTATCCCATCTTTTCTTATAGATATCTGACACTGAAAATGAATTAAGATCGTTTTTCTTCCATTAAATTCTACGTTCTGCTAAAAATATTTCACAGGAAAAATTCAAGAAAAATTTGATCTTTTCGCAGAATAAAATGATATTATTTTCAAATAGCATTTTCACTCATAATTAATCGAAAATCTGCCGTTATTTAAAATTTTGATCCGACTTAGTTTACTAAACAAATTCCACTTATTTTTTAGTAGTAAGTAAATTGCTGTATGTAAATCTGGGTTGCATTTTTTTTCATATTCGAAATAAATTCACTTTTAATTTGGGAATAATTGAACTAACTAGAAAGAGTTCTTTTTTTTTTATTTAAAATATATGTATAATTCATATATGTTTTTTCATACATGAATGAGATTGACATTTTGTGTCAAAATAGTGACTACGTAAAGAGAATTTTGAATTATCACATTTTTAGTTTGAAAAAATAAACTATATGTTTTATTACTTACCTTCGATATTTTTATAAATGTTGAAAGTTGAAATCGAAGTAAAATTATTTTCCCTCTTGAAATCATTAAATAAAAAATAAAAAATGTTTTAATTAATCGCAAATTAGAGAAGCAATTCTAAATGTTTAACTGGTATTTACCTTTTATTTTTTATAAATTTCTTGTCTAATATTATGTATCCAATATTCAGTAAAATTTTGGTCCAGTTCCTAACTCACCAATTACAATTTTCGAATTTGTTTCTGTGTAATATCTATACAAGTAACTTGCATTCTCATTGACTGAAATTTCAGCTTTTGACGTAATACATCTATTATTATGGCTGCAGTCGTACATATATGACTTCAACCTAAACATAAATACGCGTATTAAAACTCGCATACACAAACACAGGGAAACTATTTCAGTATTGACATGCAAAATAAAACATTTTTATTTGACATATCTATCTTCAATGTACTGACGAAATTTTATATTTTCATTCGTTGATTGGTTCAGTGTAACCCGGATATAAGAGACCCGGATATAAGGGAAACCCGGATATATGAGAGATTTTCTCTGGTCCCAAATTAGAGCCTGTTTTAATGTTTATAAAATAGACCAAACCCGGATATAAGAGACTTCTTCTCCGGTCCCGACAACTGTCTTATATCCGAGTTACACTGTAATTATATCACTATTTCTCAACCGTTCAAGAATTGGTAACTTTGTAGAAGTGTTTCGTATTTGTTTTCTACAATTTAACTTCTACAAACTTGCTTCTAATTTGGACCATTATTGGAAGCCAAGTGTAGAATGTGATCCTAAAATTATATAATGTGAGGTAAAAAAAACTAATTATACTAAATAAAATATTTTAATATCTTTTCTGTTAATTCACCCCAAATAATGTAAAGTTACTTATCACAAATATTAATTCACCCGACCCCCACACCCTCCAAAAAAATTATAAATCTTAAATCCAAGTTTGAAAGTGTTGTTGTTTTTTTTTTTTTAATTTTGGAATTATAAATTTTAAATCAAAATTTTTTAGCTTGCCTCCAACCTTCGGAATGGCTAAAAAATCCGGAAGTTATTCACATTTCGCAAGTGCGGGTGACATTCGAGGTACTTCCAAGGGAATTTTTAAAATTTAAAAAACAAAGTAGATAAAACTCTATTTTTGGCTTGTTTATCGTGGTGATTGCTAATGTAGACCCCTACATGTAGAAATAGCGCAACTGAGTTGCCAAGGTTTCTTGCGATAGCAATGGTCAACTCAACAATATTGTAATCTGGGAGCATCGCTCTGAGAGAATATTGTGTGAATTTTAGTAGATATAAATTATTTTTATTTTGGGGAGAAATAATATTTTGGGGTGAATTAACAAAAAAGATCTTATTTTTAAATGATTTAAAGACATTCTAATGAATTAATTTAATTTTGTAATATGAAATATAAATACCTTGAGACAATATTAATGATATGTAAGTAAAAGCCAGATTTCAGACAAAACATAGGCTATTTCTATTTTAATATTTAAAAAAACAAACATCGTCACCATATATCGATTTATAGATTATGATTTCTAGATTACAGTATATAGATTTTCCCTCTCAATTGGTTAAATAAACAATTTTACTGTGTTTTGTTTTTGTTTTTGTTTTTTGCTGTCCTGTCATTTTTTAAATATGAAATATTTTATTAATTCTACGTCCTTTCCGAACGTAAAGGATCATGGCTTCTGATAGATTTTGTACTCTATTTGTTGTGGTTTCTTGTTGCCTGCTATCCTGTATGGAAATCCTTGTTTCTTTCTCTTTACTGGTTTCCACTCAATGATAGAAAAAACAATCTAACTGGAAAGCCATATCCGAAATAATGGAAAACAGATGGATTGATAACATTCCGTCGGGCTTTTGCGAGAAAGTGGACGCAGTAGTCTGTCCTTGAATTTGAACATGTTTCGCCCATTCCACTTTCTGTGCCAATATTCGTTACACTATATGCTCATCTAATTATGAAATATAATTTGTAACAATAACAATAAATACAATGTGGAATAGTTTGTTGAAATTCTTCGCCTCAAAATATCTCAGAGAGTGAGAACAACGTCTTAAATTGTTAGGAGTGGTGAAGAAGAAAATAGAGGAAGGGGAAAAAGCTTCTAGGAGCGTAAAAGAAAACTGGGGTGGCTATACGAAACGGTGAAGAAATATAATTTTATAATTGTGGCTGTAGGTGAAACTAGAATTAATTAATTGTTTATAAGTATTGTTTAATTATTTCTTTATTCTTTTTAACCACATGATTTTTACTAACAAAATCTTTTAAATAGAAATAGAAATCAACCATGATTTATAGCCGGATGTTATTTCAATTTCAAATTGTATACGTATCCATTTTAGGTAAAATAAAATACATCTCTGCAAAAAGCTCTAGCTACTTTTCATTGGTCAAATTCAGCAGCAGAATGCCATAGATAGTGTCGCGAAAACTTAAGTGGTGCCTGCTAGAATCTCAAAGAAATAGAGCCTGCTAGAATCTCAAAGAAATTTAATGCAAATACAAAAACAGCTATACTTCTAAAAACAGAATAGAAGGCAGTCGTACTACAACAATGGTGCTAAAATGAACAATGACTAAATTAAAGAGGAAGAAATTTGATACTATGATTTATTACGTGTCTATAACAAAGAAGAAAAATCTTTAGAAGAAGGATAGATTCAGATGAATAAAGACAAATTATGAATGAGAAAAACGAAGAATATCCTCGCTGTATGGGAAACAGATAAAAAGAGAAGGGACACTATATGAATGAAGATGAGAGGTATATATTGGAAAGGCAAGACAATAAGGCTCCGTATGAAAATAATTTGAAGTACATGTGCTTACGTGTCATAGAAAACAGTCTAGAATTCAAAAATAAGAAATAATTATAGAATGAAGCTGTGAAGTCTCGCATTTCAGAGAATGAAATTATTCAGCATTATAATATGGTTGATTAATGGCCCTAATACTGGAAATGAGATCCTGAAGTGAACCACTGGAGTGCTATTCAAAGTATTATTTCCCGGTTTACAAATTACCATGCTCAACACAAATGACTGTCTGACATCAATAATCCAGAAGCTACTAATTTCACCTTCTACATTCCGAACTGCTACACCGCATTCTCATTCGTTTGCAATGATTTCGTTTCCAAAGTAAGGTCTATCTTAATGCCAGAAATATAAATCCAAATGAATGAGAAAATTGTTACTGTCAGAATATTTATTATCGAGCTGAGGAACAGTGATTTCGTATCTTTTATACCTGAGAATTGGAACTGGTTACAATCGGTATTCGAAACAATTTCGGCTTTGATAGCATACAATCCGTATGTTGCAGTGTAGAAAAATACAAGCGGACTATAGAATTACGATAGCCACAAAAAGAGAAATCCAATAAAAGGCCAAAGCAATGAGTTAGTAGAAATATTTATCGGTGAACATGATGGCTGTCAAGTAAATCATGATTTTCCTGTTCATCGGAGAAAATGACAAAACAATGTCATATGCAATTTACATTTTATACTTTATTAAATAGTATTTTGCAATGGAAAATATCTGTTGCATATGAACGTCTAAGATATTCAAGAACAACGCCAAGATTTAAAATAAAGTTAACAAGGAAGATACTACGTACGGTTTAGTATTCAACTACAGTCTTTGTCACATTCACTATCATATTTACTTTAACTATGTATTCCTGACGTGTAAAGGAAGATAGAAGAATTCCTCCACCAGTTCATAAAGAAGAGTCTAACCCATTTAAGTGTGTCATTGAATTCTTAATAATCTAACAAAGAATGAAAATGATAGCGATCCTGAGCAACACTAAAAGCCTTAACATCCAGAAATCGATGTTAAAGCAATTATCCGTAGTTTTTTCTTTTCTTTTCTGCCAAACCTGACGTTTTTTTAACTATATGCAGCCCATGTGACTTGTATCTTTGGTCCGCCAGAAAGATCTCAGAATTGGTTTGCATATTTAGAAATCTTATATGGTGCATATTTAGAAATCTTACCTTGAAAGTCGTTGTGTTCCTTATTAAAAAAAAATAACTGTAGCAGGTGTAACAGTGGCTAACGTACATGGGATATACTTTCAAAAGAGAGAAATTCTGCACAACAATGTTGTTTTCTGCTGCAGTATCAATAGTCATTCCGTCAACTGAAATCTCCATCGTAAATTAGTCAGCTGCTGATGTTACATTTTGAATCAAAAAACCCTGTTTCTAACAACGTCAGTAAAAATATTTTGACAATATTTGAACATATTGACGGCTTATAGGCCAAGAAATAATCGAAATGGTGACAAAATTGAAATACACATGCAGAAAAAAAGATCCGTTTTTCTTTGCAAGATACTAGGTGAATTGGGTAAATTGTCGACATATTATATTTTAGATAAATGTGCGTTGTTTGTTGTTAATTTACGGCTGCACAGTATAATAGGGTAGGATGGGCACCCTCTGTGAAAAAAAGAGCACCATGAAGAAATTCACTCCGTCAGAAATTTGGAAACGACATGCTGCTCTGCTTGACATTTGCGCTGGAAGCTCCAATACGAACATTTCATAGTGTTCGTGTGTCAATCTGAGGACAGAGCAGAGGATTCAGAAAAAGTTGGATAAGTCTAATGGTGATCACCAAGGTTTTTGAAGTGACCACTGGTGATGCCTCTATTCATCTTCCCACAAAGCCTCAGACTGAACATAGAATTCTATACCAAGTGTCTTGAGGATGTAGTGCTGCCTTCAGTGAAGACTGTAGCTGCAGGAAGACACTATGTCTGGCAACAGGACTAGCTCTCCAGCCTGCAACCACCATGATTATTATGTGTGGAGCGCAGTTCAGGTAGAGAGCAAGAAAACTGATTGTAAGACCAAAAATGAACTGAAGACAGGGATTTTGGCAGCATTCAACAACTTATACAAGGAGACCGTCCGAAAGAGATGCAGGAGATTCCGAAGTCGTCGAGAGGCCGTGTTGATTTTATTGAATAAATGTATTCTTTAGTGTTATGGGGTCCACTCCTTTTTCATACAAGTGGACTCGACCAGTCTGTAATTGTACTGCTGTCAGTGAATACCTGGGAGTGACAGTGACGGAGATACACTGATACAGTGAACAGTGAGAGAGTAAGAGTGTGAGTTAACCGCTTTGTAGGAGTCACAGTTGCGAGCACGTAGACTCAGAAGGAAGTCATAATCCGATACTGAATTTCCCATACTGTATATATATTATTATTGCTACTAACCGCATTTCTGGATCTACTAACCGTATTACCAATTGTATTATTAATCAAAACATTTATTTGCGATATTTCATTCCTGCGTTTGTCATTCATTGGAGACCGGATTTCATCTCGGAATCCACAACATTTAGTATTTCAATATATTTTTGTGTAATATTAGTAAGTATATCTGTTAAAATGAAATGTCAGTGTTATTTTCTTTTCTTGTTAATTTAGACGACAATTTATCCATCGCACCCTGTACAGTCCTGGTCAAGATAAGCCTAGAAATCTCTTAATCTCTTAATTAGAGAAAGGAAAGCTAAACTGTTCAACAAGATAAAACAAGCCAATTTTTATCGTGCAAATCCATTTCCCCACTAAGCTACGATTTACTGTATGAATATAAAATGCCTAGACAGTTTCATACAGTTTATCGCTTAGCTGTCCATTTAGCAAGTGAACAATGAATGTAGTGTCATGATAGCCAAAGACAAGTTTATGAACTCGCTCAGCAGCGCTATACGCAATCGGCTGACACTTTTAAATTAAATGAATGTGGTGCCAAAACCCAGTGTTCATTATAGTGTCAGTGTCTTGACTATTAAGTTTTAAACTGAAATGAGATTAAATACACTATTTGAATGAGAATCACCAAAGGTTATCACCAAGATATTATCAGGCAGTCCCAGGAATACTGAAAAGTTCTACCTACGACTGCTTCCGATTCACTTCAATCACAACTTCGAGGTCTGGTTTGGTTTAGGAGCGTTCAAAAGTTAAGGAAGTTTGTATCAGTTTGAGACTCTTCGAATATAATTATATAACACATTTAATGAATTAACACCATTTTAATGCAGAAACAAATTTAAATGATGTTTGCAATGAGATGCCACTTTATCCATCCTGCGAATTTGTCAAGAAATGAACAGGATATGTTTGAAGCCATTGGACCAAATGCTGAAAACAGAGCTTTTCATTTTTCAACTGCAATCTTCAAAGACGAAGGAAACTTTTGTTGAGACTTTGAATGACGTGTTCTCCAAGAAATGGAAAACCTCTCCAGCAGGTTTTCACAAACTTTGATTTAATTGACCGTTTACAAACGGATGTACTAAACAATTACTGTAGTTTCGAAAGGAGAATAAAGTGAAAGGAGATGACTACATGGGTATGCTATAAGTCTTACACAACTTCTACAAAGCTGTCAATTATACTGTCGAAGACAAATGATTGCAGTATCACACTGAACACGAAGCAAACAAATAATCTAAAGCAGTAAAGGTATCATTGAGAAATCATAAATCATAGAATTTCATTGCTTTCAAGCATCTGAAAATTTCTTGCGAGCCATTATGTCTGATAGAACTGTTTTTTTTCTGGTAATGTTATTTTATAGAGGGCGAATGAAGGCAATTCTTTCAGTACTTCATCAAGCAGATTCGGCATCATTTTGACAAAATGAGGTTAAATGCAGGCACAAATAACTTTTCAAGATACTTTCTTCAAATTGGAAATTCTAAATCTAATACTAATATTAACCTTTTTCCACGCGGAAATATTCAGCTTTCATTTACTGAAGAGTTATCATCTGTTGAAATGTATAAAATCTTTCTATTAAAACAATTTTTCAAGAAAATAATTTTCTTAATTCCACTATTACCATTTTGTTTTTCCTTAGTGATGTGTGGTTCATTCCTAATCGTTTGTTCGAAGTCTTGTAGAAAGTCAGCATCTTGATTATGTCATTATTATTTCTGTAAAATCATATCCATTTAAGTTGTTGCTGCTGTTGAAAGTCTTCATGAGATAGATTCAGTGGAGTTGTTTGATTGAAATTCTTGCTCCAGTCCACGATGTTCAGATTAGAATGGTCATCTCTAAAATCTACAGACTTCATTCACTAGAGGGGGGAATTTTAACGATTGATCCGAGAAAGACTGTTTGTATATAACTGACTGTTTAGGTATTGCTGAATATAGCTTGATGAGATATCTCTATGAAAAACTCGATCGGATTAAGAACATTGATCGCTTTAAATGATGTTACTGTTCATCTTATTGATATTTGTTTTCTCCCAGGGCTTATGAACAACCTACTGTAGAATATGACTGATATGAATGCTGGAGAAGGTAGTAAGAAGTGGCAAATATGAGGAAAAAAATTACAATTTAACTTTTGTCGTGAAGAATTCAACAATAAATTAAACATAGTAGTAAAAAAAAGCACAGAGTGGTAGTTCTTGGAGAATAGCTGTATGAGCGGACGCGATAGCGGTGAATATAAGGCTGATTTGGAGAGTAGAGTAAGTTCTGAAAATTTACTACTACGGTAACAGTGGTAATATAGTGACACACTTGCAGTTTGGTATCTGTTGGAAGAATATTGTAGAGGGAAATGTGTCATTGATTTGGTTTGGTTTGGTTTGGTTTGGTTTGTTTTACGGCATATCAACCTCAATGAGTTATTTAATGCCGACAATTTTTAGGATAGATTTTGGTTTAGATTGGTTTGATTTATTTTGCTTTACAGCATGTTAACCTCAATGGGTTATTTAATGCCAACAACATTTTTTATTGCTGGTAATATATTTTTTTTATCAAAATTGTGTTTCTGGTTAATATTTTTCCTTCAAAATTTTATTGCTGGTAATAATCTTTTCAAAACTTTATTGCTGGTAATAGTAAACTATATGCCCATAGCTGGGACCCTAACAGTTGCTACTACCCAGGGTCAAGGTCGACCTGGGAACATCAGCATTTAAGAGGTGGTTCCATGCTCCTCAAAACCTCCTGATCAGAGGCCTTGCTGCTGGATGTAGTTCATCGTCTTACCCAGGACGGGATATATGTTATTGCTTACAACCCCGCGTAAAGGATTTTGGTCTCTATCAAGACTAGGAAGTGAGCATTGAAAATAACCAGCCTAGATATGGGATCAATATCCCATACTTGGCCTAATCTGATTCCTGAAGGTATATAAACCCGAGGGAAGTTGTCAGGTAATTCCTGGGGCCAATCACTTTACATATTTATTCAGCAATACATTTTCTTTCAGTTCATCTTGAGGTCGGGAGTGCAATTGGAACGCAATAGTGATGCCAAGTATTATGTCTTATTGAACCGTCGATCCTGACTGGAGAAAACACGTGCACAAAAAGTTCAGGGTATAAAAGCTGTTGACAAATTGACACGAGTTTGATTTTTAATATTCTGAAAGTAAGAAAGCGTTTATTCTCCCTTTTTAAAAGTTGGCCAGAGCAAAGATCGGTTGCAAACTTCCAATGATTTTGCTTCATAAACGGTGGTCTCATCTGGATAAATGTTTAAATAGTAACCTGATATTTAGATAGATTTTTAAGAAAAAACAGAAAAGGAGAAGAACTGCTTTTATGGAACGCGATTCAATATATGTGGCACAAGAGAAAATGACTATTTTTAAATAATCAAATACAATATTTAAAATAGGATAAACTCGGAAAGTAGATAGATAACTACACTTACGTAATAATAAGTGCCGCAATGTGACATGGCAGTGATATGGGATATTATTCGCATCTCCAAGCGTTATTAGTTGAAATATTCATCTCATCAGTAATACAGGGTATTTCACAATTTTATAAACAAAATTAACGAGTACAAATCAAGTACATTTATTGAAAAGTAAAAGAATAATATTTTAGGATCTGCTATTATTTTGTCTCAAACATGAACCAAAAATTTCAAGAAGAGCGCTAAAGTAGATGCTCCAGATGTTTGCCGTTCAGTTGAATGCAGTATGCAAAGTTGTTGATAGCTTGTGCACCTCCCCCTTGGTGAGGAACTCGTTGTCCTATGATCTTTACAAGTGCCATGAGCTTCGAAGTTCTTGACCAACTTGAAAATCTGACTCCTGTTTGGAAATCTTTTGAAATTGAACTTCCTTCTTTATCTTATTAAAACAATCTTGAAAGACTTAGTTTCGCAATATGTCTTCACACAAAAACATTCTACTTCATCATCCAAGACATGGTTTCGCTATATCTGTTTGAATATATCAAAATGTTATCTATTTCCCAGCAATAATGTAAAACGAGAAAAAGAATACAGTCGAGAGGGAAGTTCTGAGAGGCCGCTGCTTTGTTTCACCAATTCTGAAACACCATGTATTGCGGGCAAAAAATATCGTATGTACAGCATCTTGTTTAGGTCCGTTTTTATTGAAAATATATTTCGCAAAGGGTAAGAATTTTTGCCTTTAAGATCTAAATAAACGGGTTCTAACAATTATTATTTATTGAACATTCCACCGAGACATGCTTATAGTAAGCATCTCTTTTATTAAATATTGAGTAAATTTTTATCCAGTCTTTTCTTTTTCATATTTTCGGGTCATGGTATTCATAACATTCCTTTGTAGGATGACATTTTCTTATTTTCGATTCTCTTCTTTTATCTGTTAAGAAAAACGCGCCATTTATTGCAACAAATAATAAATATACTATAGCCGGTAAATAAATTTCTGATTGTTTCTAACAAGAATTTCCTATTTCAAACTATTATGCTTAGTTTCTGGAAGGCATTTTTCCAATTACAATGCGCTTTCGGATTTCTGCGCTTTTGTTAAACATTTCTCCCCAAGCAAGACGACAAAGCGACTAAGACGCAAGGGGTTTAC